>JALJCO010004214.1:805000-1147009 GCA_023101725.1 Atherinomorus stipes
CCTTTCACAGGCATGTTTTTTATGTGATGTCCTCAGACAAGCTGCGACATTTGGCTTCTATATTTCCTAAAAAAAGACTATAAAGACTCTGCACGCTGGCACATACGCACAAATCTGTCTGCAACCTCTGCACCGCCTCGCTGCACGCGTGAGGAGCCCACACACACGTTGACCAATCAAAAACCTGTCATGAATAAAGAGAAGAGTGTGTGTGTGGCGTAAGGGAGAGCGGTGCTTTCAAGGGAGCCCCTAAATGGTGAACCCCGAACCCTGAGGTTGCTACGGTGATGCGGTCGCTATCTGCCATAGACTATTGTTGCCAGGGCAATGCAACATGGCCTGCACTCTTTTAACTGGTCCTCAGGCCCTTCTGAGTTTTCAAGTTGGGGGTCATTGGCAAACACTTTAGAAAAAGGGTCTTGGTGGAGCTAAGCTGCTGAGCACTCAACCCTGAGGAATGGGCAGGTTTTTTCTTTTTCCTTTAACAACAGAGGGGTTAACCTGAGATGTGTTTAAGGTTTCAAGCTCCAGTCAAGTACAAGCTCACGAATGAAATACAGCATTAAAAGTGAAAGGTTTGATGCATTCATTCATGTCTTGGGAACATTTGCAGCACACAGCAAAATATTAGAGTTCCTTCTCCTGCTCTGAACCTTGACCCCCCCTTCTTTCAATTTCACATCATCCCTTCAACATTTTGTCTGCATCCACATCTCCTCTTTGGAACTGAAGCAGATTGATGTCATTTCTGAAAACTGTCACAAACACCACTCACACCCAAAAGACCCATAAAACAAAAATCCACCTTCAACTAAGCACGTTGTTGGCTCCTGCAACTGCACATTAGTCTTACTGTTCATCTTCTGCACATCATTTTCAGTTGGCCTCTGTGTTGTGTATACAGTTAATTATGCATGTGTACAACTTTCAACACAGTATTTTTTTTTATTGTTTGCTTTAATCATAACCTGCAAAGTATGCGGAAACCTTTTGGCTAACCCTTTCCGCAGACAAATTCATCACTGCTGTTCTACTTTTCCAATCCAGCAGGAAACAACTGTGAGAGACGTGTCACATCCTGTGGCTGGACAGGGGGACAATCAGAAAGAACAATCTGAGTGAGGCGATTGGATGAGACAGCTGTCCGATTAAGAGCATTTTTCCTCTGAGGTCTGAGTGGACTGTCCAAGCTCTGGGGGAGCAGGGAGGATGGCGGCAGGGGCAGGAAATAGAGCAGGATGTAGTTGACAGCGCCATCTCCCACAGGATGCTGGGACATGCCAGGTTGACAAAGGGTTAGTTCATGGTTAATGGATTGAAGTGTGGGCAAGGGGAGGTTAACCTAAATACAAGCTACCAGTGAGAATTCATGAAAAAACTGGTGGATTGGATGATGCTTTTTATAAAAGCTTTCCACCAAGCTGCACACAAAGAATACTCCAACAAAGCTGCAGCCTTAACCAGCTGTACTGTTTATTTTCTTGTTCCGTTTACTATTTACCCTTAACTCATTTCTAAATTCATCTCTGAATGGATCCTTCTTGCAGAATCTCAGATTCTGTCTCCTAAAGGCTTTCTTACAACATGATACATGCTAAAAACGAAACTGCTGTGTCCACAACTGTGAACAGTCCTCACAAAAGTACAAAAACGTTAGCATGCATTCGCGCAAAATTGTCTTTGTTTTACATTCTCGATGCCTTTCCTGTCCTCTATTCTCTTAAGATGCTTTTTCTCTCATCCACATAAAGAAAATTATGTGTCATGGAAAGTAGAATATCCATATCAAGCATGACAATAAGCAAACCAGCTAATAGAAAACTAATATAACACTGAAGAAAGAACAGAAAGACTTTGGGGAATGTTGAACAGACCAACAACCATTAAGGGTGTGTTTTGAATATATACATGCTGGTAGAGATTAACTACTTTCACACAGTTTATGTGTGTGTATGTGTGACCAAACCTCACAGCCCACATTTCATGTCAAATTCACACTCATATGCAGCATGAGAAAATCAGCCAGGCCTTCAAATCTTACCCACAAAAACGATTTTGGAAACAATCACTGGCACATAGATCTGTACAGAGAGACAGAAAACACACAATTTGTGAAAATCTTCCCCTTTCTGGCACCAGAATCTGACTGAGCTTCAAAACATGTCATCCTTCAGTGTTTCTATGCGGCAAAAACAAAGAGAGAGACAGAGGAATGGACGGACAAAAACAACAAGTAGTAAGCGGGAGGGCACAATGAGGCAGCAGTTTGTGTGCGTCAATATCTGTGTGTGTGTCTGGACAGCATCAGCGGACAGCTACAGCTTTGAGAAGACAGCAATGAAGGGTTTTTGTTAAGCGTCACTGCGATCCTGACCACACATTTGAAGACAAGAGGAACTGAGTTTAGAAACAGCAGTGACTGTGTCGGTCTGTGTTTAATCAGGACTCTAACATTTAACCTGCAATGTTCTGTGTGTAAAATTTTAAATGCATAGCTTCAGGTTTTTTAATAGTTCATGCATCATAAATCTGGATAATAAAGCATCAAATGAAAATTTATGACACCTTACCATGATGATTAAATGAATGATGACTAACTCTTTTCAAGTACATCACTTTCAAGGTCCTATTATTGTTTATGGTGGCTCCCTGTCATGCTGTCATACTGCACCAGACACCTGAATGTAACTGAGTTGTCTTTAAACTTGTCAGTAACACCAGAGTTTTTCCTCACCAATATAAATTTCTCATTTTTGCTGTGAATACACACAAGAATATGGCTCAATATTTAAAGGTGATAGCTACAAGTTTAATTCCTCCCTACCTGTAGGTGGTGCACTAACACTCGCTTACTCAGTTAGCATTAGCAGAAACGACTAACCATTAATTAGCATGAATAAATGTTTAACTTACATGTCCAGGAGAAAAGTGGCAACCTCCACTGGGGTGAGCTATGACTGCGCTGTGAGTAACTATTTTTTAATGTCTTTTAAGGCATTACTTATCCCAAACAGTGCTCTAACTCCCATTAAGCAAAGCTGGTAGAGCAGTTTTAAAGTTCAAAGTTCATACTCTTCCCACTTCACTCATATTGTTTTGTCCATTTAGGGATACCATAGTAAATGGCACAAATATGGCAGTCTCCATGTATGTGCACCCCCCCCCCGAAAGTAGAAATGGCTCATTCTAAATAAATGAACATATAACAGCTATTCTAGTGCAGTGATTACACATAATAGAAACAGTTTTTAATTGTACATTACATTTTTCTGCCGGTGACGTTTGGGATTTTTACATATTGTACCTTTAATACATTGATACTTTGTGTCAAAATGCCTCAATCATTACATGTATGTATATCAAGTTTTCAATGAGAATCAACTTGTAAAGTTTGGAGACACTTTAGTGGAGACTGACAGCATCACTCAAATAGGATTCATTGTAAGTAAACTTGTGTTTAATCAAAGCTGCATGTGCTATTGTTAAAACGGGGGATGAGACTCCCAAGACTGACAATTAGTTTCTCGTGGTAATGTTCTGCCTTTCATTTTCTTTCAAATCAGTCTTTCATTTATTAGCTCTGGCATTTGATGTTAGCCTTAGCTAAGATGTGCTGGAGAAGCGGTACGATTTGTTGCCATAAAGCAATCAATCACACAGACAAGATCATAGCCATTAGCCAAACTCATTTAAAAAGCTGCCAGTCAGTTTAGTGCTTATTAAACAGCTACATGTGATGGCTTTACAATGTGGACAAAACATGCAATCAGGGTTAAAAAAAAAAAAAAAAAAAAAAAAAGGGAGAGGAAGAGAGAAAGAGAGAGTGTAAAATAACACAATGAAACTAATAATTTTAGATTTATTACCACTTTGTATAATAATTACAATAAATGTCAGTTTGATAAGAAAGCAATTTTAATAAAAAAAAAAAATGATGTAAGCAGAAAGGAAGTAGACGGTTTTAGTGGAGTCTCCAGAAAAACGTTAAACTTGTGTACCCAGATGGAAAAGATGCAGTTCTACTTCTTGCACAGAAACAAGATCCATTACGATTTTGCTTTTAAATCATTTCAAGTTTAGACATTAACACTACATCTGCAACATCTGCATTGATTGTCCTTATTTTACATTATTCTATTAAATGTGGGTGATTTCCATTCATAGCATCCCTAGGACCCCACAACAAAAAGCCATATACAGCAAAAACCCCATATCCATTTTCATATGAACATCAGAGATGTTCAACAAAAAGGAGAATAAAACAGCGACTTCACGCGTGCTCATCTTGTCCAGTGGCAGCACAAGCTCCGGGACCTTCACTGCTACATTCACAGGTCATCTCACCAGCTGTTGTTCTGGAGATTTTAATTGCAGGGTAATATCTTAGAAAGAAGTCGAGAGAGAATGCTGCAGAATTTGCATTCTTACAGGCTGCTTGAGAAGATCTCTAGAAGATTTCAGGGCTTCCAGTACGTGTGAAAGCAGCCCCAGCGAGTGTGTATGGACATATCTGAGAAGTGGTGTTCTGTTTCAAGCTGTCTGGGCTGTGCTATGGGTTGCTGGTAGACATGAGCTCACACAATGGGCTTCTGTGTGAGATTGGGTGATGGGAAGGAGAGATTAAAAAGAGAAGGGAGAAAGGGTGAGATGGATTTTGTAGGTCAAAACAATTTAAAATGACTCAGGGTAAAAGAAGAATGATTTCTACCTTTTGCAAAGGTATTCACTGGACGCGTTTATGAAGGTGCTTTGATGTTACATGATGAATGCCAGAAACGGATAACATCTGTCCACACATATTACACCACTGGCTTCAGTGAGTGGGCAAAAAAAGTCTTTCACAAAGTATTGGGGTGCGACCTTTAATTGCTCAACCACACATGTGGCAAGACTTAGTCAACTACACCCAAAGAACTCCACCCATACTCTGGCAGCAAACTGGAAAGTAGTGGGGTTGAGTCCAAACCGCAAATCACCCTGCTGCTTTAAGGCCATGAAAAAATATGAACCCCCAACTTGTGCAAGAATTTAGTTAAAACAAAGGGATGAGACATGAAGAGGAAAGAGAAGAGCTGCTTAGACTGACTGCTCCTGGAATTGCCTCCCCTCCCATTCCTCCCAGAGCCCAGAACCACATGAAAGGCCAACTGGGTTGGGTTCCCATATGGGGAGGAGACAGGGGGTGTGTGCGAGTGTGTTTTCAGACAGCTTAGCTGGTTAAGGGGGGCTCCCTCTGACCTACGGCCTCTTGTCTTAAGAAGCCAAGCAGGCAGCTGTTTTCTTGAAGACCTTCACTCTCTTCAACACACACTCAACCCTGACCAATTAGGGCACCTAGTTATGTCATTAGTGGCTGTTTACCATAAACTCTGTGCTCCCATCCTCCCCTCACTTCCTTGTCAGACTGCTCCACTTTCATATGCCTAGTTTCATTTGAATTGTAAGTTGCTTAAATTGGTTATTTTATGTTGCTCTTTTATATAAACATTTAGGCTATTGAGACATAATAGTGACCAGATCATGAAATCATAATTCATAATCTGCAGCAAAAGAAAGTTCAATAAATATTTCATTGTAGGTTGTTCAAGACACTAATCCTCACAAATAATCCTAAAATTGCTGGACCTTATTTTAACCTCACCATAACTATTCCTATAATATAGGGCTTATCTGATTACCAGCATTTTGTACAAATAGACCCAACTGAAAATGTATTATAACAGACTGTTATTGTTAGGCCATTTACAGCAATAAGCAACGTCATTTTGCCCAAGTCAATATAATCAGTGTTTTAATAAAATGAAAAGAGAAGTTATTTTTGGCTGTTTATAGGTAGTCTGTAATGAGTTATCGTCCATTTATCGTTACCGAGGTGAACTGCTCAATATATCGCCAAGCCCTACATACCATTCCTGATTTTATCACAGAAGTTGAACTGTATTACAACTGAAATGATGCCCTTATCATGTTGCTTTTACTGTTGCTTGTTCTCACTGGCTAAACAGACCCATTGAGCACTGTATGTGATGTCAACATTGCATCAGTCAATTTGAAAAACACTCCAAGCTGGTGCTTAAGGCTATTTCTAAAGGAAATATTAAGGTATTTCTGAATTTAGGACAGTTAACCATGTTAATGCACATCAAGTAAGCAATATCTTAAAATGCTGAATTTAAGTAATTATTGGCACACCCAGGCCATAGCCTGGCCACCTGCCACCAACTTCACATAGCACCCATCCTTGATTTTCATGCCTGCAGGTGGTCACCCACTAGGAGGTGGCAACCTGTTATTTTTTAGGCTGGGCCCACCTGAGTCCCAGGTGCCAAGGCTTGACCACCAGGTGTTTGCTGGTGATTCTCTTCTCAGGCCTGGCTCCAGAAAGAGCTCAGAACCTCCTGGAGGGATTATATACTCCTTCTTGTTTAGGAACATCTCAGAATCTCCCAGAAGTAAGTGGAGAGTTATGGGGCGAGTTATGTCAGGGTCTTCCTCCTGAACCTGCTGCCTCCGCAACTCGACCTCAGACAAGTTTTGGATTAACAGATGAAAAGTGATTGAAAGTAACATTTTGTAATTCGCGTCAACACATTTTAACACAAGCATACAGTTCGTGGTTAACACTGCAGTAAAGAAAAAGTGTATTTAATCAAAGTATCAAAGCAAATCATGAGCTTTGGTAAAGAACTCCATACTGATAGCTGGGATGTTACAGCCCGTGTTGTGTATCCGACATAAACATATTTTTGAGAAGTAGTCACATGCTGTGACTTATCTAGCTGAAAAACATCCAATTCCTTAGTGCTTCTCCAATTTTTACTTCAGCATCATGAGTCAAATGTGAAGTAACATCGTTGTTCAAAGGCCAAACTCTTATCAAACAAACAAGTGTATTCTCACACCTTATCCTCTCATTTCAGGTCAGCTCCTCTTTGACTATTCAGCCGCTGATTTGGAAATGTAGCAGGATGGTTGGCATGCTGGGAGCACTCAACACTCACTGAGAATTTGTGTGTGTGCATTTGTGTAATTTCAAGTGTGTAACTGTGCTGGTTTGCCAGAGGGAATTAGCATCCGTTTCCCTCTGTGTTGTGTGTTCCCTTGTCTGACTCGTCAGCCTCGACGGCACACAGATCAGTTCAAGAGCCACTCAGAGAAAAGATGCACAAAATGAGGAAAAAGGGGGAAGAAGAGGGAGGATGGTGAGAAAGGAAGTGCAGAATTGCTTAATACCAAAGTTTGGACTGGCTGTTCTGGAAGCTGAGTGAAAGAAAGTGATAAAAAGGGAAAAAAGAGCTTGTCATTGCAGTAAAAGGTACCATTTTGTAGTCTGCACAGCAGCTAAAATGGAGCTCTTATTTATACCAGAAAGACAATAATATATTTTGCAGGAAAATGCAGAGCATGTTTGGATACACAACCCAAAGCTGAAGCTTGCAAACAAGCGTGTTTGCATCAGCAGTGAGGGTCGGTCCTGCAGCGTGATGCTTTTCTTTGTTTTCATTTTACATATCTAAGGATCAGCTCAGTAGAAAGAGGAAAATTAACCCAGAACCAATTAAGAGAAGAGACGTGGCAGATTAAACTGCAACATGGGCTATAAAACAGCAGAGTGGTAAACAAAGACCAGACTTATACATAAATGATTGATAAAAGAGAAAGATTGATGGATTTTCCTTTTCCTCCCAGCCCTGGGGGATCTGACATTTCAATCCAGACCACTCATCACTGCCTCAGTTTTCCCACAACAAAGACCCTCAGTCTATCTCTAGACTTCCATGGTCTCAACGGCCCAGAGGACCGCTCCCCCAAGGCCAAGACTCCTCATTGGGCTCATTAACCTGGCTCCCTAACCCAACTTCATTCAGGACCTTTGAGCCTCTTAACCAAGTTTTTCCATTGGTCTCTGGAGGTTGAAAGTGGGGCGGGGAGCAATGAGGCCCATGCAGCCGGAGACACAGCTGATCGGGTAAATTCGGCTCATTTCTTGCAGACAGTAGGGGCAAACTATAGGGGCTGGGGGTGTTTAACTGGAGATGGGGCGCAGAGGGGGGCTTCTTTTATGTGGTGCTGCCTTGTTAGCTGCTGAGGGCCCCACTCCAGCCAACGGATCAAACAAGAGAAGGATGTTTGTGTATAAGATGGGCGAAGTATCAGAAGAACAAAACAATGTTTTGAAAAACAATAGATAACATAAATGAGTGGCATACATACTAGCTGATTTCATTTTTCAGCTCTTTGCATTACAATAAGCTGCAACTTGCAACAGAAACATCATTCTGACCAAGTAAAACAAACCAAGAGAATAGCCGAACTAAAATTAAACTCTAATCTCCTCAACAAACGGTTGCAAAGGAAACAGTGCAACTCAAAACAGACATAACCAGAAAACAGGTGAAAATCCCTCTGAGCTAGAAACCAGACCACTTTGGATCCAACATTAGTGTAACTGCCCCACAACAACACAAAGCTCAGATGACACCACTGACAGGTGCACAATAATAGTTACCTGATACACTGCAATGACACTACTTCATGTCCTCCAGCCAGACAACAACTACAGATCTGGGATGGTTTTGGGGGCTAATTTCCAGCTCTATTAACCCAACAGAAATCGTACTAGTATGAGTGTTCCTGTCACTATAACTCTGCGCTGGACTTGTATGATCTTAAAACAACAATAAGGATTCTTGCAAGCATTTCTGGATAAATAATTGTCCTGACAAACGTAGCTTTCATGACAAGTGTAATAATGTTTAATTTGTTCGTCTTCCTTTCTTGGCTTATTTCACAGCATGCTGAGTCTGGAGCTCCCTGGTGACCAACTGTTCTGCTTGTGCCCCAGAACCCCTCAACCTGAGCAAATTAGTCACAGAAAAATAAAACATTTTCATTTTTCATCGAAGTATTAACCCCTCTATCTTACAGAAAAAATGCCTGGGTTTGCAGTGAACACACCAGAGGAGCTTTGTTGTCTCGACCCTTGTTGGATGCCCCCCTCAAAAAACACATCTTTACCACCTAATCAAACAGCTGTAATGACGCGTCCTTGTCACATACACACGCACTCACTTTGCTTCCCCACAGCTGAGTCAATTTAACAGGACATTAGTCAGCAGTAGCCTAAAGATTGTGCATGCAGCGCACCCATTTAATTCTAAGCCCTTTTTCTTCATCGACAGGAGTTGTTCAAATATCTTTGGGCAACACAGCTGAACCAGGAAATTTTCATTTTGAGTGGGGAATGTTTTCAGGCAACATAAAAATTGGATTTTTATTCATAATCCGACCTGATCTGAATCTGGAGACCTGTGCAAACCTCAGTGTGTGGGACAGAGAAAAACTCCGGCCAAAAACAGCCGCAGCTAAATGCCAGTGTGGCCATAATATATTCAGAGGATTTGATTTGTAGTACAAAAAGGAAACTCAAACATCAACATTTAACACAGTTTAAAGCAACCTGCACTTACTGATGTCCATAATTGCAGGTCTCCACCCACATTTCCTATAAACCATCAGGTAAGACAACTGTAGACGCTGTTTCTTATAGTCCACCGCTGTCTCGGCTGCACATCCTCCAGCTGCCAACATTACAGGGCAGATGCATGAATGGGTGTGCAGACTCCAGCTGGGTTTAAGGAGATTAACCATTCTGTAGCCATATGAAATAATATTCCTTATAATCCCCATCACTGACTCCAAAAATCCAGTCTCACTGTGTGGCGTGGGTACACGCGCACACACACAGATGCACATAAAAGTCTGGATTTTTAGAGGAGCAGTCCAGCATGCAGTGTGGGATTAAGCAAGTAAACCTCCCAGTGAACATTAACTCCATTCAAAACGTTATCTGCAACAATCGCAGCATGTTCTATACACACACACACACACACACACACACCCACACACACACACACACACACACACTTTCCATCTATCTGATCAGTTTGATCAATTGATCAAACTTTTTATTTCCTTTCACCGAACTTTTTACTAATTTTTCTAGCTTGTTGCTCTTTAATATAGTTAATACAATGTGTATGCTTGTTTTTGTTAAATACTTTTTCACTAAGAGACTTGTCACCATCTGTGGGTGAAACTGTCATACATACTATCAATATAAAATCAATTTATCAAGTCTAAACACTCCTGAGTCCTGAAGGCATTACAGTTTATCGTTTAGAGAAATGTTCTTCATTCACAAGTAAAAACTACAATTCAAAGTTTAGATGGTATCAGCTGTTGTTGGGAAGAAGCCAGGATTACTGGATAGGTTCATGCAAATAAAACATGGCTTATTCTGATTTTAATGAATGAAAAAAACAGTTAATTTTCCAACAAAAGAAACAGACAATCTCTTACAGCATATTAATCCAGAATCAAAAGTAAACACAAAGTGTCTAAAATAGCATTCAGAAACCCCAACAGCAAGAGGACATGGCTTTACTAATAAGTCCAAATGAATGTTTGCATGTTTGGGAAGCATCTGTCTCATTGGAAAGATAAGCCCACAGATTTTTCTTCATCACCCCTCTCAGAGTTTCCTTTATAAAAAGGTAATCTTCTCTAGTGTGAACATTATTAACAAGACAAGTAAAAGGGTAACCTGCATTTACCAGTGATGATGGATGATGCTGATCACTATAACCTGAGAAAGCAATCAGTGATATATATAAAAACAGCAGACTGCTATTATTCTAAATGGTCAACTTTGGACTTTGCCAATAACAAAGAAGCATTCCTTAATAAATAAATTATATATTTTCATTTTGTTTTACATGTAAACCTTCTTTAACAAATTACACACTTGTCAGTTTTGCAGGTGAAGCTTAGTTCACTCATACACAGTCACTGTGCATGCTTCAGTAGTTATTATGAGTTATAATGCACACAGTGTGGAGAGAAACAGTCATGATCTCACAGCTTCACCTCCTGGCTTTTAAACTTGTTTATGTGCGTTTATGCAAGTTAATGTTCTGTTTCCGTGTCAGCAGATGTGTGCACATGCTGAGACCTCTCCTTAGCTTCACTTTTACCGCTCAGGCAACTTTCATTTTTAATAGACCACACACTAAAAACCTGTGCAGCACTCTGTGTCTTTGCTTGTGTGTCGATCTCATTCAGAAAAGATTCAAATTCCCACATCCATCTCCTCAATACAGAGTAGGAAAGAAGAGGAGGAAAACTCTCAGGCTCCATGTAGGTTGACCAACATGGCAGCAATCTTAATTTAAATATACTGTATGGACACAACATGATATCTAATGCAAAAAAATAAATAAATGCAAAGCAGTGAGTGGTGTTAGTAGCAGTAGTAGTCTTTGTACCACTGCAAATACTGATAGATGGAAGCTTTGAAGGGCACTGAGTGCACATGTACGCGCAAACTCACAAAAACACAATGAGGTCTCTGTAGATAAGGCAGACAGCTAAAGCTGCTACAGAAGAAAATTCAGTAGTCAATGGGGATTCCATCGGGCAGTATGTCATATTTCACAGTGACAGACACACACATGCACAGACCCTACAGAGCTCTGGGGAAACGAAGGAAGATGGATGAAAAGCAGAGGATCTGCTTCAGGCAAAAGATAGAAAGGCAAAAGTATCATATTATGGCCTACTTGTTTGAGCCATTAATAAATTATCAGAGTAAATAAAGCAACTACATGGATGAGTTCTTCTCCTTTTATGAAGCAGTAAGCTGCCATGTCCAAATCTATACATCCATTTTTAATATTGCTCATTTTTTACATTTCAATTTTTTAAAAAATGCACAGCACCTGTCAAAAGTGTATACACAGATACCCATTCATTTTGATTTGGGAGAGGGTGGGTGCGCAAAAAGAGGAGATAAAATCAATCCTCTATTTTACTTTGTTACTCCACAGCAGTCACAGAGTGTGACAGGTCTGATAAATATGTGGCTTGTTGAAATAGAGCCAATAAAAATGGTTTAAGCTGTGGTGAGACAGGATGTAAATAATTGTAAACCAGACAAAGTCCAGATTTCTGCAGCGATCCCCCAGAGTTCAGCTTTGACAATCTGACCCACAAAGAAATTAAAACCAAGAAAAAACATTTACCAAATGAGACACAAATCCAGGTCAGAATTCACTACATAACTCTGCACATTAATTTACACTTCAATACTTTTTTGCAGATTACCAATATTCTTCAGATTAAAGGCGAAATTAGAGATGAAATAGCTGAAATACAAAGGCAAAAATAAAATGAAGCTGTAATTCCACCAGTCTGAAATATTTAGCACTTTGAGCATCTTGAGGGAACCAAGTGTGTTTCAACTGGTCAAACACAATTTCAGGAGAGGCAACCTCAATATGAGCAGGATGAACAATACAAGTCAGGAAAACACCCCTTTATGAAATGAGCTTAAAAAGTAAGATAAAAATAAATAAATAAATAATTCTAATTAATATAATGGTTTAACAAATTTTAAAAAGAGGGATTCTTATATAGTAGAGACTGTGCTTATGTATCCCATTAAAAATGGACTTTCTCAACTTAAGCAGTAAAGTCGAGTTCAGGCTAGGGCTGGGACAATCCGCAATTAAATCGTATATCTGCAGTTGGAAGGTTGCCAGGCAATTTGCTGTTTATCAAGGCAATTTTGAAAAAAAGAAAACAAACAACAAAAAAAAACAGTGCTCTACTGTGCATTTAGAGATGTTTCTGGAGGAAATACATGACTATTAGAGAAGCCCCATTTACAAACAGACCTATAATCCACATTCTATCTCCTCAGTGCAGGTACACTGTCAGCAGCCCTGTGAAAGTGACAGCGTGCATCTCTTCGATTCGAACTGACACAGCCCATCATTCAACAGAGTAGACTAATTGCAAATAAATATTGTTTTAGTGTGTAACTACTGAAATTTTCACATAAGAGCTTTCATAAAGAGATTTCATGAACACATCATCCAGCAAAGCTGATTTTAAGATTGTTTGTCCAGTCTAGCCTGGATGGAAGTTAAAAAAATATTAAAGTATTATACAATTACATAGTATTATACATATTATTTGGAATATATACATATACAATACATGTAATAAGTATAATAGTACTAATAGTACTTATTACAAAGCCACATCACAGGAGTTTCAGCTCACACATGCAATCAAATTTGAATTATTCATGCAGCCATGCTGACTGGTAGGGATCAACATGAGACCCCGCCCCCTTGCCAATTTAATCGTGTCTTGGCAATCTTGAGCAATGACAATCTACAATTTGAAATTTAGAGGCAATCGCACAGCCCTAATTCAGGCAATATATTTCCATCTGCTTCGTTGTGTTCTGTTACTAATACAGGCTTCGTGTATCGTGATTCTAAATATAACGTTGTATTGGGATGTAAATGTTTGAGTGGCACAGAGCCATGCTGACTACTACAAATACTGGACAAACGTACGACAACCAAAGTAAAATACTGTAATCTCTGATGGAAGTTCTACAGAATGAGGTAGGAGATGTGTATGATAACCTACATCAACATGACGACAATGAACCCTTTGGGCACTGGCAGGAACTGAGGACAGCAGATTGTGTTGCCATCCTCTAAAACAAACACACAGAGGCCAGGGTGGTGGCCAGGACAGGAAGTAAAACATAATTTTGGGGGGTAAAGAATTTGAAAATAAATGTTGGAATTGTGGACTAAAGCCAACTTATGTGTGGTACATCCCCATTATAATGGAAATTCACTCCAAACAGAGCACATCAATAACAACATTACCATTATCTCAAATTACTGACAGCTGGTACAGATGTCTCAAAGGCTAAAATCTTGCATTTTTCCATTGCACAAAATATGGAAAGCTATCTACAGACTTCAAGCTAAATTAACCTACTTGCTAATGTGTTGTACACTACATAAATGTATTACATCCATCTAGCTGTATAACTACTAATGATGCATACGAGCAGATAAGTTGGCAATGCAGTAAGCTGCTCGATACCCACACTGGAATTCACAAACACCACACTGGGCCAAAGTATTAGAAAATATGTCAGCATGGACCAAAAGAAGTGACCCCCTTGTTATTCATCTTGTTTATTCAGCTGAAGAAAATCGAAGTTGTGCAATGTCACCAATGTTTACATTACTAAATTTATGCCAGAAACGAGCGAGCCAGCAGCTGTTTCTAATGACTTATCTGCCAATCCAAATATAGCAAAAGACTCCACCCCAACATCTGAACTTCCCATGACCAATTTTAAAAAGCAGCACTTTAAAATATTCAGCTTCCACCCAAATAACTGCATCTAATCTACAAACCAGATCCAACTGAAGCATCAGCTTGTTGTGGACTTTGTTCTGCTGATGTTGATGCTTTTGGTGTTGTTTACTCCCCAAAAGGGACGATTATGGAAAATGTCGCCACTCACACAGTGCATGTGTGTTTTTCAATGTGTTTATGTCTGTGTTTGTGCAGGAGCACAAGTGACAGATGTGGCATAAAATCCTTGTTTATCTTTCCTGGAGCGATCATAGAGTCAGACTGTGTGATGAGTGTGTACACTGTCCCCAGGCTTTGCGTCCAGATGCATGATAACAATAGCCTTTATGTTCCTGTTAGATGAGCTCCCACCTGCTGCAGTATGTCATTATGGAGTGTATGGATGTGTGATTGTCAGTGACGCACACAAGAGGTAGGCAAACTATAATATTACACAGGATGTAGTGCATCCTTTATTTTGCTGCATGTGAAGATTGAGGAATAATGTAAAATTGCTCAACCTCCATCAATTTTTACTCTACAACCTTATAAAAACTTGTGAAATGCAACAACAGGTTTACTGGTTAAAAGTGTGAAACAGTGCAACGTGTTCTTAAAGCTTGTGTTAAGGACATGATGACCTGCTCTGAAACCTGAACTTGGGTTTTTCCCAAGATGTGTGTTGAATTAAAGGGATGCTGTTACACAGTAGCTGCCATTGTATTGTGGGATCAGGGGAGGGGGCACAAAATGTTAGCCATGACATATATTTAGACAAATATAGATCAAGTTAAAGATGCAAGTTTCCGAGTAAAAAAAAGAAAAAAAAAACCTGCCAGTATCTGACTGGTAGGCTCCCCACTAACAGTAGAGACCTGATGTATGCAGATAATTAAACAATTTCCCACCCAATACTGTCAGCTGCACACAAAGACTTTTATAAACTGAAACGACTTACACATGTTTTATCTGTAAGGACCCTTTCACATGAACATTTTATCTACAAGCAGCTGGGGCTGCAACTTCCTAATCAAGCCCCACTGACAAATACGAACTTTAGACAACATCCAAAACAACAACATTCCCCTAAATCACTTACTTACTATAATTGCACTAATTTGACAGATACACATTTTGCAAAACATTATAATTTTACATGGAAAATGTGGCTATAGTGAAAGGGAACAACAAATAATTTAGAGTACCAATCGCCCAAAATAAGACATTAATGATGGATATCAAATGCATTTTTTAGGTAAAAGATTTTTTGAAAAAAAAAACCAAAAGATTGACGGTGTAAAACCAACACGGTGTTTATAAAAGAGACAGGACCGCCAAAAGATGAAGGATGAGCAAGGGTCTCGTCTTTGTTGCAGTCAGTGTGGCAATATGAGGGTTGACATCAAAGTGTCCAGGACAGAGATGAGAGAGGAAAGGTCTGGAAACCATATGAAAGAACAGGAAGAGAGAAGGAAAAAAGAGAAACAGAGCAGTGAGCAAGAGAGCGAGAGAGGAAGAGACTCAAACAGGAAGGAAAGAGGGAAAGCTGAGGCAAAGAAAAAGGAGTGACTGACAATAGAATATGCTGAAGCATCACATCACTTCTGTGCACAGACTTGTGTACGGAGGAAAACGCACAAACAAGTTGTGGAAATGTCCTGATTTTATTCACTCGTGTATAATCTTGCTAAAAATATATATTTTTCTCTCCAATTTGCTTTGACAAAAGTCCCAAACATGCAGACTCATCTGCCCACACCTGAGATCTGCCAGCAATTCAGCTTCTCTTTGTCTCTCGAGGAAACACATTTAGACTGAACATCTGGCTGTTTAATAATTCTCCACTACAAACTGAACCATTGACTGCAATCCAAAAATTAGGTGTGAGCGATTAATCAGATTTTCTTTTCCGTCATGACTTCAGCTTTAATTACTGCGCTGTATTAAATCTCGTGCCTTTTGCTCCACAGCAATACACTTTGGTTCCAGCCAAAAAGCTCAAAAACTCAATGCAAGTTCAGCTGACAGAAAAACAAAGATTTATCCAGAAAATGATCAAGAAAATCTGATGTTTCAATTTCAAATACTTTATTATAAATGTGTCATCAGTTCTATAACAGGCTGTATGTACACATTTATACTGCATGTGCACATCTGTACACAAACCAAAACATTAAGATTGAATAAAAACAGCCACACAAGGGAGATATGGAAACCAAAAATTTAAATTATATAAAAAAAAAAAAAAAAAAAAAAAAAAGATTTAAATTATTTTTACTGTGGAGTCCAACTCTAGTTTCTCTCAGGCAGAAGTCACCATCAGGGATTAGGTTTTGCTCATCTCCCTACTGGTTGGTTAAACTCTGGATTACCCAACAGCACACACCCCTGCCAACTTACAGCCATCAAGTCCAACATGTTGGTTCTGAGACCATGTAAGCATGCACACGTGTGTGAACCAGGATAACAAAACCTCTTTGAACTTTTAAGTCAATTCTGATCCATTTATTTCAGGATTTTTTTTTTTTTTTTTTGAGAACAAGAAGTTTGGGTAATAAACAAATAATGGTGCATAATGTCCTTTCATTACTTCTAACATTGAAGCAGTATCCTCACGATGACCAGTATTCTGTAAACACATCACGCCTGTTATCATATCTATACAGACTCTGACCCAGTAAGAAGAAGAACTAGATGTTTAATGAGGCCATGAACCAACCCAGAACCGTAGAGACAGCTGAGCTCCATCGTCTAATGTCAGCATGAAGTAAGTGATAAACATTCCTGTATACTGTTGAGTGATCCAGTTAACACTGCTCTCAATCAGGACTTACACACAGAGGTCTCTAAATTTAGCCATTTTCTTATTAACTTTACTGTCTCATATGATTTTCAGCAAATTTGTGTCTGACAGATTTTTATTAGATTGAGAAATTGCATGATAGCGCCACAGGGTAACATCTGCTGTCAGGACATGGTGATCATCAATGATGTTGTGCCAATACTGACAGCCTGCAGGGGAAATACATGTCTGAGAACTAATCTGAAGAGGAAAAACAACACAGTCTTCACATTGGACTCCACTGTGCTCTGATCAGGACTGGATCTAAATGCTGGGCAGCCTAAAAGCCGTGAGAAAGGGCAGCTTCACGCACACTCGTACACACAGTCCAAGTCAGATGCAGTTCAGGGCCAGTATCCCTCCACCTCTCCAAATGCTACAGCCAATTCCAAGTCATTCTCCCTATTTTTCTCCTCACATTTCCTCTCAGTCAGTTGTTCTTGACCATCTCTTTTGTTCCTCATGGGAGCAGATCGACCTCTAGAACCAGGCCGGGCTCCCATTGCTGGAACAAACCTTGTGGGAACTGACTTGTGGATTCTGACTGCGTAATGACTGCTCTCTGTCAATGAATGAGAAGACCGCAGCGAGCCTGAGTGAATAGCAGCTAGAGGGAATTAAGGTAGTATAAACTGTGGCGTGTATGTTTTCATGACAAGGAGCAACAGACACTTAAAAAAAAACAAAAAAAAAACATAAACAGTAATTAGTTTATCCCGGCATGACTGTGACTTGAATGGGGCAGAACTTGGATCATATATTCAAGCAGTTCAGCTTCACCATCGTTATCTGCATAACAGAGTCGCAGTGTTTGACACTCGCAAGCTGTGCTGCAGTCCCACCCTGAACCACAAATGTCCATCAACTGGCAAGCCAAGAGTGTGCCCGCCCCACACACAAAGGTCTTTGAGAAACACTTGAATATCGCAACACACCCTAAACATGATAGCCTGAAGCAGATGAAAGATCAAGCAAAGACATATGGCTATAAATATCTGAGGGATAGAGGGTGGAATGCTCAGTGTGTGTGAGTGTGAGAGATAGCATGGACTACTGACATGAGCAGGTCAGCTGCAAACATGGTGTTTTAGCTTTGTGTTTGTGAGGAAGTGTGTGTGTGTTTCCAAGATCCAGCTGGTGGGCATCAAGCTGTCATTCAGGGAGGCTCTAAGTCTCTCCTAACTCCAATTAACCTTCACTAGTTTGACCCATTTTCATCATTAAAATAGCTACTCCCAATTCACCACTGGGCTAAACTTGGCAGGAGACACTTAAGTGTAAAACATATAGTTAAAGTCAACCTTTGCATATGCAAAGACGCCCTCTGAAGTACGCAACTCAAAGTCTGCACAGGTGATGTTCAGGCACAGTAATGAGCTGTAGGTTACCCACATAGCTCAAAGCTTAATGCACAATAGCTGCACATAAGCCACCAAAATGCATGTTTACAGTTGGTAAGAGCAGGTAAAGTCTTTCTTATTAAGCCAACAGCGTAGCTGTGTAATACAGTATGTGGGAAAAAAAAAAACCCACACATAAAACCTTATCTCAATTCATGTAAATGTATTCTCATTTCACTTTTATGGCCATTTATTTCAATGCATTCGGATCTTGTTACTACTATGCTACCTATTCCAGATGCTATAATTACATTTATTAGTAACTAGTATGCAGTGTAAAACAAAAAAGTGCTCTAAAAAGCAGTGGCTCAGTATCATCACAACACTGTTAATAACATTTCAAGTCTCTATGACCACCTTAAACATCACAAGATACAGTGGAAGGAAATCTACGTCTAACAGCAGTTAGAAGATCAACAAGCACCCATAACTCAGATTACACACGGTGCATCATTCATCACATCCGCTTAAGGTCACACTGACCCATATTTACACACACTATTGCTCAAAGGTTTGGGATCACTTTCCAATTAAATCAAATGAGAAGTGATCCCAAACATTTGAGCAACAGTGTATTTTTCTGTTTATTTATTAATTTAATTTATTTATTGCCAGGTTTCTACAACCACCATCGACAAAGAACTGTAAAATATGCAAAAATTTGCAGCAATAGATCTGATTAACGATATTAATGCTCAACAACTCTCAACTCACCCTCTTTATGGGCCTAAAATGAACAGACTTTTCATTTAATTGCTTCTTTGTTACAAGCCCTGTGAGGACTGGACAGGTCTCTTCTACCTCTATCCCACCCCCTGAACTCAATTCAGGTGGAGCAAAAATCAGGAGTCATGCAGCCCTAAGTTGCACATTAGAAGCAGATGAAGTGGAAAATGTCATTTTTTTCTGCACATGAGCTTTGAGGTGATTTGTTCACTACTTCATCTTGAAGCTACATCTACAGAGGAAATTAGGGTTCAATTACTCCTTTGTATGGCTTTACCTCTTATGTGGTGTTATTGTGCAGAGTTCTATAAACATTTTGTGTTGATATCTAGCCAATACTGACCAAAAGAAATAAAATTAATGGAAAAAAGTATCCTAAAACCGATCCTAAAATTATCCAACTAAATCACAGTTTACATATGCTTTATTACATAACAATTTCTACAACTTACACCCACTCCAACCACATATTATGCAGAGTTGTATTATATGATAAATTCAACACACCCACATACACAAATGCATATTTTCCTATCACATGGACATTAGTTCATATCTAGTGTTTGCACAACGTCCTCTCCCAGTTTTCTTAATATCATTCATACAATTGAAAACACCAGGGTGTGGTACAAGAGATTCTTGTGACAAACATAGCTGATACGGCTCTTGTTGGCCTCCAGCAGAAATCCAAGCTAGCCAATGCAGACTTTGTTTAAACTCTTGACTCCGTGTGTCAGGTGTCCTCCGCTGATTCTTAAAAGGAATAACCTCTGAACTTTGCCCTGGTACCTGCTACATCAGCGCAAATGGATTAATGCTTACAAAATACACACGAGCAGGAAATCCCATTTGCCGTCTCATTCCTGTTCAAACTTACTCTGAATACTTTGAGTGGATGGGGAGACAGCAAGATGGGCGCACACTCACTACACCCTTCTTTCAATGGCAGCCTTCCAGCAAAAAAGAGCAAAGGGCCCCTCGTGTTGCCCCTCACCAGTAACATGAGCTGTCTGAGCTGAGGTTAGACCCGCGGTAGTAGGAGACAACAGTGACCAGCTGCTGTTAAACATTTACATGCAAACTATAAGCTGATAAAAATGAGTCATGATGTAATGCCATGTATTCATCCCAGCTGGGTAGCCTGCGCTTCCCAAAAGCAATGCAAGATTGGTCTTATTGAGGAATTTAACTTGAAACCTTCACTACACACAATACAGTGTAAATCAGTAACAGACGTTATACTGCTGCAGCTTTAAAATACTACAACACATCTTTGCTTCATGCAGTCAAACCAGTTACACAGTAACCTTCATTCAAATACCCATTCAAAGCATCCCCACCAGCTGTTTGACATAATCAAACAAAAAACTCCCTTCCTGGAGTAAAGCTAGAGGACACTTCAGAGGGCAGGTGTGGAAAGACTTAGTCAAGCCGACAGGTCTGTGTTGTAATAAATTTAAAGTCAGTGCTTCTGTACACCCCGCACTTTGCTTGGGGCCATGTGTGAGCTGGCAACTGCAGATCACAACATAACACACCGCATTCCTGTCTTCTTTCTCACACCTTGCCTTCAGCTGCTAGCTTGCAGAGTGACTGAATTACTGACTTGAAGGGGGAAAAAAAACCTGTAGTCTTGCATCAAATCAACAGCGAGAGATACTAGAAACAGCAGTCACTATGTGTGATAACCCCGAGGACTGGGTTAATGTGTGGAAGCTGTAATGGAGAGGGTATACCCCATCGGTCCACGTGTGTCTTCAATCTCTTGCTCATCATACATCACATTCAGTGGATGTCTGGGATTTGTCTGCTTGGCTTATCGTTTTCCGGCAACCAGTTCTGAGTTTGTGTGAGTCACTGTCAGACTTAAAACTGAGTGAAGAGACATTTCAGATATAGGAAGGGCATTGATAAAAAAAAACAAAAACAAACTAAAAGTTAGTGACTCAGTACTGGAACCTTCCTCTTTCGCTGATTTGGGCTGATCTCCTTAAACCTATTCATACTTCTAAGGCCAATTAGATAAACAAAGAAGCAATAGCGGAAACCAGTGGGAAACATGATCCCATAACTGCCACACTTATAAACAGCAGCACAAAACAAGCTGTTAAAAAGGAAACAGTTGTCTGAAGAGGCTTTGCTACAGATCTGTATCTACAGAGATAAAACTATATCTATCTGAAGTCCTAATGTTGCTGACTCAGACTGTAGTTCAAGCCAGAGGCTGAGTTAATATACAACCACTGTGAAACCACAAGAAGCAGCTTTACAATGGCAAGCCCAAACAAATAAACATCAAGTCAAGAAATTGATTTTCCATCTATTCAACTGTTGGCAAACTTTGTTTTCAACCTTAAATCAGCAACCAGAATAGAAGAAAGAAACAGAGGGGGCTTTGTGGGGCTTATCTCATTCTCCTTTGAAGACCTAACACAGATGGTCAATATGTTGAGAGATCCATCATTTCTGACAGGACACAATGACTATTAACATAGAACCACCATGTGTTGAGGGGACACCAGCCACTCCTCCATGACCATGTCAATGGACAGAAACATGACAATCACCTTGGATCTGACCAGCACCTCAACAGTGACTATGTAATTAAATGAGAACAGCCTACAGCCACAGTCCTGGAGAGGGTGACACCTGTCTCATTGTACCAAACATCTTTTTCCCCCATTCAGATTCAACCACACTGAACCATTTCAGATATAAACATGAAATAGCATGTTTATGATATTCGTTCCGGTTGACCTAAAATATATTCATAGTGACAGTGTCTGGTTTTACAACATCAACGTAAATGCGGCACAAGAGTTTAGAAACTTACGGATTTGGACTTTCTTTGGATCTAACTTGCAGATTTGATTTTGCAGAACGTGCAGGCGCCCCTGAATCCTGCAGGATCTCCTGAACACCATCCCTGCCTCCATCTCAATGTCCAGGAAGATGTCGCTGGCATGTCGAGAAAGGTCAGAAAGTTGGTGAATTATGCTGGTCAATGTATGACAGCTGACCTCGTCAAAGAGGAGAATAAAACAAGCTTTCGTAGTTTGCGTCTGCCGGCTTCTTCCTTGGGTTTCCAGACATCCCTCGCCGATAACCTACTCACGCGCCGCGGCTCAACAGTCCTCTGATGAAAGGGCATATTTAAATCATACCAATAACTTCAGCGGGTGCGAAAACTTGTCACGACAAAAAAGGAAAACCTCGTCGCTTTAAAATAAATCCAAGTAAATCTCCATTCCTGCAATATACATTATTTTTTAAGCAATGTATTCTTCAATCCCGCCATATTTTGTTGTTCAAAGCATGGGACTTTGTGCTGCTGTACACCGAGACGTTGCCTCTCTATTCAAATCCAACCAGACACAGTGCAGGCTGGAGGAGAAAAAAACACCAGGAAAAGTGGGGAAAAGTGCAAATAAAAACACGGAGTATACTTTAACCACCTGTAGCAACTGGATCGGGAGCCAGTTACACAGAGGAATTACCTGCTTTTCTTCGAGATCTGGTGAGGGAGTGGTGAACCAGAAAACATGGAGTGGATTTCCTTACACGCTGAGCACGAAATAAGACCGAGACCCAAAAGATGCGAGAAGTAAAATAAAATAATTTTTAAAAAAAGACACCGCAGACTCTATGTCTTCTACCGTGCTCCACCACGAGCAGACACGCCAGAAAAACAACTATGACACATTATCCTCTATTTTTGCTACTTGCCCATTTAAGAAAATGAAATCTTTAACAGTTTCATTTTTATTATTATTATTATACTTTCTCCCCTGTATACACTATTATAAGGAAAGTTTACCCATTTATAAAATGGAAAATTTTTACACAAGTTTCCTAAAATTTTAAAACATACAAAAAGGTGTTAAAAGAATATTAATCTTTTGAAAACTCGAAAACGCTCATCATGTCTTCTTTCACGTAGTTTTTTCCCCCCTTTGTCTGAAAGCTAACCATAAAATCATCTGATCAAATTATAAAAATGTAGAGGATGCAATGAGACAAAATTAAAAGCTGTTTTTTCTGTATGTATGGGTGATTCAACGTTTGGGTGAAATTGATGAAAAATGTATAAATTGTTACTATACTACAATATTATACATGGAGGACATTTAAATAAAATCATGCAATAATTGTTTCTTAATTTCTAAACAATTTATTGGCAGAAAGGCTATGTAGTGGGTTTAGCAGTGGGTGGATCATTCTGGATCCATGATAATCTATACCAAATTGATAATGAAATTGATCAATGGTAGTTTGAGACCATCAAATCTTTATTGAAAGGTTTGAAAACTTTCAGAATCTTCATCAATACAGGAGATTAATAAGGATGATTAAGTGAATTTTGGTGGATTGTGTTCAAAGCTGTGACAAGTCCTGCCCCAAAGCAGCCTCTCTCACCGAGATGAAGCCAAATTTGGAAATTTATGGTATGCTCATAACTTTTTTTATACACTACAAAAAAAATGAATGCATTAATTCAAGAGACTAATCTCTTCACATTCACACTTTATCGGATCAATACCAAATCTTGCCATATATTACACAACCCCCCAGTACATCATAAGATCTCAACATTTCAACTTTGATAAAGTAAAAATATCAGCAGTATAAAAAAAACTATTCAAATACAACTATTGAACCATAGTGCAGCGGTAGGTATCCGGTGACTTGTGCAAAGCACATCAAGCTCTGCACAAGTCTGCTAATTACCCACTGATTGGAGTCAGCTGTGTTGCAGCAGGGAAACTCCTAATTCTTGCAGGATTCCGGCCCTCAAGGACGGGAGTTGCCTACCCCTGACATAGTGGTAAATAGAAAACACGAATTTCTCTTTATAAGCTAGCTTTTCAGATGTACCAACTAGCTTTATTTTTTAGCAGACAACAGCAAATGGGCAACTAGTTTGAGAACATTATTGTGACATGAACGCTGAGGAAAAGGTGACTGTTAAACTTGGAAATTGTTATTTTCAGCGGTCAGTGTTGCTCATGCAAACATCTTTTGATAGATTGCTATAACAATTACTTAAAAAAATGCACTAACCTTCTTTTACATGTTTAAGCCAGTTTATTTTGGGATGATGTCTGCCCAGTCACAGACATAGGACAATTAGGCTGCTTTGTCATACCTTTCAAAATGCCCCAGGACGCATTCTTGGGACAGTTGTCTCTGATTTGTCCTCTGACTGTTGTGTGTTCAGATCTTCGGCTGGGTCCAATATTCCCACTGCTGAAAAAGTTCCTTTTTCATTTTATAAACTTGATACAATGACGAAACCAAAGGTGTTAACTGTTGAACTCATTGAACTCAGCTGTGCTGGTGAATGAAAATTACAGTCAGGTCACAACCTTGTTTTTTTTTTTTTTTTTTAACAGTGTGGCTTTTTAGATTAGTATCTATTTCGCCCCCTGGTGTCCGTAAAAGGATATTGCAACTTAAAGGGTATCAACCTATCAACTGGAAACCCAGGCAAGAATTTACTATAATTTTCCCCATTTCTCAGCTGACTGGAAGTTTTCACATTCTTATTTAACAGGAATGTAATCTGTGGCACCAGTTTGACAAGTTACACAATATTTAACACATAAAAAGAGGAAAAGGCTGATACTTGAGTACTGCGCTCTGAATGTTGTGACAAAATGTGACTAATGGAAAACAGACAGTAAAGTTGATCATCCTGTTACACATGACTAATGCCCACATCTTTCCGTCAGCAGAAAATGCGTTTGACGGGAAGGCCGCGTGGGAATGACACATAATAAAAGAAGCCCGAGTGTTCAGTTGTTTCAAGGCCATTATGTCCCCCTCCAATGTGTTTGTCATAGCTTTTTTTGAATTTCACAGAGTAAAAAAGGGGTAAAAATTCCCAGTGAGAAGAAAAAAAAATTAGAGATGCACTCTTGAACTAAGTAATCAGTTTAATTATATTCACCTGTGCCTTTTCTGAGCAACCCATTTGTCACGTCAGTCATTCTCTTCGTAAATAAATAGTTAAACTGTAGTTTAAAATAATACCACTAAAGCTCAGACAAAAGTAAGAATAAACAAACCATTCAGTTCTGGAGATGAAGATAAATTTAATCAAGATTAAATATATGCCCAAAAAAGATTTATAAGAATTCCAAAAAACAAAACAAAAAGTCAAACAATACAAAAAGATGAGCTTCTTTCTCATGTCAATAGAGTTTTACAGTTTCCGTACTTCCATCAAGGTAGGGACTTTCATCTGGGGGTAAAATGGAATCTCTTTCACCTTATTATACAGTGCATTGATTTGCAAAACCAGAGCCTTCTTCCACATCTAAAAACCCATACATAAACTCATTCATAGAATTATTTACATACAAGGTTTGAGCAACTCAAACCATTTGGTGAGCAATAACAAAATTAAGAAAAACATGAGGGTACAGAGATGGTGGTGCAGTAAAGTCAGAGTTGGTGACGGTTTGCCACACAAATCACTGATTGGATTAGAGTTGAGTCGGTAATCAAGGGCAACTCAGACTGCAAGATATTCCAACTCAGTCATTTTAGTTTTCACGCATTTTGTGCACACAGAAATAAAAGTGGGAGAAAGAGGACAGGAAGTGTGGTGAAGGGAAACCAAAATGTCCTCAACACCCACTGAGCACATTCCACACTGAAGAACCTTTCATAGTACAGTTCAGTTCATACAGCACAACTAGCAATGCACATGTGCAGAAATGGAGAATTA
This sequence comes from Atherinomorus stipes, assembly GCA_023101725.1. Classification (NCBI taxonomy): domain Eukaryota; kingdom Metazoa; phylum Chordata; class Actinopteri; order Atheriniformes; family Atherinidae; genus Atherinomorus; species Atherinomorus stipes. The sequence continues at coordinate 830,940 of JALJCO010004214.1, forward strand.
TGGTGACTGAAGTCTTGAAAAGGAAGCATACATCTGCATGTCACAATTAAATTAGCAAACAACCATGTCACCTCGGACACACGCTTCAGTCACCTCAGTTTATTCACAATACTTGAGATGACAAAAAAGGACAGCATTTCTGCAATAAGGATTTTCTGAACGTTGCACAGACGTAACAGTGTGTCATGACCTGCAAAACATGGAGGGTTAGTGGATTTTTACTCACTTGTCAGGCTGAACTCAATACAGCAACTCTATAACAGATATAATTAACAAAATCTCCCGGAAAATATGAACTACATTAGCGCCTCTTTTTGCGATTCTTCAGACAACTGATAAGCAAAACAGTTTAAAGTACTCTGTAGGATGGCGTAACTGGCTGTAAAACAGCATCCACATGGTGGCGAAACAAACCAAATCACATGAATAAAAATAAACATTTGAAGATGTATTTTAAAGGATCTGATTGTAAACTTCTGTACTACAAACTGAGACGCTTGTGTTCAAAGCTTGAAGCCCCACAACCAAATTGTAATCACATGGACATCCATGTAGCTGAATGGCATCCTGCCTGTCCTTCAAATTTGTGGCAGTAGACCAGAGTAAAGAAACCTTCTCCTGGTGCATTCTGTCTGTCAGATTGTATCAAGTCATAAAAGGTGAGAAACAGACCATTTGTGTAGAGAAATTAGACAAAAAGACCACTGCTTCTTAATAAGAACTTTTCATATTGTCAAAATGATGGCTATGCAAGGATTAGCACACTACTGCTTTACAACAAAAAGTATGATAAGTTTGTGTACACAGGTGTTTTAATGTGTAACTAAGCAAAGATCAGATGACCTCTGTGTAAAAGGCATAGTGTCATGAAGCACATTTGCAATAAAACTAGACTTCCAACAATTATTGTGTTCTTGTGAGGATAAACAACCACTATTTCCACCAAATGGGAAGCGCTGGCTCACAGTGTTGGACTTGCCAAGTTTCCATTCATGGTTATGAGAGTCAGTCAGGACAGAAGCAGCCACAAGGCCACGCTGGACTGTGCTGGAGGCCGGGGAGGGGAAAAAAATGGTAAAACACAATTTAAGAGCACAGTCCTACAGCTTGGTGTATATAAGCGCAGCAAGGACAGGTGATGAATTTACAAAAGGAGTGCACACTCCTCTTCCAAGGGCTCAATGACAGGATGTAGCAAGGGTGCAACTTGGGTCACGTGCGCGCACGCACACACGTATTAGTCCAGTCTGCAGACACGTCTCTTTGTCACCCTCTGGTGGTTTTTGTCCAGATCAATTCTTCCTTCACACACATACACACAAATAAGAGGCTGCCTTCAGTTACATCTCCGCCTTCACTCAGTCACTCACACACACACGCACAGACATATACATACATACAAAGACAAACTCCCCTTAGCTCCCACCATGTCTGTATTCAGGCTTATCTGGTGTAGTAGACTCTGTAGTAAACACTCTTGGAGCGCCAGAGTGAATAGGAGTTGTCAAACTTAAGCAGGTACACTCCACGACCAGGATACTGGTGGCTGCCGGCGTACACCTCCTCATGACAGTCCCGCCGGTATACCGGCACAATCTCGTCCACCTGGGGCTTCCCTGCCTCTTTCTTTGCCTTCTCCTCTTCAGTGGGAGGATCACCTGTGGACAAAAGAGCAATGTCACCTGCTGGTGGAAAAAAAGGAAAACAAACAAATGTCATTTTACCAAATCCCAATGATGAATTTAATATTATGTAGTTTCATTTGTACCTAAACTATCACAGTGTGAAAGAAATATTTGATTTCGAGGGATGAAAAGTTAGGGCAACCCAAAACATGGATGCCTGGAAATAATGACTACATGGCTTGCTGCTCAAACTGATAGTTAAGGTGTACACATATTCTCAACGCAAGTATAAAACATTCCCTGGAAAAACTAAACCGCTCATCTCTTTTGAAGCTGTTGCCATTTTTCTATTTGATTCTCGGTTGTCCTAGAATTTCGCCCAGTGGCTAATGGCTTACATGTTCCTGAATTTTGATTGGGCGTTTGGCTGAAATGACTAAATTACCAGCAAAGCAGGTCAGAAGTCACTGGACCTTAGAGCGACACAGTTTTTTGACCTACACCAAATTTCAGTTTGTTTTATAGGAAAGTTTAGATTCAAGTTTTTTTGTGGTTGTATTTTTATTTTGATCATTAAACAGCCAAAAGAAGAATTTGGTTTCAAGACTTTCGCTTGCTGACGTGTATGAGTTGAGTGCAAAAAACCCTGAGGTCCAAAGCAAGTGAGTCAGCCCTGCTGCACCCACAGAAGCTAATAATACAACAGCTCTTTCTAGAATAAAAATTGGAGAAAAATAACAGCCTTAACTTGAACTCTGATGCACAAGTTTCTAGTTTAACTGTCACTTAAAAGATTTTATTAACCGATGCAGGATCATTCATATGAAAAATCAGTTTATACAAGAATACCCTAAGTGGCAAATAGTACCACTGCAAATAGAGTATGTACATGGGTAAACATTAGACATCTCTAAAGTTTTCAACAGTGAAACTAAAGAAAAGTTACTTAAGTAGTCATATTCAATTGGAGTAATCCCCCAGGCTCAAACTCAAATCTTTCAGAGAAATCCCTTACCTTCATCGTCGTCATCCTCATCACTGGACTCTGACACATGCACACTGACTGAAGCAGAGGCAGCATCTGTCCACTCAAAAAACACTCCAAAGCCGATGTCATAATAGTCTGTAGCAAACTCCCAGAACAAGTACGATCCCTCCTCATGTGTGGGAACACGCACTGTCACCACCTCGCCACGGCCCACCGTGATCACGCTGTCTGCATCTTGGCGGATCTTCTCTTTGAAGTCCTTGATCTGTGGCCGTGTCCACATGGAAGGAGCAGCGATCACTGGTGGGGAGTCTGCTGTGATGAGGAAACAGACAGTTTGCAATCTACTGTAGAAATCTGCTTAAGCAATATAAAATCTCAGGATTCCCATTATTGAAGAAATACTGCATTTGCTTAATTATTTGCAACTGGCTCAGCAAAAAAGGTAACTGATCTCATCTGTTTATGAGCTGTGTGTGAGAACAACACGTTTGTTCTTGTGTATAACAAAGAGCAAAGATCTGGTTTTCCAAACAGCTATTCTGTCCATCCATCCACTCTCCAATATTTCTAAGGAGAAAGCCTCAGTCATTTGGCCAAGGATATCTGTTGTAAACCAAAGCCTTGTTTGTTGCTTGTGTAATTTTTTTTTTACACTTTTCTAAGCAGAACGTGTGGCTGGATTACGCTTAAGCTGGCACATTATCATGTATCACTTGTTCCAGTTCTTCTCCTGGCCCTTGAGGTCACATTAACAAGGACACAGCAGATAAGAGTCGGGTTTCAGGTTTGGCATAAGGCTTTGTTTGACAGAGAGCTCTCCCCTTCTGCCCTGCAGCCCTTAGCTGAACAAGGAAAAGTCTTTCTGCATAAGATCAACTTCAGCAGTTCTGTTGTTTCCACGAGACAAACATAACCACAGCCAACCAACCTAATAAAGGGCCATTCTCTGAGACCTCCTCTGCTGGCTCGGGCTCTGGCTCTCGGTCCATGCTCTCCGAGTACGAGTCTGACTGGCCTCCATTGACTGTAGGAGCTTCCTCGCAAGCAAGTGGTGAGGCTGCACACAGTGGTCCTGCTGCAGAGGCGGCGATGGGTTCCCCACTGTTGAAGCAGCTAGATTCCAAGGTGCCCTGCACCATTGAATCAGCCTGCTGCTGTTGCTGCTTCTGTAAGGCCGCCTAGAGAACAGAGAGAGATCAACACTATACCCTGAACTAACGATATAAACCAATTGGTTTGTTTATAGTGTCCTGATGAAGCAATCATATGTTTCTGTAAACAACATCCCTTTTAAATAAAGGTCTAAAATGTAACAAAATCTGTGAAAATCTTTGCTGTTGAAACCCAAAATCCCACCTGCTGCTGGGCCAGCTGGACCTGGTAGAGCTGCTGCATGTACTGCTGGTAGTGCTGTTCCTGGAGCTGACGGATGAGGCCCAGCTGTTGTTCTGGGCTGTTGGGGTACTGCTGTGCAGCATACTGTTGAAATTGCACCGCTGTCTGAGCATTCAGCGCTGCCATAATCTGTTGTCTGGTTAAAGTTAAAAAGGGCTCCATATTAGTAGCCATACAGGAATCAGAAACAATTGCTCCATATTTGTAATATAAAAATTGTAGTGAGATTTTTCTTTTCAGATTAGAATTCAGCCTCACAATGACTCCTGAAGAGCTTAACGAAACTGTCTGAGCTTCAACACTGAAAAAAAATGACCAGCTTTACTATAAATAATGCTTTACCATCACCTGCAAATGTCATTAACAGACATCATGCTGAAGTCTAAACCTCATATTATACAAGCACATACTTCTGTTGCTCAATCCGTAGCCTCTCCTCCTCTGCCTGCCTCCTCTCCTCTTCCTCTCTTCTCAGCCTTTCCTCCTCTTCAAGCCTCCGTCTCTCCTCCTCCTGCCTTTGTCGCTCCCTCTCTTCTTCTTCTTGCCTGAGACGCTCCTCCTCTTCTTTCCTGATGAATTGCAAAGAGAGGACACAGAGGTGAAATGTGAAATATGTAGAAATATTCAGCTATAAATAACTGTGTAAACAGGAATTATAAGTTTGACACATAATCCGTAAACCCAAACTAATGCTGCTTTACAGCTTCTCTGGCTACTTATCAAGCAAAGTAAACCCAAGTCCACATTTAGACACTTTAAAGGAGAGATCTCCCTCAGGAGAAAGAAATCAGAGCACCTTACCTTTTCCTTTCTTGCTCCTCCCTCTCAATCTTGTGTGATGTTACATATGGAGCAAAGAGATTACAGCACTTGTTGAGTAGCTTAACAAATTCCACCATAGCCTCCTCCTTCTCCATGTTACCCAGAGAGGCCCACTCTTTCCTGCACACAGAGCAAAATGTGGATAAATTTAAAGGAAATACATAAACTATCATTAATCAAAATCCAATATAACTATTCTGAGCAGATAACTTGAAATTTCATCAGAAAGTTTTAGTACAGTGGAGTAAAACAGGCTGATGTCCATTGTAGGTTTTCATTCATTTTATGTTCATAGCCATAAGATGCACCCATAAACTGTTGCATACCCTGCATCAATTACTTATGAATGAAACGCAGTAACAAAAAGCCAAGGCAGAAACTCCACATGCAGGAAAGTACAGTTATTTGCTGGGTTTACCTCCGGTCGTTGCCAAGGACATCAAAAAAGCCGACCTCCGGTGAAGCATCAGGATTATAAGGGCCCAGTAACACCTGTTTGTGCAGAGCCACCAGTCGAAGCTTCTCTTCATAGGTTGGATGAAAGGCCTTGCCATCTTTTTCTGAAAGCAGGAATGTGGGGAGAATGCGTTTGCATCTGATTTTTTATCCTGTACTTTTTTTTTTTTTTTAGCCTACCTACAAAAGAACAGGCCTCTAAAAAATATTTTGTGTAAAACCACAAACAAGCCAGATCATTACCCCACAGAGAGGGAACCACGCATAAACCTGTTTGCACAAGTGGTATGATCTGATAGACAACAACCACTCGAATCTAGCAATGGAAATAGATCGAGTTCCATTAATATTGCATACTAACTTGATTTATCAAGTTTAAACTACGTTTAAAAGGATCACTGAGCTCGTTTAATTAATGTTAGTTTTGTCCTCAGATGCATTTCCTCCAGCAAAGCAGGGAACTAATTGTTTGCCTTATCAGAGAAAACTCTTGCAGCTATGCAGGCTCCGTTCAGCTGCAGCAGTTGAAGGGCGTGTTTAAAGCTCCCAAACAAATGACTGTTAACATTCAGTTAGCATGTTCAACTTCCTGCTCTAATTGATGGAGCAGTCGCATGACTTGGGCTTCGCTACTAAAATATGCAGAAGCAAGAAAACACACACAAATCAAACGGATTAAAGCGTCTTTGCACCACATGCAAGTGTACCGGACAACTCGGGACTGCTGTGCTTGTTTGACCGTTTTAACGACCAGCTAGCAGGCTTGTTAGCATCGTCGGCTACTGATTAGCTGGGAAGCTAATATAATATTGCGTCTGACAGGGGCAGCCCTGGTTGTGACAGCTAGCAGCTAATATTAGCAACCTGCTAACCTCAACCAATGAGTTAAATGGGGTAACAATAATAAACGCAGTACGTAAATTAGCTTTTTTCTTACTTTAAAGTTGTTCGATTGTTACAAATGTAAAATACCTTTGAAAAATCTAAGGGCCATTCCATACAGTTCATGCAAAGAAAAGCCCCAATTCCCCTCTATCGCAGATTTGGCAGTCTCTCCATCTTCGCCCCCAGCGGCACCCGGCGTATCGGTCCCAGGTTCCGAGGGTACGGGCTCCGGCTCTTCGACCTGGCTCTGCTCGCCCTCCGGGTCTGGGCTGAGAGTGAGGCCATCGATGGAAACTTCGAGCCGGCTGGACGTAGCGCTGTCGAGGTCGCCGCTCTGAACCTCTGTCGCCATCATGTAGACTGTCAGCTGAAGCAGCCACGTACCTACTTCCGTTCAGATTTACAGGAAGTTCCGTTTCGCCTTCTTCTTCTTCTTCTTCACTCGATGTAATGACGACACTTTAATCAATAAGGAAAATATACTCAGGTGAAGTTCAGGTAGACGTTAAACTAAGGTAATAATATATCTGTCGTTTATTTGACATTAAGTACTTCCTGAAAATGAGCAGTAAATAAGTAATATATTCAGAAAAGAGAAAACTTTATAGTTGTCTCCATGATTAGATTATTGCCCAGACGTAGCCGACTCTATCGGATCCAACCCAAGCCCCCACCCGCTCTATTAAAATTGTGTAATATTGAAGCAAACGTTTTCATTGCGCTTTTGGGATTTCATTACTCTGAAATACTTCTTGACTACTAATTGAAACGTGCAACAAAAAATGATTAAACTATTTAAATAAGACACAGAACATATAATATCAAGATATACAGCTAAAATGGAATGTAAAATTAGATTAAAATAAAATGAAAAACATGAAAATAAAATAGCTGGAAACTGATTGAAGTTAAATTCAAGGGGCATAAAATAACACATCTGAAAATACTCAATAAAAAAAAGATAATTACAAAATGGAGTAAAATTTCCAAGTTTTGACATAAAATACACAAGTTTATCCAATCAAGAAATGCAAAGTGAACAGCTTATTTTTAAACAAACTACCCATGAAAAGATACTTAAAATAGCAAGACACAAAATGACTAGAAAATGCCTATTATGATTTTTAAAAAGACAACCCTAACCATCACAAAGTGACACCAAATGAAAAACAGTCATGCAAAAAAAAAAAAAAAAAAAAAAAAGGAAGCAAAAACAAATCTGACAGTAACATTAATTACACACTTGTTGACACAAAATACACAAATCCTAGTATGGTTTATGTTAGTTTTGGTGCTTTGGTCCCTTTGGATAGATAACGAGGTTCTTTCATACATCTATTCCCAATTTCCAGAGGCGCCTCTTTTTTCTTTTGATAGAGAGATCCACAAAAACCTTAGAGAAGCCACTATTTTTATGTTTCATATAACAACCATTCAACCATGAAAACAATCAATACATCAAATGATTCACACATGCAAGCATCTGGTTTTGTCACAGGGCATTTTCAATCAATTTAGTTAATGTGACAAAAATGAGAATAGAAACACTGTTTAATAATAAATAAATAAAAAATAAACATTTTTCTTCAATGTTCATGTCAACTACAGTTATTGTATGCTCTTAGAGAGGTTAGTTTTCTGTCATTTTTAAAAGAAAGTTTAAATTGTTGTCTGGCAAAAACTGGAAATAATTGACTAAGTTCATATAATCAAATAATACTTAATTCATCCCAAAACATAAAATATGTTGCTGCAGTTTTAATGATGCTTTTAGTTTCTAAATGGAAAATATAATAAAACAAACAAATAGGCACATACCAAAATGAATTTGTGCACTCAACTGAGAGCACAATTCTGTTAGGAAAGTAGATACAGTACATAGGTTGAGGCTCCATGAAATAACTCAAATACACAAAATACTCACTAAAAGAAAGCTTACATTTTAACATATCTCTGCAAACTTGTGAGGATGATTCACTCGTCTAACGGTGGAATAAATGCATGGTGACCAAGTCAAACTATTGGCTGCTTGGTTTTAAAGGTGCGAACACACGTTTGCTTTTAGATTCAAAGGCAGCTGTCTACTGGAAGTGGCTCGTACTGATCCCTAAATACCTTAACTGTTTGAAATGCATCTTTTCTAACTGTGCACTGTATATCAGAATGACTTTTTAAAATAAAATCACATATTTTCCATTTCTACAAAAAGCTCCCAAGAATTACATCAATGACTAAACACAAACATGTAAGGCAAAACTGCACAAAAAATCTCCAACAGCTGCAGTGCTGACATAGTTTTATTCATTGCCCCCCGACATGTCTGGATCAGTGCATGAGGAGAATATTGTCCATTTCATTAGCCACAGCTCTCAGAGGAACTGTCACTGACCAGCACAAAAGAGCAGGAACTTCAACATCTTGATTTTTGCATAGCAATCTGGTCTGTGCTCAAAAAGAACACCCAATACCCAATTAAGGCCTTCAGACAGAGCAACCTGTACCTGTGAATGTCTTTACCAATAAGCACATCCTACCAAGCTGCAAGTGTCAAAGTACAGAGGTCAGCAGCTGCTTATGTTATAGTGAAATGACTAATTTTCCAGCATCAAGTTCATTGCCACAGAAAGGCATCAGTGCCCCAAGTTCTCTGCAAACAAGTCTCCATTGAGAGCATGAAAGAAAAATGTAATATGCTTTAAGTACAAAAGCAAAATATAATAATAACAAAATGGATACATTATAATAATGCTTTCAAATCTTGTCCAATCACATGGATAGATATGAGCCTGTCTAGAGCGCTACCTGACCTCTTGACTTGACCCCCCTCTGACTCAAATGGAAATGACCCGTTCAATAATGAGGGCCCACACCTACAGTACTTTTGAACTAAGGTTTGTGTATTGTGATCTACTTTGTTGCTGCTGAAAGGTGACAGGAAGCAGAGTTTCCTCCAGTGATAAAGACCTTGGAAGAGATGCCCCTCTTGAAAAAAAAAACATAACTTAGAAAATTTACAGTCAGTGCATGACTGATAAAGTTAAATTTACACCTCCCTTAGTCTGCAGTGTAGGCCTAATAATTAGACTGGTGCATTTTAAACTCCGTAGTTGGAACTGTTTAACATCTTCATATACTTTAATCAGACAGCAAAATTATTCAGGCCATGTTTTGACTCATGAATCTACTTTGTTGTAAGTTCTTACAAGATCTTAACCAAATAAAGTGGTCTATTAATTGTGCTTGGTGGATAGTGATTCTTTATTATATAAATATACATTTCATTCTAATACACATGTAAAACACGTCATTCTTATTGTCATGCAGAAACATAGTTAAGCCCTTGGATTTTCTGCCATGTTGGGAAAAAATTCCGATGAGACAGCTTCCGACTGCTTCTCTTTGAAGACCACCGGTCCATTATTGCTTTATCCATCCCAAAGCGGATAAATGTTTTTCCTGCCGATGTGTATTCAGGCCACAGCTTCCATTAAAACCCCTTTGGACAGACCTGCTGCCGCACCGCCGCTCCAGGTGTGATGGCTTCACACCTCCGCGGGCCTGCAGACGTCTGAAGTTGCTGCACGGGTTCTGCAGTGCCAGCCGGCTACGATGGCTGCCCCATTCACACATCCACGCAGCCTCACCTTTGATCGCGGGAGGATTTAACTCCGGCGACCACGAAGGTCTCGAACTCACTAAGTCGCTGGATATAAAAACGTAGAGATCATGTCTGCAGTCCATGGGAATATGCGCACCGGGGATCTGAATAATTTCCAAATGTATCACGAAGGGCCACCGCAGATGAGCAGCATGGGTAATTCAGGTAAGTGGCTGGTGGACCTGGGATTATTCAACTTTCATTAAATTGTTCAGATCATTTTTTAAATACTTGTCCTTTGGCAACAGTCTCAGCAGTATTGCAGCTGGCTTTGTGCGTAATTTACGCATCAGTCTCTCCGCTTTATGTTGTCAGATTATGGAGTCTCAGATGTAAAAAACTTCTTCAACTCGGCAAACTCAGTTCCGAGGGCGGACAAATGTGTGGCGATACTGACCCACAGGAGAAAGAGGACCAATTTCACCCAGCAACAAATTGAGGTGCTGGAGAAAGTTTACTCTGACACTAAATATCCTGACATCTACCTAAGAGAGAGGCTGGAGGCTCTAACCGGGCTGCCAGAGTCCAGGATTCAGGTAATGGGCAGTTTAAATCTACATTTTGATTGTTGATTAGTATAGTTACAGTCTAAGGTAGTTATTTTTTAGTGGGCGACCCACAGACTCATTTTACTGTGCATTTTTGTGAATTTAGGTGTGGTTTCAGAACAGGAGGGCCAAGTCACGTCGTCAAGTTGGTTCTTCAATGTCCATGAAGGCTTCGAACGCATCAGCAGGTGGCCCCTTTGGCCAAGTCCATTCCAGAATGGGCCCCGAGAAAGGTATTTAATATAAGTAACCCTATGTTTTGATTAGTTTTACTTTCACTTACTCTAACTTAACCTATGCCTGTCCTAAAAAAGTAATAGTAAAATGTTGCTTCTACTTTCAGTTTATGACAGCAGTCATGGTGCAGAGGTATCTAGAATGGGAGCTTTTGTTCTAGAAGATAGTCCCAGGCCTGCAATGCACCACACTACTGAGGACCTTCATAGGACCAGTGTTCCAACCAAGCCCAGCAGTTACGAGCACACATCTTCCTCCTGCATCTACGACAAGCAGAGATCCAGAGTGACGGCTGAGCAGATGCAGCGACACCAGCCCAGCATGACCAACCCAGGCTGTAATGTCCATCTTTATCCCAGTGACCACCAGCATCACGCAAAGATTGAAGCCAACATTACAGGGAACCAGGGAGCAAGAGTCCTGGTTGAGTACGATAATTTTCCACCAAATAAAACCATCGGACCAGAGATGAAAGTAGTGATTCCTCCCATCCCAGCTAGGAGTCATTTCCATAGGCCAACTCTAAAGGATAACGGATGCCAAATGCAGTATCCACACTTGAGGGCTACAGGAGAGAGGTTCAATCACTTTTCTCCAATCCACACCACTGAGGGACAAGACGTCACCGACTCTGATTCTGACTGGGAAAACGAGGCGATGGCTGGCTTCCCTGGCTTTATGTGATGTTTAATAAGAGTTGATGTATAAGTACATGTATCATAGGAGTCATGAAAATCTGTATTTATTGGGAAATAATAATAAAACCATTTATCATTTAAGAAAAATAGAAAAATGTTAACTGGTAACATCTCGACTAAATAAAAATGAATAACTGAAAACTGTGTAGCAATATTATGTTTAATATAAAAGAAGGGAAACATTTATGTACAATTGCCTTGAGGCATTCTCATATACAACTTTACAAAACTGAAAAAGGAGATTCTCTAGGAAAGAATTGTTGACTTTCTAGGATTACACGAGTGATGCAGGCTTTTTTGGGGGGGTGTTGCAGCAGCAGCAGCCATGCCAAATGTGGGATTGCTAAGACTTTAGGGAGGAAGAGGCATTAAAACCCCAGAGTTCTCCTTTATAAAAATACCAAAAATCTCTCTTCAGTGCACAGAAAATTACAAAAGCCATTTCTGAACACATAGCAGAAATATTGACAATAGTTCTAATAATCAGAGATATACAATTATCTACAATAAACAATTTTATAAAACATTCTTAACCTTCCCCTGTGCTTACCATCAGTGGAGCAACAGAACAAAAACACTCACAGGGGAACATCAGAAACAGCAAAATATTGTTCCGTAACCATACAAACCAATGCAAAAATAAATAAATACGGACTATAAAACCTGTTAGGATCAATGTTTGGCACATGAAACCAATAAATAAATTGAGAGTTTTGAGATGTGGATTGTGGAAATAGCTAAAGATTCTTTCCGGCTTGTGTTCAGTTGGTTGCGCAAACATTTTCATATGTTAAAAATAAGTGACATCATCTCTCTCTTCAGATCAAAACCCGAGGAATCTGGACAGAACTCGATTCCAATTCAGGCTGTAAGATGGCGATCTGCAACCTCAACACAAACCTTTTTTTCAGTCTTTGACGATTTAGATGAAAGCAACATTTCAAAAGACATCAGCATGCCGCATGTTTGTGTATGTGGAAGGGATGATGCAGGTACTCAGACTGCATTGGTGTTGTTGGCAGCAAATGCATGCAGATTGCCCAGCTGGCTCAGACCACTCTGGATGTGTGCCACATGGATCTCAACATTATTCTGAAAGCAACTTCAAACAGGAGAAAAAAAAAGGTCATAGTGAATACTTGAACATGGATGATAAAGGTAGGAGTATGACTAACTGTGTCCAGCTACAAAAAGAAGATGGGGTTACAGGAGGAAGATTTACCTGAGGTTGGAGGGATCGATTGATGCCTTGATGTCATTAAGGGAGTCTGTTAATGATTTAAACTCAAATGAATTCAGATCGCCGCCATCTGCCAGACACTGGAACAAACCAGAAAACACGTCTGGCAAAATATTCCACATAGAAAGCACTTCAATGACAGTGACCATTACAAATAAACTTCCTACCACTCACATCATGTGTTGTGTAACTTCTAAGAGGGAAAAAGCAAGCTTTAAATGAATATATCCTCACCTTTATCTGTAGGAGTAGAGCAGTGAGGCGGGAGATGAGGTGTGTGAGGCTGGGATTTGTGACACTCAGCTGTCCGTCCCTCTGGGAATTACTCAGCTGCACCATCTGCTGGGCCTCTTCTTCACAACGCCGCCGCAGCTCTGTGGGATGATCAGCTGGAACCATGCCCTGATCTGGAGCAAGCTGGGCAAGATGAACATTTGTGATCAACACAAGGATGTAAAAATCAATTTTTTTTCAGCTGATCATAACCAAAAAGGAACAGACACTGTACTAAAAGAAAATAAATGAAGAAGTGCATCTTTTGACTTACTTCACAGCAGAACTGTTGAACTTCATGAAGAACCTTGTTGAGGTCTTTATTGAGTTGTTCCAGCTCAACCACGTTGGTAGCATATCGCTTCTGAAAGTCTATGTCTATGGGCATCGAGTATGATTTCTAAAAAACATAAATATAATGTTAGCGGTAAATAATGTATGCATCTATTATATTTTAATGTGATTAAGTAACTTTTAGGCATCATTGTACCAGTTTCTCTGCCTCTGTGTTCATTTCTTTCAAGTTCTTGATGTGCTCCTTCTTGATCATTAAGATTTTGGACAATCTTGTCTAGAAATGGGAGGGGCAAAAAAGTATTTGTTGAATAACTGTTTAGTTTTAGGATACAACCTTTTAGGATTCCATTTGACAGGAAAAACTTACAACTTGGACCAGGAATTTCACAGGAAATCCTCCTAGTGTATCACCTTCAGCACCAGACAGTTTGTTCCTCCATGGTGACTGGCTCATAAGAGGATCATTGTCCTGTTATCAGAAAAACAAACAAAACCCCCTGATATAGTTCAAATAAAATTAAATGGAAAATTCAGTTTCTTTTTTTGGGGGAGTTTGGTTCCACTACACACACACTCGTACACACTACTATACACTACCCAGACTAACAGTTTATTTCATGTGTATACTTAACAGTTTGGTAAATTTAAATCAGATATAAACCAGCAGTGACAATTATGTATAAATGTTGTCGTGTGAACATGTGACAGGACAGCAAATGTGTGTCATGAGATGTATGTTTTTTGTACCATGTGGACAGGAGTGGTAGCGGACGGGTACGACGGTCTAGTAGGAGTCATGAGGTTCTGTATGTAGCGGGTTGATCGATGCTTCTGGGCAAAAGCTGAGATGGGCATGGTTTCATTGGGGTCGTTGCTCTGGAAAACAATTTTTATTAAAGATAAACTACTGCCATTTATTAATGACATTTTTAAAAATGAAAACAACTTAATTACACACATATTAAAACTGCAATATAAAATGTAAATTGTGAGCATACCAAGACTTCATAATCAGGCACAGTGTGAGTTCCCAAGCCGCTGCGGTCAAATGTGACACGATATGTGGCAGCACTGGTGTCAACAGCATCAATCTGCCCCGTGAACAGCCCATCATGAACACCTCGAAGTCGAGCTGATGAACAGAAAGAAAGAAATAGTCTTGTACTGAAGAATTCATTTAACTTTTTGATTTTCAAAAAAGAAAAAAAATGATACACCTAAGCATCATTGCACATTTGTATAAGAGAACACCACCATCATCTTGCTAGATACCTCTCACCTTAACACTGATTACCACTGTTTGTACAGAAGTTCCAAGCAGAGCTGAAAAGCTCCATTTCATTTAATCTGATAAGAAAGCACCTTTGATAATCATTTAGGCTTTTTTTTTTTCTTTTCTTTTTGGGGGTATAGAAAAAAAAAAAGACACAAAAGGTACCAACATTTTAAAATGTGTGGACTTGCCATCATTTTCACTTCTTTTGTTCAGAAAGTTTGAAAAAAAAAATGTGATGGTGTCAGTCTGGGCTCAGATTCTAAATTAAGTGAGAAAATAATTTGTGAATTCATAGTCAGCATATTGTGCATATAGCATGTAGTCAGCATATGTTGTGATAATAACAACAATGACACAACAGTGCAGGATTCTAAAAGAAATGGTGCAAGAGCTGCTATAAATCCCTTTACTTATGGCCAGAGGGTGATTGTGTTTGTCCAGCTCACTCAGCTCCAACCAGAAATCCAAATTGTGTCATTTAAATCCCTTTGTGTCGAGTTTGCTCTTTGAATTTTTTACTTAAGCTCTGCTTCATCTGCCTAAATAGATGCATCACCCTCATTCGGCTTTAATTGTGTCACTTCTTTATCTCCGAACAATACAAATGCAAAACGTCCCTGTAAAAAATTTTAAAGTACAAATTCCATCTTTCATGCTTGACTACTTTCTTAATTGTTAACTGAGATGTTAAAACTGGTTGTGTGCTAGTACCAGACTCTTCACTGTATATTATCCTCATTTAAAAAAAAACAAAAAAAAAAACCAAAACAATCCATACTGGAATTTTCATCAGCAGTGATGAGTTCAAACAAGGGGTGCATGATAACTATCGGGCCGATAACAAGAAACGATGATGTCATCCCTATAAGTCCGATATCATGACAATTTGCCCTGATAACACATATTATTTTGGTTGTTTAAAAATGCACTTTATTTACATAGACAAGTCCAACCTGTCAGTGAATTTTATAGTTTAAAAATGAACCTTTTCAGATTTTTAACATATAAATGTTTGAATCGAACTCGTCAGTGCATCATTTTCTATGTTTTTTTTTTTACTTCTCGATTAAACTTTTTCAGTTTGTAATCCTGATGCATGAATTTGCATCAGTTCAAGGAGCCTTTATTTTTGTATCAGTAAGCAATGCACCTTATTTAAGTTGATGTGCATTTGCGATATCATATAGTTCTGTTTGATATCTTTATAAAATGTTTGAGATGCTTGCTGATAGCTTTTCACTGGAAAAATAAATATTCAAAGAGTAAAAAGTATTTTTGGTTTTGTTAACAGTATTGATGTCATGGTTAGGAATGTAGCTGAAATTTATCGGTTTTCGCATTGTTTTTTAAAAAGCTTATCGTGCATCCCAAGTTCAAACCTGTTCCTGCTGTTGTATTCGAAAAGTTTCTGTTAAAAGAACTGCATGTTAGATGTTTTATCTCCGTTATCTTACCAGTGACTTTGGTACCGATGATGAGAGGCAAAGGGATTTCATCAGGGAGGTCTTTGCAGTTTGACACATCAGACAGTTTTCTCTGCTGCAGAAGGCGGATTTTCATCCGCTTCTGTCTCAATGCTGTTCGCTCCTCAGCAAAAAATGCTGATGAACACCTGGATGGGACAAAAGAGGATAAGGGCTGCAACCTTAACTACTTTGGTTCCGTTATACCAAGTTCCTGAAGAAAATTAGGAGGACAAAAAAATTCTTAAGGGTGACAAGACAAATAAATACACTGTATACTTTAAGTTTAAAAATCTTTTAGTACCTCCGTGGTTTCCCCATCAGTCTCCTGATTGTTCCCCACTCAACTCTTGTCAGTTTTCTTGTTTTTAGGTTGGGGAAAGACTCCTTGAGGCACAGGCAGAATTCATTGTCACCTTCAAAAAGAGGTCTGGAGGAAAATAAAAGAAATAAAATAAAATTAATACAGTACTGAATAGTAAGATCCAACTCACCAAAGGTTGAAGTTGGGATTTTCAGGAAGTTAAAAGAAAAACTTTACCTATCAATATTGGAATAGAACCATTCATAAATGCACCATTTGTGAGCTTTGGGTAGCTTAAGGAGGTTTCTTAATCTCAGCCCTATTTTCTGGGATGCCTTCTTGTCTGGTGTCACAACATTAGAAAATTTCTGCAAAGAAAATCAGTAAAACAACAGTTACTTCACAAATGGATACATCTGTATTATAGAAACCACAAATAAACTAACTAAATAATCATGAAAATCTTCAGCAGGCACATTTTAATCTTATTACTTTGTACAGTTTTTTATGCAGCAAAGGAGAGGCAGAATTATGGACTTATTTCATAGCAAATGATAACTTATCTGACAATGAAGCAGCTTTATGGTTTTCTAATAAATTCTGCTTTCAAGCACTTTCAAGGTCATATAACTTCTGCTGTTGCAAATTAAATTTGTCCGTGTGATTCCTATTGAGAAAGTCATCTGAGGAAACCACTGTTGGTATCTGGCAACCTACTACCAGCAATAATCAGGAAGTAACTAGTTGAACAAAAAGACTATTCTATATGGCATACTCATGACAAAACGCATAGTACACCTGTCCTTACCCTTTAAGAAAAACAGTGGCTACAGTGGTTGTAATTAATGAATAAATTTACACTCACAACATAATCAAATTGTCTAGAGAATATTCTGAATTAAACTATGCTTGTCCTCAATGTTCAATTATAAAAACACACAATGTAAGAGAATGCATCAGATGTAATGCTGAAGACCATCATTAAACACTCCAGAAAGCAAATTTAGTGCATTTGTCAAACATGGTCCTCCACACTTTCAACACCAACAACAAGAGTAAAATCAGAGGAAAAGCACTTATTAACACCCCTATCACCTAACTAATAATTTCATGGAGTGCACTATTCACCTGTGGTGTAGTGGTGACCCTCTGGCTCCTCCGAGGAGATCTGGAAGGGAGACGCTGCTGGGGTGGTTCATCTTCATCCCTAAACAAACGGCTCCTCTTTGAGCTCCGTGTAGGCTGTCGGAACAAATGCAGGTTGTTTTGTTTTTTTGATTTTTTTAATAGTAGCATCAATCTTCAAGTAGAAGTGCTATATTAGACATCAGCATTAAACCCATTCAGACCCCTAGTGCTCTACAAGCTGAGCAGTGATGGAAAATAACCCACTAAAACCTCTAAGTTTCCTCAATAATTTAAACTGTGGTTCAATAGCTGCCATGTCATTTGTGCACAAGAAGACCTGACGGTTTCTAATCAGTATTTTATTGAATTTGTTATATTTCAATAAAACACACAACACAATTGTCATATAATGATAATTGTGTCGTGCGTTTGTCCAAACCTTTGCTTTCCTAATAGGCAATATGGTTCAACCTGTGCCAGCCAGAACTGCTATGCTTTTGGTTGGGTACTACAATTTTCAAACTGGCCAATCAACTTTGGGAGCCATCTATAAGAGGAGAACAAGGAAAATTTGCTTCCTCTTTCCTGCTCCTGGGCTACAGCATTTAGTTAAAAAGCTATACAATGGGAGGTTGTGGACAAGGTAAATTGGGTAAACCTTATACATTATCAATATTATCCACAAATAGTTTCTTCTTGTTTTCCACCTTAGGTCTCTGCTTGATAAATAACTTTTTTCTTTCATTATCAGTGTAAACTGAGTTCAGGTTTGTCTTGTGTTTCATTTTGTAAATCTGGCACAGGCTCATCCAATATCGTCCTCCCCAGAGGTTTTTGTGAAATCATTCATTGTGCTGTGTCCTTTGATCATTAAATAAATACAATACTTCAAACTCTTATACAAGCTTGTCAAGGTAAAGAAGATTTTCAGACAAACCTAACAAATTTAAAACCAGTCATTGGGGTTTTTGTAAATGTCAAAGTAAATTTTTTTTCACCAATGTTATGCTTGTTAAAGGCTTGTGGTTATCCAGTTAGTTTTGAACCACTTTATTAAATAGATATGAATATGAAAATACAGACGTTGACTGAAGAAATCTGAATATACTGAATACTCACACTAACAGAAAACATTAAGGAAATATCTTACAACTCCTTTTAATAAGGATGGTTTAAAATCTTTACAAGGTTAGCACAAAAAAGCTTTAAAGTAGTCAGTCTTGGTTTTAGACTACACATGAAATGGAATAAAATGAAAAATACTCTATTAATCCCCGAAGGGAAATTTCAGATTATAACCATCTCCTTTGGCTGATGCATCACAGAGATGCTTCTATGGCAAAGTCACACGGCATAGCTGGTCTTTGAGCTCGGAGGGAGGGAGGAGTTCCTGTCTGTCAATGTCTTCAAATCTTTAAAATTTCCAAGAATTGATTTGCTAGTGGCGCTTCTACATGTCTTGACCTCCAACCTAACTGTCTCTGGAGGAGATTAAGTTTCCAGTATGAGTTGCTGAGGTGAAACACCTCAGAAGCAGCTTTGTGATATTGAAAATCCAGAGCTGAACATGAAGTTACATCCCCACTAAGCCAGAAAAACACACATGTAGTAGCAGGTTTGAATAAGTTCACATGTAAATAACTCCCTATATGTTGTTGCGAAATAACCCTCAAGTGAAATTAGCATCATCATCAACAATGAATCGGTTCAATGAAGTCTCTAAGAAAGCACTGAAAATAGTCGCCATGATAAATACTATCGGCAGGAGCTTAATAAAATGGAATACAGTTGACCTTATTTCTATTGTTACATCTGTGCCCTTTTTGCAATGACATACCAAAATATAACTGTTAAGGAAGTGTAGCGCACTGTAATGACAAATGTGCATAGTCTTTCTGCAATATAGAATTGGACACCACACTGGCTGTCTTTGTTCAGTAATAAATATTTTAATCTATCATATGCTATCTAGAGTCACGTAACATGAATCAAACACATTCAGTATGTCAAAGAGAGAAAAAAATGGGGGGGGGAAAAAAAATAGAAAAAACACAAGAGGCAGTAGAGCCACATAGTCACAACAGCACAAGCACTTCTCCATGTGCTTTCAAGCTTTTTGTACACTAATGAATAGCAAAACAATGTTGTTGCACCACAGCCAAGCCAAAAATCTAATTTGTTACAATATAACAGGTGAATGTCAACATTTGACACAAATTAATGAAACTGTGCACTAAACAATTAGCTGGAAAAAGACAGATCACAACACATCAACATCAAGCTCTTCAATTACAGTGTAATGCACAATGATTTTCAATTATTTGGGGCAAAAATCTTCTATCAAAGAGGATATCTAAAAACCCCAGTTCATTCAAAATAAATGTGCAAAAACATCAAATGTTACTCCTATGCCAGAAAATATCAAATACATAATGAATACTACTTTCTGAAGGGATAACTGTGCCTGCTTAATTTCTTATCTTAGGTTAAAGCATTCAAAAGATAAATAGAAGCAGCTCTGTTTCATCCTGTCCACAAATGTATCATTTGACTATCATCATGTTTCTTACCGTGTCCATTGTGACAGAGGAATGTCGTCCCCTGGTGTTGTGAGCTCTTGGGAAGCTGTTCTTTTCATTCAGAGTGTTAGACAAACTCCCCTCTAAAAGATAACCAATAAATTAAGACATAAGTACACAATATTTAAAAGACTGTCAAATCACAAAAAGATTTAAAATATTTAAAATAATTTTCTGCTATTTACATATATACTTTCCTCATATAGCAACGGAAAAAAATAGGTACATGTAAGCAATAATGTGGCAATTACTTCCTTTATACTTTAGACTGCATTGTAATGAAAAACTGAAACAGTAAGTAGTAGGCTTCTCCTTATGGGCGTAATACACACTTTAATCCTTTGAAGGCCTTAAATCTGCTGACTACTTTTAAACCATAAACCAATAGTGTGTGTGATCCACACACATATGGACACGATCAAATCATATCAATCTTCACTGACAAAGTATGACAAAGGCATACAACAAAAATAAATTGAGTGTACTTCATATCCCCCATAACTTCGGAGAGGAAAAGAGCAACTCTTAAGACAGCTACTGAAATTGCCTACGTACCTTTAAGACTGACGAGTGCCTCAGCTGAGGAGCCTGAGGAAAGACAATATAGGCGACATTAATCACGTAATGTGGGATTAATGACAAAAGAAAACAATGTAAAATGTTGAAGACACATCAAGAACAATTTTACTGTGACAGCAAAGGAAAAAGATATATTAGTAGTTAAAATGCTAAGTTGATTTTTGTAAGAAAAAAAAGGGGGGGGGGGGGGGTAAAAATCTGATAGTTATTCTAACACAGACAGCAGCCACATAGGTTGACTGAAAATAGCTAACCAAGTCGGCGAGGCCTTTACCCCAGTTTGAGCTGTCAAGCACGGGAGTGACATCAACTTGACATATTATGCCAAACACTTGAACACCAAACGCTAAACCAGCTAACGTTACATACAAAAATATTTATAAATAAGTCAGTACATGACTTGCGTTCAGATCGATCACTTCAGGTATTAACAATCAACTAACTTTACTAGACTACCTTCACCAGCTTGTCAAAAGCATTTACGACGCGTAACCATGTAACATTAACCACCGCTAACGAACCTTAAATATTAGGACTGTGTCAAGGAACACTGAAGAAACTATGCTCATATAAATGAATAGCTAGCTAGCGCCTTACGACGCTGAAGTAGTCGTTTTGTTATTGTTGTTCGCGACCTAAGGTTAGCAGACGTTAGCTCAAAGCTAAGCTAGCGGCATTTGTTTATCCAGTGTAGCTCAAGTAACTTGTTCA
This sequence comes from Atherinomorus stipes, assembly GCA_023101725.1. Taxonomy (NCBI): domain Eukaryota; kingdom Metazoa; phylum Chordata; class Actinopteri; order Atheriniformes; family Atherinidae; genus Atherinomorus; species Atherinomorus stipes. Next base: position 852,105 of record JALJCO010004214.1, read on the forward strand.
ACTCCAGCATTAGCTATGGTTAGCCTCTCGTGCTAAAAAGCGTTAGCTGACTTGGGCAAACCAGTGTCTCTTTACGTCTTAAAATGGCTTTGTGAAATCAACCGTAAATGTACAAAATCGATTACATTAACAACAACACCGGTTCTTCAAGAATTTTTTGATGTAATTACTAAAGAATAGCTGTTTGTTTACACTGTATTACTCATTGAATTCGTGCTGTTACTCACTCTCGTCTAACAGCTGGTCCATCTCCGCCATCTTGAATTAGCCGCGCCGCTTTTTCAAAGACCTTGTCAAAATGCATTCTGGGTCGGAAATCTGTCTGGAGGGCAATTTGAGAAATAAACACTCTCTAAATTACCAAACTGGTGACCACTGGATCTCTTTATCTAGTAAATTGTACACATGACAGGGGTTTCTTGATATATGCCGAATTTTATTGCAAAGATTAGGGGAAATTGAAGGGAAAAAAAAACTTTAACGTAAAACAACACAAAACTAGTTAGCATTCAGTAAATCATTTGTTCCAGGTGTTCTGACCTAAATCACACTTTGTGTTATACTTTACTTTTATACCATTTAAACTACATACAATTAAGACTGCACACTATAATCTAATCCAGTATAACAAACATTAAATAACTTCCCAAAGTGTTTTTCCACCAACTCCACTGACTGTTATGATCTGTGAAAAAGGTTTCAAAATTAATACCAATTCTTTCTGTATTCATAAAGAGAGTTTTCAATGTTTTCTTTTTAAAGTACAGTCACAAACATTGAAGGAGTCCTTTGTTTTTATTGAATTTCAGGTGCACAGAAAAGAACGAAGCATGGAAGTTTCTGTTTTTGAAAGAACTTTTTTTTTTTTTTAATTTCTGACAGGAAGACGTTAGAGACAAACAACAAAACAAATATATACATGTCAAAGCTTGGACAGGAGCTTCATACTGATCATTCTACAAAACATGCATTTTAGTGGCTATTTCACTGAGGAACCCTAAAAGAATATAAACAGTATGTGTAAATCTGCAGATTTACTTCACAACTCAAAACTAAACTTGAGAATACGCTTTAGAGACTTATTGAATAATAAGTAATCTTTCCAAATTAAAGATGTAACATACTGTCTCATCCATTATGCTGCAACTGCTGTTCAGTAGTGACTTTCCGTCCTATGAGCATGTAGAGCAGAATTTAACTACCTAATGTACTACTAATAACGTCTGCCTGCTAATGAACCTGATGAAAAAAGCAGTTAAGTGGCTAAACATTTCACATGACCACTGTAAAGCATAGTATAGCATCACTTCTGTTCACATCTTTTGCTGGAGGAAATGAAGCAAAGCCATTTGGAGGCAACAGTGGTCTTCTATAATGGGCTCGGTTACATGTCCTTTCACCACAGGGATGTCTGGTAGTTGAACTTGATCTTCAAGAGATACTTCAGGTTTATCTGAGCTACATCATAGACAATGTACCTGAAGAAGCAGTGGTTAAGGAAAGCAGATGTGACCACTGCAGTGAAAATAAACTGAGCCAAGGTTAGAGAACTCAAGAACATCAATGGCCCTGAGGTAAGAATTACTCCTAAGAACACTGATAAGGGTTGACTTATGAGAAATGTTCCTCCTGAGCTGTGCATTTGCGCAATTACACACTACTCCTGTGTTCTCCACACACAGCAAATCTATGCAGTGCATAAAATAAAATCCAGCCTGGCTGCATTTAAAATATACACATAATTTATCCCTTACCATTTTGCAATGTAGCTCACTGGGTGACAGGTGACAAGCGGCCAACTACAGTAAAATGATGACCAACACTGTCCAGCAAATAAAATATGGCTCATGCATCTTTACTTGGGCAGCCAATTATGTCATTAACAGCATGTCATGCTGACGTGCTGCTATTTTGTAGTGTAGCATACAGTCCTACTTTGAACATTTCACTGTGCAAAATGTGAAGGCAGAGATCAAATTTTGGTCACAGACAGATCTACATCTCTTAACTCTTCCAAAGCAGGACCATTACCCTGACTTATATTAAAAAACAAGTTTGAATTTTTCATTGTATGTGGGCCAAATTACTTATATCAAAAGTGATTTAATAGAAATTACTGCTGTAATTTGATTATTTTAATAAAGCCATGTAACTTATGATTTCAGGTTTTCAACAACTGTGATAATGGCGTGGCCACAGTGTGCACGTCTGATGTTGCTCAGTGTTCCAGGGAATTTTCAGGGTGTTGTGTGTATGCTCAGAAAGATGAAAAATTAGAGGGAACATTGCTTATGAGTTTATATATATATATATATATATATATATATATATATATATATATATATATATATATTGCTATAAACTGCACTTGAAAGTTTCTCATCAAGTGACTCACTCACACTTTTAGCAAAGTGTAGGACAGAATCTTCAGAGCGGGGGTTACGACAGTACTAGGTGCCAGAAATGGAATTTTAGATTACGTCCCTTCTAAGAACCATTTAATGATGGCTGTGATCGTCCTAAATCATCTGCGCTAGTGTTGCATTTTTCCTGTTGCGAGATATCGAAGCATTATGATAGCTTTTCATTCCAGCATGGAAGCTCAGCTGCATGTGGTTACTGGTTACCTTATTGAATCCATAACATAAATTACACCCACTCTCTCCAAACCATACTGTTTGATCAGCTGCTTGTTGTCAAACAAAGCCAAAATGTCTTTCCACTCCCAGATTGTCCGCACACGTCTCTTGCCTCAGTGGCATCCTCTACAGCAGGGATGGGCATCCCTGCCAGCATCCTGCAGGTATTAGGAGCTTCCGGGCAGCACCACACCTGACACCAATCAATGGGTAATTGTGCAGAGTTTGATATCAAGTTCTGCATCGTTCACAAGGTGTGTTACCACAGGGAAACTCCTAATACCTGAAGGATGCCGGCCCTCGAGGACCGGAAATGCCCGTCCCTGTTCTACAGACACACCTCTTGAGGTCTCTTAAATATTTGGAGGAGTAGTGATGCTTAAACTAAGAAAGTTGATAAACAGCTTTTATTCTTAAGTTTGAGAGTAGGACTAAATTTCACAATTTCTCAGCACCTACAGCTAAAATGGCACTCAAGACACTTGACAAATGCGGCCCCTGGGACCTGTTAAAGAAAGCAGCAGCTACTTTGAATTGGTTCAATTCTCTCTCCAAGTATCTTAACCCACAATTGGGATTTATATAGTTATTTTCTAAATACTTAAAGGTGACTGAACCAACTCAAAGATGGCACAACTATTTAAGATCTGAAAATCTGCTCCCGATGCAAAACGTGCATAAATTCAGCTTCTAACTTAATGGAATCCCGTTGGTTTAGACAACCCATGAATGACAGCTGCTTCAGATGGGCAGCGACAGGTAGAAAACTCAGGATTTCTTTACAGTGAACTTGCGAAGGAGCAGGTTCATTTCACACAGTAATTATGGTAACAGACTTGGGGTTAGCCTTGCCTTCTATCTGGAACAGAAAACCACGAGTTGCCTTAAATTCAGGGTCAACATACTCACTTTTACAACTTTCTGGAACAAGCCCCTAGTCCCCACCAAAAACAACATAGAAGTGTCAGCTATGTTCAGTTTTGCCTTCACACTGACCATCACCAGTCTAAATCATTGATTTAATGGCGCATTTCATCCAAGGACAAATTATACATGATAATGATACTTCATATATCATTGATGATGATGCCTGATGATGAAAATATAAAACAGACCTTTTTTTTTAAGGACTAGACAGGCTCTTCTGAGCATTTCTGTGTGCCAATAATCAATAACCTAACAGTGAAATCAGAAGAGCAATATAAGAGCTAATCATGAGCCCAAGCAGGAAGAACATGGAGCCATTTAGCAAAATTATTATCAGGTTCACTGATGAAAAAATAAGCAATAAAGGATACTCGTTGTATAGTAGACTTGTGTCATCAATGTTTGTGTTGACTCCTTTTCCCAGAGGCACTTGCACCCCATTCAGATTGAAGGTGTCACTTGGATCAGGAGCAGTTCTACCCAAACCTGGCAAGAAAATGACAGGTTGATGAAAGAAAAGCTTGATAACCAAAGACAAGTCAACTGTATTATAGTGGTACAATAAAAACACACGTTACAGTAAGTATATGTATGCTTTTACACAGAAATACTTTGTTTTCATTACATTATTCCATTTATTCAGCACAAAACTCATCACTTGCTGATAAATTTACTTAAAGGAGGAATTTTATCTCACGGCTCAAAAGAATCAATATATAGCCTGATACTTTAGATACACCACTTTGGTTTCTCACCTTTAACACTGTGCTTGCCCTTTGGTAACTTTGTAATGTGAGACGCCTTCTTCAGTTCATGCCTGCATTCAAACCAAAAATCACAGTGTATTAATTTACATAGATCAAAGTAGCATGAAGAAAGTTTAGGTTTATTAAAAAAAAAAAAAAAAAACTATCACTCACATGTTGCCTAGAGCGACCTCTGCCAGCAGAATCAGGCCTACAGGGTCTGATTGGGAGGTGTGACAGTAGTTTGCACTCTTAGACACCATGTCGGCAAAGTACACACCTTTACCGAACATGTAACCAGTCTGCAGAGAAACCAGAGTTGATCAGCAAAGTAATGCTGAAATAAAAAAACTTTACAATGTTTGATGTTTATAAAATAGTAGTACAACTTTTCAACCAGCTCGAGTTCACAAACACTCACCACTGGAGCCTCTGGAGGTGCAATACGGAGACCCTGAGATAGAATACCAGCATAGTTGGTGGCGCGAGAACCGTGCCACAATAACTGCCGATTGTGGAGCTCCTCGAAGGGGCGGTACCGTTGGTGTTCTCCCTCTCGGGCTATTTTAAATATCTAAATGATATATGAAAAAAGTGCAGCAAGTTAAACTGACAAATGCACCTTTAGGAAAGCCTAACCTTTTAAATTAAGATGCATCCAAATCATGTAAAACATAACAAGAGGCAGAGGTTTAAAACTGTTCACCTAAATAATGACTTACTTCTTGCACTTCCAAAGTGTACGTGTTGTGTGTAGCAGCGTGTGTGTTCTTCACATATTGGACAATGACTTCAGCCTCCTGTGTAGTCTTCTCAACAACCTGTAAAATAACATATGTATAACACTCCATTTTTAAACGACAATTTAAAACTTTAGTCAGGAAGGTAGGCTCCTTACTTCAATGGTTGTTTTGAGTTTCTCATAGTTGATGTCGATGGGATCATTCTCATTGTCCTGAGCTCCTCCTCTGAGCAAGCTGTACGCTACTTCAATATCCAACAGGTTGTCCAACATCTGAACTTTGGCCTAGACAGTAATATGAGAAATATTTACAGACATATCAAGTGACAAAAAAAAAAAGACAAACCCTGGCTGAAAAGGTGCAAAAAGAGTACCTGATATCAGGTGCTACTATCTAATGGAAAACCCTGGAGTCAAGCAGAGTAGGCCCTAGTGAAGGGGTGCTCAAGTCCAGTCCTCTTAAGCTACTATCCTGCAACTTTTAGATGCATCCCATCTCCAAAACAGCCAAATTACCGCAAGTACATCTCTTCCAGCTATCCAGAGGCTTGGTAACAAAAATTACTTTGATTAATATGATTGGGCTGCACGGTGGTGTGATGGTTAGGACTTCAGACTCACAGCAACGTCTCAGCTGGGGAGGGTTTTGATCAGTGGACATGTTGCATGTTCTCCATATGTATGCGTGAGTTCTCTCTGGGGATTCTGGCTTTCTCCTACCATCTTAAAATATGGGGTAAAACAGGTCTCCCTTGCAAAAGAAAGTATGTTTCAATGAGACTTCCACAACAGGCATAGTTGGTTCAGGCATGCAGGTGAGATATGCAGAGAGGCAGGTTAAAAAGAAAACTCAGGTGTGTTGGAGAAAGGGTGCATCTGAAAGTTGCAGGATAGTAGCTCTCGAGGACTGGACTTGGGCATCCCTGCCCCAGTGGTAAAGGAACAATATGTCTTAAAGTGTCCACTGTACAGTAGATCAAATCACTGTGCACTTACTTGAATGTAATCGAGGTTGTTCAGTAGTGGAGGTTTTTTCATGCCAAAGTCGTGAGGTATCAGGGTGTAGAAGCGATTGGAGAGATCCAGGATTTGTGCTTCTGGCACAGAATCTGACACAGCCTATAATGAAAAATGATTTCTGTCTGATAGGAGTTGCAAGATAAAGGGAAAAATGTGTTCCAATTACTGGAACAAAATATCTATTAACATTTCAACATGACTGACACAAAAGAGTGATATTAGCCGATAAAAATATACACAGTATATTTATATCTGCATCAGTGTACAGTAATGCTGTTTATGTGCCTAACTGAGAATTTTTAAAGAACAAAATGAAGAAAAAAAAATGCTGGGGTAATTTTAAAAAGGCGCCATCACACAGTTTGTGCCATTGTTTACAATTAACTCTATCTGCAGCTCAGAGTTGAGACGGCTGAGAGCTGAAACATTTTTAATGCATCAGCTTAAAATGATCATAGAGTCCTGCAAAAATGAATCCAAGCAGACAGAAGAACCCTCTGTGAGGCGATATGGATAACCAACCTGCTGAACTTCAGTGAGGAGAGCATAGGCACTCTGGATCTGCCTTTTACTCAGCTTGCCAAGAGGCATCTTCTGTAGGTCAATCTGAAGACAAACAAAGAAAATGAGCCCATCATTTATAACAAACACCATTTCATTTGCAGAAAAGGTAAAACAGTAAAAGGCTTGAAAAACTGGTAATAACGGTCTTTCTTCAAATTTGTTTGGTCAATAAAATGAAAGAATTTTCATTTGTGGCAACTGACACACAAATAAGACATTCAAAGAAAAAAAAAGAAAGAGGTATCAGACAAAACATATGAAATAATGTCAACAATACAATAAAACTGGATCATGGATTTGTTTCATCAAAACTTGTCTCAAAGGAGGGTGTCAAATGGCTTAGACCAAGTTTTTTCTATTTATCTACTTTTAGAAATGTCAGAAAACCCAGCAGCGTGATAATAAAATTCATGAAAACTTGGTCGTTTGAGAAATTTATGTTGTTAAAACAGGCAAAAAAAAAAAAAAAAAAAAAAGCTTGCAACATCTGCAGAGGAACTGGAAGTCGATGCTTTTTAATCCTGTCATAAAACTCTTCTCATTAAAAAAAAAAAAAAAAAAAAAAAAAAAAAAAAATGGAAGGAAGCACTGAAAAAATTACTACATAGTTATGTAGTACATAGGTAATTTTTACCAAATAAAAACAGTAGTTACCATCAAAACAAAGTCTTACCTCAAACTCCACCATGGCCTTTTTCATGCTCTCAACATCAAAAATCATTTTGATTAACTCCTGGACTGGTTTGGCTAGTTTAGACTTAGTACCAGCAGTAGCTGTCAGCCGCTTCACTGCCTCCTCATCCTGGAAGAAAAGAAAAACAAAACAACTAACCTTAGTCATATTACATGCAGTGACTGTACATACGTCCAGGGTTTGTGCAGGTGTGTGTGTACCTGTCCATAGTCAATTTCTAGAGGGTAGAACTTATTGGGATATTTGGTGAAGTTGGAGGAGCCCCAATTGTTTCCTGTTTTTTCCTTGTAAACACACAGGAAATTGTCCAGTGCAGAGTTCTTGTCATGGAACTTGTCCAACTTGTTGCCTCCGATGGTGGTACCCACTCTGCCCCATGACCTGAACACCCAATACCTACAGATGCACGACAGACTTGCATGAGTTAGTCTGTGGATAACTTTCCAGTCACTGAGCAAAATAAAACAGTACTACTGCACTAAAGTTGGAGAAGACTGAACTACAACAAAAGCTGACATCACCGTTTCTGCACGTCATCCTCCAGCAGCTGGAGCTTATAGTACGAGTTTGTTCCTCTCACTATGTCCACAAGACCCAGTGTAGCACTGTACATCTTCCCACCCTGCTCCAGGACATGGGCACTGTTCTCCAGACCTGCAGAGATCAAGAACCTCCATTCAAGTCAGGGGAAATCAATTGGAGACATGCAACAATGTCTGTCCAGGGAATTAATGGGTACCTGAGTCTGGGTCCACAGCAGCTCCACCTTTGACTGTGAGTTTCATTTTCTTTGATTTGCTACCACCTGTAATGGTTTGGGTTGAATCATTCATTTTTTATTTGATCTCCTTATGTCCATTCAAGTATAATATTATCAAAATAACTATTAACTAACAACAGCAGTAGTAGGTGTCCTTTACCTTCCTCCTCCTTCACCTTCCCAGTGCTCTTAGTAGGCAGCGCTCCAGACTTGGAAGCCTGAGCTTCGACTTTAACCTCTGCACCCCAGGGTGAGATGGCGTGCAGAGAGACCAGTTCCTGAAGAGCTTTGTCCGACGACTTGATATCTGTGAGGAAATCCTCAGAGACCACACGCACGCCAGCGTCCTTTGCTTCCTCCATCTTCTTACTCATTTTCTCCACCTCCTCTGAAAACATGAGGACAAAAAGAATTATTAACTGAATATTTTTAAATTTTGTCTTCAATGCCACTCACTGACTCATGTTTTTTCAGATTTGATCAAACTGCTACTCACTCTTAGTGCTGAGGCACAGAGAGGCCTTAGTGGCTGTGCCAGTTATCTTTCCACCCAACTCTTCCACGGCAGCCTTCAGGTCATCTTTGTTCTTGGTCAGCTTGCCAACAGCAAGCAGTTTCATACCAGTAAGAGGCTTGTCTAGTTGACAAGAATAAAAAATAAAAGATCAATGACAGTTATATACATATAGATATTCTATTGGATAATAAACTTTAAACTTTATTTGTATAGGCTTTTCAAGAAGGAGTCACAAAGTGTTCAATGAAAAATGAAAAAAAAAAAGAAGAAAAGTTTAAAAAAAAGGAAAAAGGGAAAAAAAAAGGGGAAAAAATGGGAAGGGTTGGAGGGGGAAAAAAGAGGGGGTTAGGGAAGGGGTGGGGAAGGAGGAGAGGGGGGGGGGTGGAGGGGGGGGGGCCAAAAAGGGGGGCCCCGGGGGAAAAAGGGGGGGGGGGGGAAGAGGGGGGGGGGGGAGGGAGGGAAGGGGGAGGAGGAGAGAAGAGGGGGGGGGGGGGGGGAAAAAAGAAGGGAAGATAAAATTGAAGGGGGAGGAGGGAGGGGGGGGGGGGGGGGGGGGGGGGGGGCCATACATGTGTGAATGAAGCAAATTACAACTTCAGCATTCACAGAGGAAACAGCTGAAACGGACTGTAAGAATATTAAATTAGACCTTCAGCTTTCTCTCACCTGGAGGTGCCATCTCAGGCAGTTTCTTAGTTGGCGCACTGGATGCACTTGCAGGAGGCTCAGCTTTGACTGCTGTCAGTGACTGGGTGGGAGCTTCCTTGGGGTAAACCCTATCCTGCCGCTTGAACTTGAATTTTTTTCAGAAAAGGGACTTCGTGGAATTCCTGTAATGACACCATGAAATTTCAGAGACACGATCAAATGTAATCAAAATCAAAGCGCACAGTATTTACGAGTTACAAGAGTGTTTCTGCCTACATGCTGCTCATTGATTAGAATGGGAATCCCAAATGGGAATTTTTCCACACTGTCTGATCCATTGAAAGTATATGATTCTGAGCTACTTAGTTACTTTTCTTTATTTTTTGAGTGAATTAATGAGGAAACGAAGCAAAACACTGGTCGTGACTCAAGATGTCTACAGGTAAAGTTTTCTCTGAAAAGAGATGGCCCACCTTAGGTGTAACCCAGTCTCTGCGTGCAGGTCTTGTAGTTTTGAACACACACTTGGTCCAGGCTGAGATGTCCCCTGTACAGTAATATGCATCACCCTTAAACACCAACTGCCCCTTGCACTCCTTGCAGGCCTCCAAAGCACCAAAGGCCATGCCATCAGCCAGGCTGTCGACCACCTGTGTTTAAAAACAATGCATTTAGACAAACAGGAAAACTTAGTGCTTATTTTGAGAAAAAAAGAATCAAATTCTCCTTGATCACAAAAATTTACTCTCATTTAATTTAAAAACAATCAATTTAAACGAGCTCATCAAATTTGAAATGTTTGAACCATAGCATAGGAGCAGAAAAAAGAAAAAGCTTTCTCTTTACATTGGACTCTCCAGAGGGGACCTCCTGGTCATTTGCAATCAGCAGCTCCTTCATGTCGTTGGTTGAACAATATTTCTTCAGCTTGTCCTTGATTCCCCAGATCAGTTGGCTTTGATTCTGTACAAAGCACAAAAACAGAGCAATAAGTTGGGTCATTGCCACAAAAAATTACAGAAGTTTCTTTCAATATGTGAAACAGACCCAATTTCCAATATGCAATAAAACTGGTGGACATGGGGTCCTTCATTCTATAAAGGAGAGACCACCCAGCTTGTTATTAGTTCCCAGTTAAAAATCTTGCATCTCTGATGACAAGAGAAAACATTGTGGAACTGGTAGCTTGCACATCTGGAAAAGCACCATTGATGCTGAAATTAAGGTGCAGGTTAAAGAGCAACATGTGCTCCCATGCAGACATCATTTTGTTCAGGGAAGCCCTTGAATATTCCACATCCTCCATCTAATGCAACAGCATGGCTTCATATAAGAAGTGTCCAGGTGGTGAAACGGGTCCGCTGGCATTCCAGACTAACCAGCAGATGAAAACATTTGATGCACCATAAAACATAATTTATGATAAAGAAGTCCCTGGAGTTTTGAGAAGCTAAAATCCTTATAGTTCAGGATGACATTTCTTTCCCATAAGGTCCAGCATGTCCTCAGTTCATAGATGTTTCTGGACTGTTGTTAGAAAGTGATGCTACACAGTGGGCAACATGATGTTAATTCAGCATTTTTTTAAAAATGTGTTGCTACCATCTGATTCAAAATAAGCTCTTTTTTATGAAAAAGAAAAGAAAATCTCACTTTAAATAATTGATGTGCTTTCATTCAGCCATCCTTATGAGGTCTGCAAGTCATTGTTACCGTTTATATTTACGTTTGACCTAGCGTCCCGACTCTTTCTGGGTTATGAAGTGGTTTTAAAGTACCTTCAACTGTTCTTCAAGCTTTTTCTTTTCATCCTCTTCCTCTTTCTTCTGTTTCTTTGATACTCCATCCACCTCATCGGCTTTACGCTTTCTGTGAGAAGAAACAAAAATTTAGTTGCAAGTTTAGTTTGTTATAGACAAATAGGAAAAAAAAAACACAAAAAAACATCCACTTTAACTTCCTAAATGAGACTCAAAGGGACTCAGGTTGATAGTTATGATGAGGAAAAAAAACAAGCCTGAATCTGACACCTTTATTCATTAAACAAATTCATGAGGGTTTCATCAGTTAAGGGTCACACAGAAACACAAGCTAATACATGTCTGTACAATCCCAGGTGGTGGTGATTATACCATGCACTCTGCCCTGACAAGAAAATCCACACTCCATCTCCCCCAAGTGACCACTGACACACAGTTAATGAAGATCCAGAAGCCCCAAGTCTGATCTGTTTCCATAGTGACAGAAAAAAACAAACAAACAAAAAAATAAGTCAAACCTCCCTGATCGGACACCAGCTGACATCAAGAGGGATTAATGAGGATGTATAAAAGACCTGGTCAGGTAAAACTGTATTTATCTGAGATTTTCTGTGTCAGGATAACACTGATGATGCTCTTACATTTGTAAATATGTTTATTAGCAGATCCATGCTGCTGTAGATCGGTGAGTGATTTCACTGCAGCATTTCATAATCCAGCTCAATAATCCAGCTTCACCTGAACGCTGCTTCTCTCTTTAGGACAGCTATGGACAACGCTGCCACATCGCTGAGCCGTCTCGCCTTTCAACAGACCAGAAACTCATCTCATCAGGTTTCCTCTTTCTTACAACATCCCCTGAACTTCACAGCTTCTCCCTCACCCCGGCCGACTGATGTGGTCATTTCCCCCAACGCGGCGTACATGGCGGCGGAGCTCGTCATCGCCTTTCTCTCCACTACGGGGAATTTACTGGTCTGCGCTGCTGTGGGTCTCAACCGCAAACTACGCACCGTCACTAACTACTTCCTGGTTTCGCTTGCAGTTGCCGATATCTGCGTGGGCCTGATCGCCATCCCCTGCGCCATCCTGACTGATGTCGGGTTACCGCGTGATAACCTCTACCTGTGTCTGCTTATGCTCAGTGTTTTGATAATGTTCACGCAGAGCTCCATCTTCAGCCTGCTTGCTGTGGCCGTGGAGCGCTACGTCGCCATCTTCATGCCTTTCCGTTACCAGATCCTCATGACGTCTCGTAACGCTGCGCTGGTGATCCTCTCCACATGGGTGCTGGCCTTCCTCATCGGGCTTGTACCTCTGATGGGCTGGCACAAGACACCGCCTGACTCTGGTTATTGTTTCTTTGTCCTGGTGGTGGACATGACTTACATGGTCTACTTCAACTTCTTTGCTTGTGTGCTCACGCCCCTGCTCATCATGTTCCTCATCTATGCCCGAATCTTTGTCACAGTCAAGCAGCAGGTGCGGCGTATCGCATCAGAGCAACAGCGTAAGGCTGCAGCTAGCGTGCGCAGGGAGATGAAGATGGCTACATCTCTCTTTCTCGTTCTTTTCCTCTTCACTGTCTGCTGGATCCCGCTTCACATAATCAACTGCTTCCTGCTGCTCTGTCCACACTGCTCCGTGCCACTCGAGCTGCTGCTCACTGCCATCATCCTGTCCCATGCAAACTCTGCTGTCAACCCCTTCCTGTATGCATACACCATGACGGCTTTCCGGGACACATTTAAAGCAATTTTCTTGTGCTGCAGGGCAATGGGAGACAGAGAGGTGGCAAACAGAACAAACAGCGTTGAAGAAAACAGCACCGAACCTGAACAAGCCAGTGGTTCTTGAGCAGTTTCCCCTAAAAACTATTCAACACTTCCTTCATCGTCTCACCCCTCAGACTTAACAGCAGGGAGCCTCTTTTTAAGCTCTTCCTTGTCTTCTGCCCGCAGTGCGTTGAATCCCTTCAGCTGGGCGGCGCTGTATTCAGGCTTGAACACCAGCTGCTCCCGGCGGCTGACGAAACATCCTGTGTGGTACCAGCGGTCAATCAGACCCAGCTGAGGCTTCTCGGGGTCCACGGCTTTCTTGGACACACGAATCTGATCCTAAAGAATCACACACATATTAAATACTGATGTCAGAACAACTAAACTGATAGTTTGTCTAATCATTATTAAATTTGATAAGAGTTGTCCAGTGTGAGATGCCAAAAGGTGGCAAACCTTTTCTATTTTCTGCTCGCAGCCCTTGCATGTGCTGCGGTTTGACTTGGCATACTCCACTGCAAAGTCATTCAGTGTCTTCTCTCCTTTAACTGCGCCTTTTTGGTCACCCTTTCCTGCGAGATGGAAACCCAGTTTTTCTTTTTTAAGTCAAGCAATTAAAATAAACCCATTATTAACAAAGGAAAAGGCAAAGAGAAATACGTAAACAAGTTTGGAGAGTAAACCTAATGTAAACTGAATACTTAATAAAGGATAGCAAAATGTGATAAAACTGTTACCATATATGTAAAGGTGAAAACTGCGCAGTTGTGGGGTATTTACATTGTATACCTTTGCTGCTACTCTGTACTTAATATACTGTTCCACTCTGTATCTGTTTAATTAGATGAAGTTTAATTAGCCATTATCAGGGTCTTTATTAAGATTTTTTAAATTAGTTTGCTTAAGTTTGTTTGCTGATAATAAAAACCTGGCAGCATGAAACAACTCAGAACTGATTATATTCCCTGTTTACATAAACAGACAAGCCAGAGCTTTATTATTAACCACCGACCTCCACTAGCAGCTCCACCACTTTCGATGGCCTTTTTGACTTTTTCTTGGTCATCCCATCGGAGATCAGAAAACCCAGCGATGTCAGCAGTTGACTGAGCTGATGCTCGCTGCCAGAAGCAGGAGAAGTGGTGCCAGTGGGGGACCTTCCCATCAAACATGGGTGACTGGAGGACAAAAGCACACACATTTACATTATGTTTACAGTGAAGCGGCACCAAACATCACACTTAAGACTGGGCAAGTGTAATAAAACAGTAAAACATTATAAAGATATTTCTGTTCACAGACGGTTTTAAATACTTCAAACTGAAGCTTTAATGGCAAATCTTAAGATCGCCTTCATCTGATCATCTTAAAGTTGGATGATGACAACCCAAACTAAATATTTTTTCAAGATTTAAATGGTTTTAAAGCAGATTTGCAAATGTTAAAATACTTTAAACCAAAGAAATTTTCCATCCTATTTAAAAACATTGTTTTCTTTAAAAGGTGGCGGGGCTGGGAAATAAACCATTAAATCTACCCTGAATGGATTACATAAACACACTGGAATAAAATCCTTAAAAATCCAAGACAGCGCTGAGAGAAAACCTCCAATTAGATTACAACTTTATTATCAATTACTACTTAAATTCAGACTGCATTTCTAAATAAGGGCAATAAAATTCACAGAATACAGTGCACCTACAGATATTTGTAGGCATGCCTCGTAAGTTGTTCATGTGCAAAATCCTGCTAAAAAAAAAAAAAAACTATAATTTCAATGAATTTGAATTGTATTTCAATAGATACATTCGCTAAGATCTATAAGATTTCTTTACCAATTCTGTCATTTACAGAGTTGTTAATCTAGATTTCAAGTAATCTGGCTCAACTCTGAAGAAAAATCCTCTACTACAATAAAAGTTAATGTAAAAAAAAAAAACAATCTTGAGATTGTGTGCGTAGAGTGCATCTTTTAAAGAACTGGTCATTCATGAAATTGATTAAGTGCTCAGTTGGTCAATTCCTGCTGATTTCAGCTGTGAGCAGTGACTCACAATGATTGGCCTTTATAAGGAAAAGTCAAGTGATTGCAAATCTGGAGCAGCTCCACATGCCATGAATAAGGAGGCTGACTTTGAGCAGTCTCATAAGCAGGTTTTAGACTGTTAGTTAATTACCTCCCTGAGGGCTGCGGCACTTTGCAAAGACTGGCAGGGCTGCTGTGATTTTGATTCCTGAGGTTGATGCTTCCTCTGATATAAAAGTAACTGCTGCAAACTGTAAATACATATCCATCACACACCGTCGATGCTAACTTTCACGGGCAGCACGATGCACGACTGAGACAATTCACTGTTCTGAAGAGAGGCTCAGCGCTTCTTTGTGAACAAGATTCGGCAGACAATGTCAGCCATTTAAATGCTAACTAGGCCTAACTTCGCACAATTGAAACTACTCAAAAACCTTAAGTTTCTCACTCTTGAGTCGGCTCGAGTTTCTTTATATGTGGGGACAGCATGCCACATTATTCAGAAGTATGCACTCTCCCAATAAGCTTGCTAATTCATAGATAACGTGCTCAAGACGTTGCTACCTTACCTGCACCATGATGGCCATCCTTAGCGAGTCTTTAGCGATGTTATCTTTACATTTCTTGCATGACGCACGACCGCTTTTAGCGTATTCCGCCCTGTACAGCTTGTCCTCTTGGGAGTCTGCCATAGTTTGTTAATAATAAAGGCAAACAAAATCAAGTGAGTGCAAGGCTAACTTTCTCCCGGCAGAAGCCACAACAATCACAGACAGAGCAGCCAACGAAGCCCGCGTGCCTGCACGGCACCGTAGAGGGATCGCGTAAACGAAGAGCTCTCACTCTGACGCTGTTTCTCGCCACCAACAACATATTTGCTCGAACTAGGAAAAGGAAAATTCTATAAACAGTTTTTACTGAGTTTTCTGACTAAGGATCCAAGAAATTCAAGGCACAAAATTAACAATTAAAATTTAAAATAACTAGCTGTTGCTTCTAATGAATAGCCTCCATTATGACAAACAACAGTGCAGCTGTGACTGCAATTTTCTTATAATTCAGAGAAAAAAACAACTTTTAACCACAGAGTAATTGAATAGAACCTCTACATTTAGGTGATAATGGTCTTCAGGTGGTCCCACAGAAGACTTGACATCTCAGTTGAAAAAAAAAAAAAAAAAAGCTTGCCTACTTACATTTGATTTGGGGTTATCTTGTTAGTCCAATTCTTTCCTGATTTCCAACAATATGCAGCTATGTTCTCAGTCTCTTTTTGATCATTTTTAAGTTACTATGAATGTATTTTGTCTTTGATGGCTAGCTTTGTGTCTCATTTAGGTTTTCTTTTTTCTTTCTTGTCAACAAACTGCAGGGCGTGTCATCTTCCATCTTACATGCTTGTTTTTATTTGTGACATTTTAGCTGTTTATGTCTCATTTTTTATCCATTTTTACATTTCTGTAGTATTTATGTGACCAATTTTTGTGGTGGCTTTAAATCCCTGTCACATTCACTTTGGTCACTGTGTGGTTCTTTTTATGGTCATTTTATGTATCTTTATTATTGTTGTCATACTGGCAATTCACAATAAAAGTTTGTAATTAGGGTTGACTTATAAAAATAGTCAAACTGTGCCCAGGGGCCACCTTAAAAAATCTTTTGTATTTGCCTCAGAAAAGGGGTAAAAATAAATTCCCAAAGAAGCAAAGAAAAGAAAAACGACCAAAAGCAACACAAAGTGAAACTTCTTGCGCAATAGAGGATCACTGAACCGGCCTGAAACATATCACAGAATACCCGCGCGAGCGGCAGTCAAAACTAATGGAGTGAAGAGAAATCGCCCCCACTTTGACACAAATGGAAAACTCAGTTTATTGTGAAATTGAAGTTGAACAGTAAGCAGTTTTTTCCACACATATTTTTTTAATCGTCTTGTCTTCTTAAGCCTTCTCCTCACATTTCCTGTTGTTATTAAGTTCTGCCTTTTTGCTCAAGACTTCAACTCTTACTAATTTACTGCTATGTTTTGAACCAGGGGTGCCCAAATCCAGTCCTTAAGAGCTACTATCCTCCATTTTTTTTAAAGAATATATCCTCTCCAACAAACCTGAATCAAATGGCAAATTTCCTCATGCACATGATTCAGCTCTGCACAGGCCTGGTAACGAGCTATTCATTTGATTCAGGTGTGTTGGAGAAGGGATGCAACCAAAATGTGCAGGATTGTAGAACTCAGGGACTGGACTTGGGCACATAATCATTTCTGACACTCCTGAATAATAATAAAAAAATAAAATAAAAAAGATTGTTCTTCTGGTACAGTTGGCATGTTGCATGTTTTGGGACAAACCGGTTACAGTCTCTGAAGTAAAATGACATGAATGTATATTGCATTAGAGGGCTGCTTTAAGTAGAACCAGCAACTTTAAGTTTTGTGTCATTACACTGCATATGGCCTGGGCTAAGATTGATTAATTTCTATAAGAACATCACATTAGTCAAATCATCATCATTAATCATGTGATCATATCATATACTGTATGGCTTTTATTGTTAGAAATCATACATTGTCGACTTTTTCTATAAAAGAAAAATGTATAAAAAAGTTGAAACAGACAGTTACTATAAAATGAACTGCACAGTTTTCCATTTTCCTGATACAAACAATAAGTATGACACATATGTGAAATCATGGCCAGATTATGAACACCCTGTTTTGTTATGAACACCACTGTTATGACAAGCACAGATGTAGACTTTCCAGCCTGTTACTGTGCTTACATGTTAATCTTGTACAGAGTAACAGCATAATCAAAGAACTGATATAAAACTACGAGACCTTCTGTTTTTGAATCAAGTTACATACTTGGAGTTTTTAAAGCCAATTTGTGTTAACCCTAAAATATGAGTTATTATTAGATCAACATAAATCAACATTCTTTGTCATTTGGTTCAAGAGGGGGAGTGACATTAGAGCTGATGACAAATACCTTGCCTAAACTTATACAATGCTGAGAAGTATTTACAATATGAAACCAGGCAGCAATCAGTTCGGGTTCATACATAAAGAATCTTGAACTGTAAACACTAAAATGATGCAAGACAATGTAGGAAAACACTAGTCTGTGCTGCATAGGCCATTTGGGCTGGTTTCTTGGAGGTATTCTGTGTTTTGGCTCAGAGGTCTGACGTCCTGCTGGAGTATAATCCCAGCTAACAAAGAGACCTATTGGCTTTTTCTTAACTGTACAAAATGGCATTCAGAAAAAGACGACTGAAACCTGAAGGACAGGCTATATCCTATAATAGTAAAGTTCAAAACACACAACTCTAAACTCTTGCTCTATGACTTTAGAAATCTGACGATGTTTTCTTTGGTACACATTCAGACATATCCAATTTTTCTTAGATAACCAGAACAAGTGCTTTGGTAGGACCGGATCCAGCCTGTAAACTTGCAGGAACATCATTCATGAACAGCCCTCAGCACATCAGTCTTCGGGGCGTCATACCAAAACTCCCATTGGTTTCTCTCATTTTCTCCTTGTTTCTGGCCTGGACGAGACCAAACACCACTTCTGCCAGCGTCATGCGCCCTCCCGTCCGCCCCCCTGGGCGTGAATCTGTTCCTGTGTGGGCCCTCTTGCTGCGCATGGTGCTGATGAAGTATGTGCGGACCTTCCCCTGGCACTCACTTACCTACAAAACAACAACAGTAATAGTTAAGTACAGTCATCCCTTCAGTGTGACCCTAAAGACAGCATTTCATTTCTTAAAATTTATTTCCCAAATAGGAATGCAACACTGGCCACATACTAAGCAGAGTTATCTTATTGAACATTTTGTCTAGCACTCTGGAAACTTTACATTTATGTGCTCTGCAAATGTGTCCAATGTGTTCCAGAAATCATCTTTAAACCATTTAAATCTCTCAACATTTTATCAGTCCATGTTTAATTTTAAGGTCTAATTTCATCCCAGTCACTGTTAACTATTACTGTCACTCTAAAACCTTAATGTCAAGTTAATACAAAAATTGAGAAGTCTCTGATATCTTTCCATGTAGGCCCAACACAGGTGACAATGCCGCATTTTTGCTTGTATGTCTTCTTCAGAAAGTGCACAAAGTAAATCAACTTGAGGGCCAGTCAGAGAGCAAATCCCCCCGCCACAGCCAGTTCCCTGTTTGACAAATTTAAAGGAAGGAGACTGGATCTGTGCCAAACCCCTTTGCAAAGCAGATTTGCCAATCCACTTTGATGACTAAGTGAAATTTGGCTTGATAAGTTGTGAGTTTTCTGCCAATAACAAACAAAATGCAATGATCAACATCTCTGATTTAACTGGTTTTGCTGTGGTGAACAAAGGGATAATATTTAATTCTCTCTTTTTTAAATATGTGCCTCAACATAAAAACTCTGATCTGTCATCTAATAAAAACTGAAGCAAAATAGCATTTATAACCCTTTTCTTTGTAACAAAGTTGTTGACTTCATGTAGCTAATCTCAAAATCCATGAAGTGAAAGAAGAACCAGAGCCTGAATCCTGCAGCTTTATAATAAACCTCTGGCTTGAAGTGGCCTCCACTCACCCCTTTCACAAATATTTCTCCACGTAGCTCCAGAACAAATCCCCAATCTGACAGGATCTTGCGGGTGGCCTCAGGCACCTGGATGCGTCCACTCACACCCGTGGTGTCCATGCGACTGGCCAGGTTCACTGTTGATCCCCAGATATCATACTGTGGTTTGGAAGCACCGATCACCCCCGCGACCACTGGCCCATGGGCAATGCCTGGAAAAGTCCACCATCATACACCACAGCTGAATATCTGATTTCAGGTCGATGAAGTCATGAAAAAGACACTTATGCGTGTGTGTATGTGTGCATAAGAGGTTAGCCACTTACCCACACGCAGCTCAAAGTTTTGGGCAGAGAGCCTGTTAATCTCTTTCAAGGTCTCCTGCATTGCCAAGGCAAACAAAACCAGCTCACTCAGGTGATTCCATTCATCCATTGATGCCTGAAAGAGACAAAGATCGATTGAGAGTTGGATAGAGCTTGAGCATGTGGAAATGTGTGCCAGATGAGGAAGCAAACAAATCAAGGCAAAATGTTGCAGACATATTCAGCCTTCCAAACAAAAAAGCTGGATGGTGTGCAAGAACTGAAACGAATCTATGCTGAACTGAATATAAAAAGAAAAACAAAAATGATAAATATAACAAAACATGGATTTTTTAAAACATTTTCTTAAAATATAATTACATGATTTTGAGTGTTCACACCTCAAAGAAAAGATCTCCCACCTGTTTATTTGGAGCTAAACCAGACGCTGCCATGTAGCAGCTCCCGATTGTCTTGATCTTTTCCACATAATGGAAGTAAGACTCCTCCAACAGCTTGTTAAAAGACAAAGAGATCAAATTACACACCACATCCACTTGACTGAACTGCAACATCTCTGATTTAACAGGTCCAACAAGCAGAATTAGACAAATGTGCTGCAATTCTCAGCTCCAGACTGACCTCATCAAAGCCGGCAATGATCTCATTCAGCAGCCGAAGGCAATCCACTCCTTCATTTTTTATCTCCCTCTGCTCAAAGTATTTATTGAACCCAGCGATAGATGCAAACATAACGCCCACTTCATCATAGGACTGGGAGTATAGCTCCTAAGAAACAAATGTCAAACACATTAACCACAAAAGAGGCTATTCTTAAAGCTCTTTGCAGGATTCATAAACAAGCTGATTATTCAGTGTTGACCTGATACTCAGAATCTGGGTTGAGGTGCTCTCAGTACCTCATCATTTCTACTCCGCTCCAGAAAATGTTGCGCTACATGCACGGGCAGAATGTTGTGCAACAAACACTCATTGTGTTCCCGCAACTCTCTCATGTCTTCCACCTCCTGCTGAGCCTGCAGACGCCACAGGAAGTCCAGTCTGGCTGTAGCCTCCCACTGGAAATCAAACAATAGAGCAAGGTGCAACATTACCAGCATGGGACGCACTCCGTGGCCCCTCCACTCAGTCAGCAATTTAGTTATCAGTAATGCAGGCTGGAAAAATAAAGCTACAAAGACTGTTTTCAGACACAGTAACTATGAGCAAAAGTAAATTCATAGTACCTGTCGGCCATTGTAGAAGACAGCAACAAAGAACATTGCCATGAGAAGGATGGAAATTCCTTTTCTCCTGACATAGTGAGACCTGTAATGACATGAATGTAGACAATTTATAAACCTTGTAATACTTTTAAGTACAGACAAGGGGCTAACATTGCAAATATTACACTATATATATGAAAAAAATGATGGACATTACATTTAATTGAAAATAAAAAAATAAAAAAGAATAAAAAAGAATAAAAGAGAGAAAAGAAAAAAGATAAACTGCATATACATGTAAAAAGTCCAATATTTACAAGAGTAGTTTGTAATCAGGCAAAATTAAAATCAGCAGTAACATAAATGAATAAAGTCATTCCCAAACTACAGATCTCCATCGTACGCTGACCTGTGCAGCATATCGTGACGTGCGAGCGTGACAAAAGCCAGATGGATGAGGTAGGAGTACACAACCACCACCAGCAGCAGCACCGCCAGCTTCAGCAGAGAGTTTAGTCGCAGAAACACTGCACATGTCACCATGGCAACCACGCCACTCAACACAAAGATCTGAAGGGAAAAGAAGCATCCTTCATCACGTTCTTCAACCAACAGGAAATGGAAATGAAATTTAATTGCTCCATCCCGACCTCAGGGTAAGTGCAGACTGTGAGGTGATGGGAGCCGGTCTTCATCATGTCCACGATGTCAGCTTCTGCTGTGTTCGTGAGGACGCACCAAACCTGCACGCAGCATACCAAATATCAAGATGAAAAGTTGTTGGATACATTTCATCTAGTAAATTTCCTTTTTGCATAAGGAAGAAAGAAAACAACAAAAACCCACCAACTCATACTTGCGCTAAGGATTTCGATTGTGCTTGTGAAAAATGTTTAAATACCTTAATTTTACTTGGCAATAGAAATTAAAATTCGCCCATGCAACCAAACTATGTCTTTACCAGGGTTATTATCTGTTGTGGTTTGCTCACCTATTTGTTACACTGTGCCCTCCACCAATGTGTATGCCTTTTACACACACACACACACACACACACACACACACACACATTGAGTTACCTTATGTATTAAATATGCTATCGAAATAAATTAGCCTGACCTTCCAAACAAGGATATATAACATCAAATCAATTCAAGGGACGGAGAAAAACAAAGTATTCAATTTAAAAGAATGAATGAATGATTCATAAAAAAAGACAAAATAATTTAACGGATTAAGTTAAATGAAATTAAATGATATAAAACAGATAAACATTTTAGATCCAATGAATACTTATTATCTATTCAGGGGTGCCCAAGTCCAGTCCTCAAGAGCTACTATCCTGCACATTTTGGTTGCATCCCTTTTCCAACACACCTGAATCAAATGAATGGCTCGTTACCAGGCTCTCTGCAGAGCTGAATGACATGCACATGATGGAATTAGCCATCTGATTCAGGTGTGTTGGGGAGGGAATTTTCTAAAAATTGCAGGATAGTAGCTCTCGAGGACCGGACTTGGGCCCTGCTATAAAACTTACAGAAAATTATTTATAATAAAAAAAATTATAATATTTGTCCAACAGGGGGCAGCAAAAAACCAGTTGGAATAAAGACCCTGACTTGCATCTATTTCAGATATGGCAACAACAGTTACATTAAGGTGGATATGAGTTTAATATTCGCACTGTGTTTGTTCTTGTTACATTTCAGTGGGAATGATTTAATTTGGCAGCAAAAATCACATCCCACTTTCACCAGTGTTTACTGGTTGCATCTACTTGCTTGTGCATGGCATGTAGTGTTCAGTGGGCTTCTTAATGTTTCAAGCTGCAGATCTTGCCAAAAATAAAACATGGAAACAAAAACAGAAAAATAAGTGACACTCAATAAATCATCGATGTGCCTTTTCTGATTATTATTGTCTGATGTGCCAGCATGAGAAGGGATGTATGAGCTTTTCCTGCATATTCATGTCAAGAGGGAATATGCAAATAACTGCAGTTGGACAGTCTGACACTGGCCTAGTTTACAAGGGTCACTTATACAAGGAAAGAAGAACAGGTGCAAAACTGCGGATGCCCCAGAAGAAAAGTTTTAGTTTTATTCTGTCTCTATTTTGGTTCCCCTCTCACCATATCAGTGGAGGCCAAACCGAAGTTGATGATAATAGCCGTGAGGGTGAGGAGATTGCGGGCGCTGTTGTTTTCATGGATCCAGCAGCAGAAGTGCTGCAGAGCTCGGGAGGAGTCCACTTAAACTCTTCAGCAAGGACGACCAGCAGCAGCAGCATGTATGCAAGCAGAAAGACTAAAAACTGGAGGATAGCAGGGAACTGCCTGCAAGGGGACAACAAGAGGAGATAGTTAAGAGGGAGAAGAAAGAGTAAAATATCTGAAAGGTTAATCCAGCGTAGAGAAGAATGGTCGTGACATATGGTCTGAGAAAAATGTGACTTGAGGGCATTAGTAGATTATGTAGGATAAGCTCCAGAGCACAGAAGAGTAAAATGCCTCCTACTCATCCATACCTTGTCACACCATCTTTCTTTATAGAGCACTTTAAAAAACAATAATGTGGCTGACCAAAGTGATGTAACAATAACAAAAATTGAATTGAATAGAGAAAAGACAATCAGGGGACCAACCCAAACCAGATCACAAAGCAACCACAAACAGTAGGAGATACAATTTATCTATCTCAATTGTTTATCTAAAATTAATTTTGCATTACTTGATGGTAATTCTTAATTAATTTGAATCTTTTCAGGCTTATTTAAGCCAATATTTGCTCATTTTGATTATTTTGTGGATCATAATTTTAACTTTTTGTCTCCCTATGTGGTCATTTTACATTATATATTTTTTTGTTTTTTCAATATTTTTGGTCATTTTGATTGTTTTATATATCACATGGTATGTGTTTATCTACCCACCTGGGAGCAGGGATGACAGTCTGGGCAGCCATCAGAAAGACCAGAACGATGAAGGAGCAGACCATGTTGGAGTTGAACATTTCATCTCTGATCTGGGAGAACTGGACCAACCAAAAGAAATGTGGCACCTCAGTTAACTTGCAAAAGGATATTTTTTGAGTTATCTTGATACACTGCTTAACCTTCTGACACCGACATACCTTATCCTCGATGTGTGTGTCCTTGAACACCAGGGTCAGGGGAGTGATGTGCTCCTTGTGCATACGCTCACTGCTGCGAACTTCAATAGCATGTTTGATGCGTCTATTAATCTCTCTGGCGGTGGACTGCCATATGCTGGGCAGTGAGCCGTTAGTAAAAGAGGCCAAGATCTGCAGGGGGAAAATATGAATGATTGATCAGTTGCAGGTAAATTGCTTCATATATGCATTAGCCCTGGAGCCTTTCACAGCTTCACATAAAAGGTATTTTCCTCTCCTTTGCCTTCCCGTGCACTCACACTATTCATGTCAACGACGAGTCCAAAAGGGATCTCTGGGTTCCAGGTCCGACTGCTTTTCTGGACTTTGGCAGGTTCAGCGTGGTCATCTTCATTCCACTCCTCGGGGGGGCAGATTAGGAAGGTGTCAATGTTATGTTTTCGTAGAAACTCATTCCTGTCACGGCCGTGCCCGTCCTCTGTCTTGTAGATGCCTTCTAGACAATCTAAAGTGGCCCTTGAGATGTGTATGCGTCTGGATGAAGGGGAGACCAAAAAACACTTCATCTGATAAAGACTAAATGATGAGAACATAAGAGCATCTGATCCTGTGCAGCAGTAGAAAGCAATCACAGTTAATTTATCAAGCATAGATAAAAGACAAATGTGTCACTAACTTTTCATTAAAGCAAGATGGGAAATTACTTTAAATCCTTATCTTGTGGAATGTCTGCAAATCTGTACAGTGCATTTTTGTGTTGTAGATCAAACTAGGGATGTCCGATATTATCGGCCTACCGATATTGGCCGATATCTGCAATAAAATGTGATATTGGAAAATATTCGTATCGGCTTTTTCGGACCGATATTTTATACTGACGACATCTTGCGACATCTTGTTCCATTATCACGGGTCCAGCATGTAGAAAAGTCTATTATTGTGGAAGAACTTCATATCCCAGCATTCTTTTCAATCATGTGACCACGGAGCTGCTGCTGCTGCTACAGACCGACTTGCTTTAAAGCTGCTTATAATAGGTCTGGTTTTTAATCAATCTTTATTTATGAAGCCCTTTTTCCAGCAGGTTACGCGACTCAAAGCGCTTTACAGTTTAAAAACATTCCCGCCCGCCCGCCCGCTGCCCCCCCCCCCCCCCCCAAAAAAAATTGAAAATCCCTAACTCAAGTACATTGATCTACCTGAGGCTGGGTACAGTTAAGTTGCTGGTTAAGTTACCAAAGTTGTCAGAAACATAATGAGCCGCGTGTTGGCTAATACCTGCTAGTATCTGATTAATGGCAGCAAGATATCTAAAAAGAACTCCTCTGGCTGAGCTAAGGCTATTTTGGGATCTTTGCTCTTGGAGCAGAATATAGTATCTCTCAGAATATGCGAGATACAACCTCACAGTTGTCTGCATAGATCAGTATCAGTTGATATCGGAAATTAAGAGTTGGACAATGTCAGATATCGGTAAAAAAGCCAATATCGAACATCCCTAGATCAAATATAACACATCAGGTGCTTCTCTTCTGCTTATGTTACTCACCCTGGTATGCCCCCAGCTTCCAGCATGTTGGCGATGCCTACATCCCAGGACCACACGTCAAACTGCCACTTCTGCAGGCCCAACACGCCACACAGGACAGAGCCGGAGTGGATGCCAATCCTCATGTTCATGTCAAAGTTCTGTTGCTTTCGGACCAGCCTGGTGTTCATAAATGAATCATGTTAAATATTTTATCCCCTCCTCTCTTATTTAAGCCCAGTCTTATTTACTCTGTGGTCAAACCTACATTAAACCATCCCAGATAAGCAAAATAAGTGTGCAGCCTAATTTTCCTGCTACCCTCCCTTTTTGAGTCAAGTCACCACTAACCGTATAGTGCTGATCATAGCCAGACCCATCTCAACGCAGTACCGGGCATGGGCACGCTCTGGCTGCGGCACCCCAGACACACAATAGTAGCAGTCTCCCAGTAACTTTATCCGCAAGCAGTGGTGCTCCTGTTATGGGACACAAAACAGTAGAAAGTTCTGCAGGGATGATCTGCCATGTTCATTAAGAAAATAAAGAGCGCAGGTTCTGACCTCAGCCAGTCGGTCAAATCGTCCGAAGAGCTCATTGAGGGTCCGAACCAGCTCCTGAGCTGACATGTTTATTGACAACTGAGTGAAGCCTTTAATATCTGCAAAAAGGATGCTAAAAGGGGGAAGGAAAAAAATGTGGAGAAAAAAATGTAATGCATGTGTTTGTTAACCCAAAAGTAAAAAGCTTTTTAAACAATGGCAAGAAGAGAAGACCTTTCACTGCAGTGATTTAAAAACCAGCCTGATCTGTTACATCTGTGCTTAAGATATCATCTGCCACACCCAAATCCTCTCTGCGTATTTGCTGCAGCTCCCGGGTGATACACTCCTACTTCCTGTGTGCGTAAGTGCATCTGACTGCAGGAGCTTAGAGAGATGTGTTAATTCTGAGAAAAGCCTCATCAGCTGCACATCATCTCAGTTATCAATCCTTCCAGATTGTAGATTTTGACTTGAGCTTTTTCACATGTGCTGCTATTCTGGATTCTGTTTGTTATTTTCATTAGTATGTACCACATTCTCAATCTTCCAGGGAGCCTATTCTCTGTTCTGATCTGAAACCTAGTCTCTTCTCCTGCTCAGTATGTTGCCATGTTCTGCAGCACCTCACACTTTTACAAAATTTATTAACCTGTTCATTCAGTGAATGCATTTTCACAGTTTAGTTGCAACAGACTCACGCTTGAAAACCTGTTTTACATGACACTTGAGCATTCAGAATGGCGCATGATGATTCAGAGGCCACAAACACACAAATACAAGCCTTGTTAAACAGAAAGTGTGTATATGTGTACCTGACATCTTTGTACTGGTGAATATAGATCTTGTGAAACTCCTGAGGGTTGAGCTCATCCTCCAATGAGCTCATGTCAGCAATCATTTCCAAGGCAACAAAGCGAGGCAGGATTGACAGCACCAGGCGCTCCTGTCAGGCAACATCATGATAAGACAGTCAAGTAATCAATAAGTTATCTTTCTAAATTAACATTAAGAATTCAGAAACAGTTTTTATAATTGAAATAGATAATTCAACATGAACAGATGAAGATTGTAGAAAACAATCTTTTGTTTCTCTGATGGCGATGATCTTGGTCAGTGCTGCAGAACAACATGGCTGTACCTGTCTCTGGTTTTCTTGCTCTAGTTTGAGGCGACCCTCAATGCAGCGCCGTGTCTCCAGGAAAACCTGTCGCTGGGCATGGTCTGTTAGGTAATGGATGAACAGGCCAGCTGTGTTCATACCCAGGTACAGCAGACTTTTGGCAAATACCTGCATCCAGAGAGTTTACATAGGTTATTTATTGTACATTTTTGGCCCACAGGACACAGGCCAGTAAAGAGTCAGTGAAGAAACTTAACTGCAAAGGGCAAAGGGAAAAGAGGTGGATCATTAGATATTATAATAGCAACTTGATTATGTCCTCCGGTGCTGCTATCCCCACAAAGAAAGCAGTCTCAGTCCAGGTTGTTCTGTGGTACCTTGATAGTTATAATTAGAGTTAAGACATCCTTCCCAACTTTTATAAAACACTTGAAGACTTTTCTCTCCTGAGAAGCCCTCATCTACTAACACCTCTAACACCCTAACTGGCCAACGTCCCATTACTTTGCACTTCTTTACCAGTTCATCTTATCTGTTCCCTGTCTTCTAAATAGATTTAGTACTTAATGATGACGCCATGGTCTCTTGCTGTAGTGAAGTGTCAGCAAAGTGGCTAAATGTGATGTAATGTAAAGGCTGTTGAGGGGAAAAAAAAATTGAACAAGACAACATCAAAACAACAAAAACTCCCCATACACTTCAGAGGATAAGCAAGATAAATCGTCCTTAATCTTCCGCTACAAGTTTCTCGAGAAAAGTGAGGCAATGGACCCAGAATTCGATTTCGGAAAGCACGACTTTCGCTCATTCAAAGTGAATGAGAGGAACATCGATTGACCAAAGAATAAAAAAAAACAAAAGAAAATAAAAGAATCAATCTAAGATGACTCACTGCAAACCAGACAGCGAAATGGAGTCTGTGGTTTACAAACACAAATACATGGGCGCCCAACAAACAGAGACCTCAGACCGGAGTGAACACAGAGACAAACAACTAAAAGCCTAGAGATGAGTTCAGTTTCAGACTGGCTTCTGCTTCGGATGATAATAAATTCTCGTTCTTTGACGGGTCATACTTCTGAGTGTTATATAGCTCACCTTTATTGGATTTACAAATAACAAAAGCAAAAATAAAGATGGATTTTTCCATAACTTGTTGGTGTTTTGAAAAGCTTTAAAATGATGAACATGAGTACATCGTAGAAAAAAATTAAAGGGCCTATAAGATGCTAAGTTATAATCCTATTCTGCTTGTTTCTGGGCTTGCTGAAGGAGGTTTATATGCTTTATTGTTCAAAAAGGACATTATATTCACCATTCTGTGCACCTCTTGTCACTTTATGTTAGAATAGCCCTAATTTAGCTTGTGTCTCTTTAACACCTTCCTCCTGCTCTGATTGGTCTATTGGAGGAAATGGCAGCAGCTACTTCTTTGAACATGCCACCAGGCAGGCTTCAGGTGTGTTAGTTTTATTGTCATTGTCAGTGAGTAAAAAAAAAAAAAAACTTGAGATACAAATTACTGTAAGCTTAGCTTTTCAGATAGTTCAGGGGCAGTATTCTTTGTGCTTTGATCCATGTATAATCAATATAATATTTTGAGGGGAAAAAAAAAATCTGTTTAAACTTCTTCTAACAAAAATAAATGATATACAGCACAAGAAACTACCTTATCTCAAATCAGTGAGGTTTTTGGTTAAGGTTGTAGTGGAAGTATAGGATAAGGGAGCGCTAACTACTGTGAAGATGCTTGATTCAGAACAGAATCACCAGAATTTAAAAAAAAGTGTTTAAATGCATGTCAAATGATTTTTCTCACCTTTTTCAAAAGCACGTGGTCATTGTAGCAGTATACTATCTCCACCAGAAGGTGCAGGATTGAAGTGAGGGAACCAGCGCACATGGCCCACAGCAGAGGCAATGGCAGCAGCGTGTATGTTACAAACAATGTGAACAAAACATACCATGATGGGTCTTTTTCTAATCCGTACACCAGCCCCCCCAGGACCTGTGTGGTCTGTGAGAACCAGCTGGCGAGGCCGGCGTAGTGTAGCCACTGTGGGGACATGGAGTCTTTGCAGGTTAACACCACTAGACACAGCACAACAGCTAACACCATAAAAACGCTTGTTAAGCAGGAACGCAGAGTGTCTGTAGTGGTTTCTGGGGCCAGTGCCAGGTACAGAACCAACACGTGCATTTTGGCCACTGCATCGATCACATTGGTGAAGGCTAGAGAGTTGCGTCTCTGATGAGATGAGTATTGCTGGTAGAGTTTCTCCAGATCACGGGACTTGAAGGTGTGCCTCAGCATTGGTATGTAAATACCACGAATTGTATTACCCCAGTGCACAAAGAAGTCCGCATCGCTGGTGTAGTCATGTGCAGAACCACCAGAGCTGCCATGTGTGCTGGTGGAACCACGGGCCTGGATTCTGAATGTGGACGACCGACGTTTTGTGACCCCACGTGAGGCCTTGTTGCGTATTTGTCTGTTTATTTCGTCTATGTAGGCATCAGTCACAAAGATTTTGCGTGCTGGTTCCACACCCACCTGTCAAAAAGAGAAACAAGGTTGTAATGACCCAGTTCATTGTGCCAGGAAACACATTTCTCACATTTATTGCAAATCCTGAACAATGATCATCAACCATGAGTTTTATTCTGTTGAGTAATCTGTGTGTCTCACTGAGACACACAGATTATGCAAAACAAAAGAGGACAAAACAGAAATGCAACACATTAACTGATGACAAAAAGAATCACCTGAGCGCTGAGTTCCTGCTGGATAATGATGTGCTTCACAGCGTTCTGCCACAGCATCTTTTTCCGCCTGAGCCCGGGAGAAAGTGTGGCACTCAGACAGGGAGGCTCAGGCAGCTCTATGGGGGTCACCTGCGTTGTGTCAGAAAAGGTCACCATGGCGATGACCTTTTCTGACATTACCTGCTGGTCTCAGATCATGAGAAAGTGGCAGGCTGGAACATTAAGAATAGGGTGACACAAGGGGAGACAAAGGAGACCAGTGAGGGAATACTCCAATAGCACAGATTTAAAAATGTTCACATAAAGTCAGCAATCAGAACGCAACAAGGTACAATGTCTCACTCTGCCATTTTGAGATTTTTATAGTTAATATCTGAAAAAAATAAATAAACACCAACCTGCTACAAATCCTATCTGATCAGTCAAGACCCCTTATGCAGGATTAATTGCATTTGATTTTATGTGTGCTCATGTTGACCAGGCTTGCACATCAAACTAAAGGAATTTCTTCCCATTTCTCTCTGCCGAACAGCTTCAACCACATTATGTTGGTGGATTTTCAAACATTATCTGCAAACCTCTAAATTTTGATCTTGAGATTGTATCAATGATGATAAGCTGTCCTGGACCAGACATAGTGAAACTAGAAAGCGCTACGCTGTCATTCAGTGTTTTCTTTCCCTTTTTATTGAAGTAAAAGGTCAGTAATCAGTCCAACAATATATTTCAGGCTTGTTCAGATGGATTACCCCTTTGGAGAACAGATACTTTCTCTTTTGCCCTGCTATGCATCTCATTGCTGTTTAGTGCTTTTCTGATGGGACTCATAAGTTTGAATTTCTTAGAGGCTCTTCCTTATTTAGAATCAGAATTGGACTCTATCAACAAACAATAAAGAACAAACTACAACTGAATCTTTGTGAGTTTCCTAACTCATGTAGACAGACTTGTTTATGCAGCACCCTCTCAAAAAGCCACCTGGCTGGCTCCACATGTTGACACAGTCTGTGCCAGAAGAAAGGCAGCTTTCAAATGAATTATCTGGTGGCCAGATTTAGCCTTGAGCTGGTTAATGCCCAGAGTTAAACTCCTCCAGGTCCTTCTGGCTCCTCATGCTGCTACCAAAGCATTTAACAGTCCTCTGTCACCAGTCTGTTTCTCACCACAGTCAAGTATCCACACTTTATAGACCGAATATGTAAAGCACTTTCCACCAAATGCTGCATTTCTAATCAAGTCTGTCATTATAGCAGTTAGATAAAACTATCACTGTGAATTGATATTATGGTAATACTAAGTCTTTCTCTCTGTGGAAGAATCATTTTGTCATTGCTCTATACCAGCACACGGGCAATTTTAGCTCAAGAATATGCCCACTTTTAAATTCAGGGCCCAGAACATTTCAATCTACAACTATCCAGAGTAAAAAGTGCTGTGCAGTGACACAATACCAACCTTTATAGATTCACATGTTGCGTCTTCACTCCTCAAACCCATCCATTGTTGTAAGATAAAAGCAGCCAGCTTGTCATAATCCACTTCTGCTGGTTCCATTGCACAGCGATTGTAGCCGGATATGAAAATAAAGACATAAGCCAAAAAGGGGAAAAAAAAAAATTAAACTTGAAGTAATCCCCACTGTGATGAAGTACTCAGTACTGATGTGGAAAGCGAGTTATGCATCCATCAAAGATGTGTGAACTCGTTCTGGCTGGATTGTAGGTCACCACCTGGACTCTTTTGAAATGAAGTCAACAACTGCCACAAAGCAGAGCTACAGGGGTGAAGAATGCAAAGAGGATTAATTAGTCAGCAGCCACTCTCGCTGGGCCGTAAAACTGAGGTCACTGGACTTGAGACAACTCAGGAATAAATAAAACACTTGTGTTTTAAAACAGGGTTTGCACCAATTAGAAAGGATGAAGACAGGAGTTTATTAACACCTCTCTTTCATCCATGACTTTTCTCCCATACTGATGTCATCAGGAAGGTGCTGCCTTTCAAAGCCTTTTAGCTTTTGGTTCCTTTGGAGTCTGTTTGTGCAATTACAGGCAAAAAGGTGATAAGTTCCTTTCAGGCTGTGCACAATTACAAACATTGCCTAAAAGGTCTTTATAGCTCATTTGTGTAAAAGCAAGGTGACTGACTCACTTCCCACCTTTACAAGGTGATTCAGCAGCAAATAAAGCTGCTTTTATTTAAATTCATGCATTTCTGTGCAGCCATAACAAGTCACCATACAGCAATTAATTTGATCTTTATGAACCGAGAACACATTTTTAAATGTTTTTTTCTTAATTTAATAAATTTCTTTATGCATATCAGATGTCTTTAAATTGGTTCAGTATACCATAGTTTTCTAAAGTTATTCTACAAGAGGGACCTTCCAAGATCAACCTCCAACAGTGAAGTATTAACCATTTTTCACAGTTTTAATAACAAAGGATTTGGTGCTTTCATGGTGCAAAGAGAAGCTGATATGTACTTAAACAAAAAGCTGACGAGAGTCCTGATGAATATGTTTTCTAGATAGCTTCTGCAGGTCTACGCGGTGGTAAGCTGGTTAAAGTTTTTGAGACTTGCTAATTGTTTCCGGGCAACCCTCAAAGCCCCTAAGACTGATCTAATGAGTTCCCATCTGTCCCCACGTGACTTTGTACTCAGACCTTTTTATACTGATTATTGTACATTCAGGTAAAGCCTTAGAGTTTGAGGCATGCAGCTTTACTTGAACTGATGCAACATCAGTATAACCCTCTGATATTTACCAAGAATGCAACACAATAAAGCATCTTTGAATACGTTTGATGGGATGTGTTGGCTAGGATGGAGTCAGTGGAGATAAATTTGAGATGATAAGCTTATGCTTGGGGCTGTCAGTCCACCTAAGGGGGACTAAGTCTGCTATAGGCGAAACCTAAGAAACTAATTAGTATTAAGGCGGGCTTCTTTGGGTTTTCAGTAATCAGCTGACTGTCATCTGGACTGAGGCCAAACCTACAACAAAACTCACCTCATGGTCTGAGCTTAAAATCTCACACTGGACGGGATCTATTTATGTCTCTTGGTCGCATCATTAATGAGCTCTGGTAGCTTGTACTGTAGAAGTGTTAGACTGCAGTGGGATAGTGTTAACTATGGGCGACAGTTGGACAAAGCTCTTTAAAGTGAAGATGTGTACAGGTCAGTTCGGGACAAAGTGGAGACTTTCGTAATGACACTCTACCTTAGAGGCCATTAAGTGCAATTTTCATTGTAATAGTCAATATCAGATGTATCTTTATATGAAAACCCCTTAAACTACTTTAGATCTTTTTATTAGAGCACATCCATTGTGTGACTATTGCCATTTTGAAGCTATTTTGTCTTTTCATCCTTGTCAAAGTCAAAGTCAACTTTATTGTCAAATGTGCCACATGTTAGCCATACAACACAGATGAGATTACAGTCCTCTCAAACCCACGGTGCATATAATAAAGTATAATAAACTATAAGATAAAAACATGAAATATAAAAATATAGGAATCCGCTGAGATAGCCTAGAAATCTAAACACAAAACCTAAGTTTAACAACTAAGGAAGATTACAAATTTACAAATGGGTTGACAGTATAGACAGTGTGAACAATATTACAATCCTAATGTAGGAAGTAGTACAAATATTACAGTGCAATGACAATGTAAACAATGTAACTGTTGCATGTAACAGTAAAGTTTGACAATGTAACAGTACAGTGGTCCTGATGGACAATAGTGCAAATAGTCACTGTAAATGATGTAACTGTATATGTACAGTATTTTTTTTTATATAGCAATTTTGTATTATTACAAAAAAAAAAGGGGGGGGAGTCACTTGAAGTAAAGGCTCAAATCCCAGTGGCACCTGAGTTAATCATTGTGAGTACAATTTGAATTATCAGGTGATTGTCAACTGGTATTGGATAAACTCTCTAATTTATGGAAAATAATCTTTACAGGGTTATCCAAATACTAAAACAATAGCTCTGAGAAAGTACCATGAGTGTCATGTGGGATCTAATTAAATTGACATTTGAGCTACTGTGAAAACAGGGATACTAGTCCAGGAGCCCAAAAACACTAATATGTTGTCTTTTAGACCAAGAACAGTCACCGCAATGAATTTAAGTTTAGTGTTGTTTTCAGAATATACTTTTCATGATGCTACTATTTTATATTCGGTAAAATGATCTGATTTTCTAATCCATTTGTGACCGACATGTCCGGTGGGAAGTGATTATGTTCAAGCACGCTGCTGATATTTAAAAGTGGTGTCCAGTGGTGATGGGCTATCTGTCACAGCTAGCTAGGCATCTCAGGTGGTGGCTAGAGGAATAGTGCCGCTAGCTTTTGTAAATAAAAGATTTCGCAGCATCGGTGAACTGTAGATAAAGTGGACTACGCTAATCTCTCGTATCCCAGATGTTCAAGGATATTTAATTCTTGTTTTCTCTTCATGGTAAGGAATGTGCGCTATCAACCATAGACAATAGATAGGTACCGCTAGGCGTTAGCAATACATACTACCCTAACTTACAACACTGTTGTTTACGTTACAAATGAGTAGTTTTTTTTTTTTTTATCCCTTCATACTTTAGTGTGTAAACTTAACAAACAACAGGAAAAGAGTCGGCGATATAAGATAGCATAGCTAATGTAAATTAATTTGTGGAACCTGCTATGGTTTAATGTAATGTTAACTTTACTAATAAATTGCCACATGTCAGTTAAACTGAAGTTTTTTCTGTTTCCACATTTGGATTGATTAAAACATGTGTATATATAGCAACAGCTTTACTAGCGCTTCGGCTAATTTGGTTATTCTAACTTTAGCAGGCCAAAGAAAAGCCAGCGGCTTTCCTGATTCGCGAAGCCGGGTGGAAGCTCCGTTCTGGGCTGATTTGCAACTCACCTTCCCGTCTCTCTGAAGCAGGAGGGGCAACGCCTCCTTGCGACTAAAATCCAGCATGACAGGTGGGTTACACCGAAGTACTTTACACCTGCTGCATCACCGCAAGAGTTTGTGCCCTCCAGAACCTGGAAAAGAGTAGTAATAAAGGTAGTTCGCTGAAAGAAAAAAAAAGAAAAAAAGAATAAGCAAGCTGGCCAGACTTGAATTCAAAACAACTCTGATAACAGAAAAGTGTCTTGTATTGTGGGAGAAACTTCTGCTTTAGCTTTCCAAATATGTATACATGTGTGCATAGTTTGTCTAACACTGCCGCCAAGTGTGTAATGTACTTACTCAGAAATCACCCGGGAGATATTTTGCATGCAGATGCATTTGCTGCCATCCATGGTTACATTCCATGATCTTCAAGCCCACTGACTGAATGACTGGCCCACAGTGGTGCCCCTCTTTCCCAGCTTCTCTCCACCCTCTTTCCTCTGTGGTTGGATAGTGAGTTCTATTGTGTCAGTGAGATGTTTACTAATGAGAAGGACACACAGTGAGAGCAGAGCTGCTACTGAAGGACTTATCGCTAATCTCTTGGTTAATGCGGACAACTTGTATGTACTTGTATAAATTACTAATAAGCTTCTGGACAGGGACATGCCACAACTTTGTTCTCTTAGTTTGTGAGTCTGTTGTCTTTAAAAGCTCCATCAGAAGTTGGCATTCCTGCTCTGGTTTATCTGGGTAAAAGTTTTTGTTGTGCGCAGTTTATTCATACTAAATTCAGCCGCTGTGTCAGTTTGGACTAACTTTTTGTTTTGTCTTTTTAACTTTTTAGTAGCGAGTTGCACATTTTTTGCCCAGATTGTAGGGTTACATTCATGCGTCTGGCTTTAGATCATAAGGCTGCCGTGTCTGTGAAAGGGAAAGTGTTTGTGTGAGTGTGCGTGCATATTTGTTGCCTACCATGCCATTGCCCGTTACTGATGTCCCAGCCACTCAGAGGCTGGCACTGGATTGTCGTGCCCTTCTGGACCATCGCGTTAACAAGGGTAAGTGACAACACCACCTCCTCTGTTATTTCTATGTTCCATTTTTAAGTTGTATGGACAGAGATGGGCTTCATTAAAATCCTCTTTCTTTGATATTGCACAATGTTGCCAAAAGTAAAAACTAGTCATAAATGGAAATTTCTATTGATGGGTTTAAGTTGCTCTGAATGGCCTGCCTGTTCTGTTAAGTTGTGTGATAGTTTTTATACAGTGCTTTTTTTTAAACTAACAAGTACTGTATGAATGTGTGTTTGATTTAATGAATGCAGCATATAGTGTAAAAGTGCCTTAAGTGGTCAAATAGTTGTAGAAAAGCGCTTACATAAATACACTTAATTTACCATTTATAGTTAATTAAGAATAGTTTGTTGAGTATCACCATTATTTTAGAAGGTCCACAAGTACAGCAACACTGGCTCAATATTTTCTTTGCAAAATATTGTTCGGTTCTCGTTGAGTCACCTAATTAATCATCACATAAGGTACTCTACTGTCATAGTGAAGCGCTTTGTGACTCTTGTCTGTGAAAAGCGCTATATAAGTGAAGTTTACTCACTTACTGTGAACATTTAGCAGAGCCGCTGGAATATGAAACATGATACAAGCTATTCCAAAAAGTGGTGCAAACATATGCACATTGATTCCCCTACAAAATTTTGTAGCTGTGTGCACCTTACTTTCTTTTCGGTAGCAGTTGACAACTTCTGGTAATTGCAAAATCAAGCCATTTACTACTTACAAAATGTTACGGGATATTCAGCTTTTGAGTGGAATTCATGGAAAACGGAGTTCACGCTACACTGATATTATATAATGAATGTAGGACATAACCTTCCAATGGTAAATCTTCCATCCCAAACAATTCATAGAAAGAAACGCTAACAACAGCGGTGGGTATGCCACTGCATAAAAATGTCACTGTCTGAGTAACTTGTCATGTTAGATGTCCCCTCGGTCTGACGATGTCAAAATGTGAACAGTATGGAGAGGGCCATTTAAGTATAAGATGCCATTGAATCAGAACATTTAGTGGTTGATTCATGGTTCAGACACTAGTTGATTTTATTTTTATTTTTATGGTGGTCATTTCATTTCATTTCATTTATTTGCAAATCATCATAAAATACAGCATAAGGTTCTCAGTCTCCATCAAAGAGCCAGATCTGCAAAATGGAACTCACCAGAAGCTATACAGCTTATAATTGGTGACCCAAGTATAAAATTCATCAAAATGTACAAATAACAACTCAAACAACAATATACAAACTAATGAACAACAAAAATCAACCCCCCCATACCTCCCCTAACCTTCACCGTCACCTTGTTAGAGGAAAAAACTTGACCTGCTAAATTATTGAAAAGTTGTACATGTATATTCAAAAGTTTAGAGAAAGTCAAATGAAGTTTAACTGAAGTTATAGCACATTTTTATGTACATTCGGACTTAATACAAAAAGATGAACATTCCCAACTTTTTGCAACCAGTGTAAATGAATTTGCTTAACTGCAATTAAGTCTCACTTAACAAGCTGTGATTATCTTCTCTGTTTGTCCTTTGTAGTTTTCTCAATGTCACTTTTTCATCAAACCATGAATATCATTTGAAATGCTGGATATTTGAAACCCAGAGAGTTTGAGTGTTTGAATGAATGCAAACCATGTCTATGGTTATGTAATCACACATTTTCTACAGTTTATTTGCATTAAATATTTAGTTTATTTGAATACACTGTATGGTGCATTTGAAGTGTGAAACATTTTAGATATTTGGGTAAAAGTATTAGTCTTTAGATGTCTTTAAATAAGGTGAAAAATGGGTTTGATTGTCAGCTCGAAAATGGAACAAAGTGGGGCTCAAAGTTGCATAAGCTTTAAGGTAAAAACCGACAAAGCAAGAGCCATGGAAAGAGTAATGATGGAGAGGAGAGAAAGAGTGACACTGGCAGAGGGGAGGAGGATGTTGCGTGGGAGGGAGGTCTTCTCCCTTTTTATCCCATTGGCGCATATTTCCCTCCTGTGCTTTGTTGCTCCCTTCTCCTCTCCTCTTTTTTTCTCTCCTCCAACAGATTAATTAGCGTGGAGGTGGGTGTGTTTGCATGTTGGCTTGTATGTGCTGCACTGCCCCGTTGACAAGGAGCGCTGTTGCAGAAGAATGGGAAAATCCAAGGTCATCACGGCATGCCTCACTCTGACGTTGTATTTCAGCCCCCATTTGTGCGCAAGTGTGTAAATGCCTGTGTGTGTCTGCATGGTAGGGAGAGAGTGTGTGCGTGTGTAATTCATAGCGTCGAGCCAGCCTCTGCACCAATCACGGTGCACATTCATATGCCTTTTAGCTCCAAGCACACGTGCAGGCATTTATCCCAGAGTGAGCAGAGCGAGTGTGTTTGCGTGCATTTTCAGCACCCCTCAGCACAGCAGTTTGTCTGAATGATGAACTGAAGCTGCATTAAAGGAGCCATAAGCATCTGTAGTGAGACTCCATCACGATCAATGTATGGTAAGAATAACTGTCATTTTTCCTGTGTGTATTGATGTGTATGTATGTTCTTGGTCGTGCAAGAATGTGAGTAATGTAAAGCAACCGGTTTTTCTACATTCTACAGGCACGTTTCCTTGTAAGCTTTCTTGTGTCAGATTGCAGCCTTAACTGGAGTGTAACGTCTCCTAAAAGTCCTTTATGGGAACACGGACTCGAACGAAGATACTCGTTAGATCACAAGGAAACCCACTTTGAAGATGTTTATATTTGGTAATGGACATTTCATTTGCTCAAAAGCTTATTTATTTATGTATTGCTAACTTGGGATATGTGAGGTAGTGAGCCTGGGGTTTTATGCTTTCTTGCAGTTCTTGAAGACTGTTTGTAATCCTTCAATAATCTAGGTAGCATATGGTGAGTTCATGTTGTCTTGAAGATGAAATCATATCTATGACATTGTGTCTGATCATATGAGAAAGTCTCCTGTACATGCTTTGCTGTAGCTGTGATATTCCTGGGACATGTTGATATATAGTTCATTGACAAGTGCTAATTAAAAATGTAGCCAGCTTTGCTTTGAGAATATTGATGGTTAAAGACATGATTTTGTGGGCTAATGAATTATCTATACAGACATTAAGTAGTTGAGAGTTTGGATAATCTGTGCTGTAGGCTAAATAAGTAGGAATCTAGTTCTGGTCTGATCTCCCATAGCCCAGTTTTAGTGGCTGTTTTGACACTGATTTATGGTGTGTTGGAATGGCTTTGTGTCATGAGGATTTGTTGGCAGCTGGGCCTGGACATCAGTATGTTTGTCTCTTTATCTCACCATGCTTGCTTCCACCCACACAAAATTGAATATGCGCTTTCAATTTGACTTGGTTTGTCATGATTTATTGCCTAGAATAAGATGTCTATACTGTGCATGCCTCTGCAAAGTGGGCGCACAGGGTGCATGTTTGTCACAATCAACAAGATACCTTCTTAAAAGGAAAGGCTAAATGTGATCGTAAGAATACTTGATAGATTGATGCTGCAGCTAAATATGCATCAGATTTGAATATCTGGTTCTCACTGCTTCCTTGGAGGAAAAAAAAAGTCAAATTTCTTCCTCTGTCCCCCTTCTGTTATGCTGCCAGCCTCGTCTGGATGATACTCACCCCCTCTTCATTTCCTATACAATTCTCAAACTCCTCGAGTGACAGCTTATGTGCATCTTGGCTAACTTTCACATCGGCCTCGCTCATTATTTATATTTGCTTTTTGCTCTCATCTTGATCATTCGTTCTATGTTGTTTGGGATCTGTCTTGTGCTTCACCGTTATGAAGATGTTTGCAGATGTAAAAATAGCCGGAGTTTGTATCTCCCCTCCTCCCTCTTATGTAATGGCAACCCTGAAGGGCAGCACACTTTGTAACAATTGGAATAAGTGACTTGTATGTGTCTTGGGCAGGTATATGTGTTAACATCATGACAGTGGCTTTTGATTATGCATATACACTCTTTGCATCTGCATGCTTTTGCATGAGAGTGTGACCTGCAAAAAAAACACTTTGCATGACCTCAGGTGGAGGTTTAAATATCTATTGAAAGCTGTTTTTCTCTTAAATGCACACAGAGACAGCTGGATCTCACATGCATGTAATATTATCTTGTGTTTGTGTATGTGGGAGGACCTGTATGATTTAATGCACAAATATGTCTCTCAGTTATATATATATATATATATATATATATATATATATGTTTGCTTCTATTTTTCTCACTTCAGCATGCAGTTTTTTCTCGGTCTCTCCCTTACTGTGGAAATGTTAAGCTGACGTTCTGAGGAAAATAGAGAGTGTAATCTGTTAATGTACTAGCCCATTGTTTGAGGATAAAAATAGATCTGTGATTGGCTGGCTCCTTGCTTTAGCGATTTGAGGGCTGGAGACCCCTCTCATGTGTATACAGGGATACATTAATCCAAGTAGGAAAGTTCCCAGTGGTGTTGCACCAGGCTGCAGAGATGTCCACCTACTTTTTATCATCCTGCTGTATCTTCCAGTGACTCATTGTGGTTTTTTTTTTCTGTTTCAAGTCCCCAAAGAGTGTGTGACCATGGGTGTTATGTGGGTTTATTATTATACTGTTCATGAGTGTGTATGGAGGTGCGGAGGAGCTTGGTGTCTAGCCCCCTAAATGTGTCGGTCAGCTTGCTATGTAGAGTGGGTGGATGTCGTGAGACCCCCTGCTATCTGTGCTTTTCACCGCTGTCATGAAAATCTTTGTCCACCCACCTTGTTTTGCTTGCCTCCACACCAACCCATCATTTCCAGAAACGCAAAACAGCTCGCCTTATTTTTTTTTTTTTTTACACCAGCTAAACACAATTTGCAGGATTTTCTCTGCTACTGAGTCACATTTAGTTTCTAGCAGAGACATGCTATTATAACATACTTTGAAGTTACAGAGTGCATTGGATGTATACCTGACTGTTGTTAAATGATGGCAATTGTTTTGACAATATGGTGCCACCTGGGGTCACATTTGAATTGAAACAAACGTTATGCTTTTTGCTAAATTGGATGTGTTTAGAAAGACTGAATGTATTATACAGTCAGGCTTGAAATAAAGACTGACTGGTCAGACTATAAAATGGAAAAATCGAAAACATTACAACAGGGTAAAATACACATATTTACTATTCACAACAAAAGCACACCCATGTGTATGTTAAAATTGTGCTTTTTATGAGTTATGCTTTAGTTTTCCTTCTAGATGAACTGTCCTGATGTGTCACTCTTTCCCAAAAAAACCTCTTTCCTTTCCAGCTAGCAGAGCAGACAGGACAGATGCAATAAGTAGCCTTAATCTGTGACTCATTCAGAGCATCTCAGTCCACCTGCCCCATCACACATCTCTATCTTTGCTTTTCCCCCCTCCACTCCTGTCTTCATGCCTCACTCTTTCATTGTCCTCCACCTTTTTTTCTTCCTACTCTGGGGACGTGCTGCATTTTCATTAATTCATCGGTGACTCTCGCACTCAGGCCTTGGGCCAATACTGCAAGGATGAGTGAGGGAGGTAGAGGAAGTGGTTGCAGGAGGAAGAGAAGGAGTGCATAGGGTTCATTAGTGTTTGAAATGATGGAGGAGAGAAGAGAATGCTATGAATAGACGCCCAGCTTGGAGGTAAGCATGAACACAGTTCCTGCTACGGAGTTCAAGTTAACTTTTTGAGAACAGAGACGTCCCTTGAGACTGAGGAGCCTTTAAGTAGTTAAGATGTTTCTTTTTTTTTTTTTACTGTATTAAAGGATTTAATGACCTCCCACCTGCACCTTCTCTCAGGAATATGTCACTGATTATGACAAAATGACAACCAGATGTAGGAGTACAGCCTGACATCATGTCATTATCGTATACCTTGCAGTTTTGCGAATGTTTACAAAGAACCAGCAGAATATAGTTGGTAGAGAAACTGCTTCAAACTTTTGTAAAGGGTGTCAATTTTTCATTTACTGACCAAATGATTTTTATTCAGAGGAAAATTTGCTAAAATCTAGCATTAGCTACATCAACACTAGCGTA
The DNA here is from genome assembly GCA_023101725.1 of Atherinomorus stipes. NCBI lineage: Eukaryota > Metazoa > Chordata > Actinopteri > Atheriniformes > Atherinidae > Atherinomorus > Atherinomorus stipes. The sequence continues at coordinate 894,157 of JALJCO010004214.1, forward strand.
ATAGCACAAGCTATAAAGTTCAGTAGATGTCTGCGCATGAAAAGTGGAGCTCTGTATGAGAAATCATTAAAGTAACATCAAATTTTATTTATCACAGATCATGTTGTCATCGCAACTTTTAGTATCACATTTCACTGGTATTGTGCAGCCCGAGTATGTATGTATTAGGGTTGCAATGATACAAAAAATTCACAATTCAGTTCGGTTTGATACTTAAGTGTCACGTTTTGATATTGTGCCGCTTATCCAATTCAGGGTCGCGGGGGTTGCTGGAACCTATCCCAGCTATTATCAGGCGAGACCACCCTGGACAGGTCGCCAGTCTGTTGCAGTAAAAAAAAAAAAAAGGCCAACAGAGAGACAGACAACCACTCACACTGCACATTCACTCCTAGGGACAATTTAGAATGACCAATTAACCTAACATGCATGTTTTTGGACAGTGGGAGGAACCTGGAGTACTTGGAGAGAACTCTATGTACACAGGGAGAACATGCAAACTACCAGGAGGAGGATATTCGATATGCTCACAGTTCGATACACAGCTATATCGAACAGTTTGATACAGGTACATCTATTGTTGCACCCCTAGTATGCATGCATGTATGTATGTATGTATGTATGATGTATAGCTTGTTTCTTTACCTCACTTACTTTTTTGCGTCCTGTAATATCCAGAAAACTTTGTTTTGAGAGGGGAGCTGTCTTGTCTTTGTGCATTGGTAAATTGGAGGCACAGCACACATTAGTGTTCATGATTTGCATGAAATATGCACATTTTTTTCCTTCTACATCTTGAGGATTTAAATACTGTGAAATGCAAATGGATCCAGTTGACAGCTGGTCTGTGCAATCCGGTCTCTGCAGGAGCTTGGTGTCTCATGGAGCAGCATTGTTCATGAGGCATAAAATTCCCTGCCTGTGTTGGTTTAAGATTTCTAAAATATATCTTTAAAAAGCTACATTAATTATGTCAGTTTAGAGTCAAATGTACATTAATGGCATGGTAGATGCAGGATGGTGTTCTGTAGCGGTGGCAACTGGGCAGCTGGTAATCTTGTTAATGTCGGGTCATTGTGCTCTCACAATGAGGTTTTAGTGTCACATCAGCGAAAAGTACTTCAGTCTGTGTAATAGGAACTATAATAATTTTGAATGAGGGTTTCACTTGGGAGAATGTAAGGAAGGAAATGTTGGGAGGAAACAGACGGACGGAACGATGGATAAAAAGCTGATTGTTTTGTGCTTTTGTAAACATGCTCTCAGTTTTTTCTGTTTTTGTTTGAAGTGTCATGCTGTCTTACCGTTCATCACTTGGCTGCACCTCTGACAGGGTATGACCTACTTTCCCCCCCTTCCTCTTTACGCTTTTGGGAGTTCCAGACTCACGGGGTGAATGTTTGATAAAGACAGTACGATATTGTCATAATTGTTTCTCAGAGTTTTGTCAAGGTTCAGCAAATCATTTGGGTATTTTCAGAGGTTACCCCTTTTTTCATATTTATGCTCTCCTTGGGTCCCCTTATGACTCACCACTGCTGAAGTCCCTCAGCCAATCAGAATTCAGCTTTCTTTGGCTCCCGAGCCAAGCTTCAAAATCACAAACTGCATTGCACTTTTATCTTTAAAGCTGACTTGATTGAGATAGGAAACTGTCGTGTGTGAGTACTAAGTGGCATTGTTGTGTCACTAATTGACTTGCAACCACATTCTTTTCATATCTTTAATTTCCTAGAATATCTTTGTGTGGTTTAGATAAGGATGAGTATCGTACAGAAGAACAGAGACAGACTGTGGAAGTACCATCCAAGCTGTACAAAGATTAATGTGCCCATTTGCTGACACTAGTTAACTTTGCAGTTTTGGATATGTTCAAACCTTTTTTTTTCTTTTTTTTGTCCTGGTATAATCAAAGCAATGGATAGAACTGTCTGTCTTGTCTCTACCCAGAGTGTACAGAAGTATTCAGCTATCTTTGGAGGCTTCTTGAAATTTTCCTCTTCTTTAACTGTACATCATTTTTTACCTGCCACAGCTGTACTTAATGATTGTGTACATAATTATATTTATCTTAAGTGTATAGCTTAAATAAAGCCTAACAGCTGTTTGAACTGTTTTCAGTTACTGCCTATTAGCTTCCTCATTATTATTTTATTAGCTACAGCTGTGTTTTCCTTGCTGACAGGTCACTTTGACTATCTGACTTAACAGCAGTTTTATGTTACTGCTACCTCCATATACTGTGTAGTTAACTGCTTTCTTTCCTTGCTGTGAATCAGGTCAATATTTATGCTGTGTTAATCAACACCAAAACTCTTGTTCACTAAACACTGATCTGATGGCAACCTGTAACTGCTGACATTTCCCTATGGGATAAACAGCTAATTTTGAAACATTACTTCCACAAACGGACACTGTGTGGACAAATAAAGCTTTCGAGGAAAAAGAGATGATGTCACTTGGTTTTATTTTCTCTCCTTTATACAGGAAAGTAAATCTCTAAATTCACTGTTTTTGTTTTTCTCCATCAGGGGTTTGTGGTTGTTGTGGGGCACTCAGGCCCCGATACAAGAGACTGGTGGACAACATCTTCCCAGAAGATCCAGAGGTGAGAGGCTCAAGTGGCACTTTCGTTTTCATCAGTAATGGTTTCTCATGTTGTCTTTCATGGCGAAGGTCAGTATACTTTTCCTCTGCCTACAGCACAATCATATATAAAAATCGTAAAAAAAAATAGTCTTTTCTGGGGAACATGCTGAGCTTTTGGTAAAAATACTTATCTTAAAGTATAGGTCAGATATCTGCACTGTGCCAGACTTCATTTGTACAGTGGTACATCTGGATGCTTCTTAGATTTTTAAAGAATAGGATGAATGTGGTTTTAAAAGGAAATGTGAATAAATAATTGACTTGCATGAGCACATATAAATGTATCACTGACTTCTTCAAAGCTATTGGTGCCAAATCTCAGACGCAATCTTTACTGCAATCTTCTGTGATTAACTGAAATCTGACACAGATGACATACAGAGAATTAATTTGGGTAGAGATTAAAAGGCTGAAATTGCACAGGAAACTTTTAATTAGAGCTGCTGCTTCTGCTGTAACTCACTTTACCTTCATAGATCTGTGGCCAAAATTGTCTTATAGGGACATGTTAAATATAGTCACTCTAATAGTTTTGTGTGCAGATGAACATGTAACGCAAACGCCTTCAGTGTCACTTCAAGCTACAGCAGCAGACTCTGTTAACTACTGATTGTACTTCATTTTCAATGTAAGTTTTTGCATATAAATGTATTGACAGTGTTGCAGTGATTCTACCTAGTAATTTGTGGTAAAGTGGTTAATAATGGGTTTCCTTCTTTGTGAGTCTCCTGTATACTCAAGACATCCTGCAAAGATTTATAGGTTGTTCATTCTGATTAGAGGAAACTGACTTTTTTTTTTTTTTTTTTTTTTTTTTTTTGGAGCAGATGTTTTTGATTTGTCCTTGCAGGAAAAGCACAGGTGCAACTAATGATACTACAATAATGAGGCTCTAGTTTAATTTATTTACATCATCAGAAAGATGTTCTGTTCCAGTTAAACTTGACCCGAAAAATGGCAAATTAAATGTGTGAACGTTGATGTGTCTCAGAATCAGCTGTTCCCACGACCAATATTACAAGCCACTTCCAGTGAAAAGTATGAATGTTTGAGCTAGGAAAGCACAAATAATGGTGAAGAAAAAAGATTGCTTCTTTGCCTATGAGTGATAATTTTCTCCATCATACTTACTTACAGTCAGCTCTAATTTTTTTTTCTTTCATGGGAAGTCTACTTTGGCTTGGTTTGGCCAGACTGAATGTAAATGGGATCTCAGTGGACTAAAGATGTTTTTAGCACTCTCCTATCACTGCCCAAAGTGAAGCGCAGTAAAGTAGGTCAAGGGGAAAAAGAAGGAGGAACTTGGTGATCCAATTATAGACTTGCATTTAGGGTTTTTTGAACAGGGTAAAGATGCTCACTTTTATAAGAATTAGCCCATTAATATTCTGGGATTGTTGTAGGACAAGAAATTGTTTTATTATTAACTATTTTTTTTTTTTTTTTTTTTTTTTACCGTTTTTTTTATTTAAAACTGTTGGTGAAGGTTTTCTTAGTCTAAGTAGCCGCAAACCTTCAGTGAACGTAGTCTCTGTCTTAAAAGGGACAATTTGTTTTTCTTGCAAAAAGAAAAAAAGACAAAGTTTTATAGTGTCAGTTTTTTCTCCTTATCTTGTTTGCTGCTTCTCTTTCCATCTTCCACTGTGACGTCTCTAGGATGGACTGGTCAAGGCCAACATGGAGAAGCTGACATTCTACGCCTTGTCAGCTCCAGAAAAGCTGGACCGTATCGGAGCCTACTTGTCGGAGAGACTGTCCAGGGATGTGGCTCGACACAGATATGGGTGAGCTTCAGCTGTTGCCATTTAAAGTATTACCTTTATTTCACCTATCTCTGCCCTGTCAGCTGTTTGCACATTTAATGAGCAAAGACTTTGCCACACATGAACTGATTTTAATTTTAGGGCAACTAAAGCTTAAACTTGAAGATTTGGAGAAGAATTTGCAGTTGGCATTCAGCAAAACAAGGGAAAAGGAGGGAACATGTAATATACTCTCATCACAGACATTTGCACATCTGTGCAAAATTGGAGGTCTTTAAGGAGATTATGGTTGTGCTTTGAGGTCTTTTTTTATGTTATTTGTATGTTCCTTATAATTTTCCTTCATCATATTAAATGTGCTTTTAAAATTAATTTAGTTGGGTCTGGGACATGTTCAGTAACTAGTCTGCCTGGTCCATTCATCCATTAAAGCTGCATTGCACAAGTTTAAATGTTAAATACTATTCTTTTCTTTCCTGCACATGCTCTTACAATTGCCTGATGTGTAGAATGAGCTGATCTTTCTTCACTGCGGTGGTCTCTAATACTGTTTCTGCATGCTCAATGCGAGAGTTTGGGGTACGAAGCCTCAAGGGGGCGCTTGTGGGGAAGACGAGCTGCGTGTTCTTTTACGTCTGGCTGCACCTGTGTCGTTAATTCCGCCACCGCAGGTCCGCTCATGTCAAGACAACACTGACTGCTGCTAAAAGATGGATAACAAGTGCCTCTAAAACCCCAACTCAGACTCCAGTAAGACAAAGAAGAAAAGTTTTGTCTTGTGAGACGAACTGAAAAGTTCTTGGAGCTTCTGGAAAAAAGCTGGAATTTGTGCTGTACTTCTTTAAATGCAACTGAAGTTGTTAATATGATGATTTTCAGTGTTAAAAGCCCATTAAGATTACATTCAAGCTTGGCTGAATCCTGCTTAGCATTGCAGTTATTCACCTTCAGATTTCCTCTGCACACAGATGAGTTTTTCCTTCAAAGTTAAAGGTATCAATCTGCTTTTCTTTCCAATTCAGGTATGTGTGCATAGCCATGGAAGCCCTGGACCAGCTGCTGATGGCATGTCATTGTCAGAGCATCAATCTGTTTGTGGAAAGCTTTCTAAAGATGGTTCGCAAGCTGCTGGAGTCTGACAAACCCAGCCTGCAGATCCTTGGAACCAACTCGGTGAGTTTTCTCTCCATCATCAGTAAGAATATTTCATATTGATCCAAAGATCAGTCAAGTATGATTTTAATTTCATTACTTGTCATTTTTACTGTTTAAAGCAGTATTGTAAAACTCTACTATATGATTAGTATTTTTTGCAATAACTAGATTTTGCTGCATGGATAGTAACAAGCAAGTCCAGTGACATAATAGTCTGTATTTCTCTCTGGAGTTATTAAACCAACCAAGACAGCTTGTTTTCACAGCTATAAATATCCACACTCTCAAACTGTGGACTGCTAATGTGTCTTAGTTTCAAAGCTTTCCTGCTGCATAAAATTCTACCCATCTGAGTGGATTTAGGAGCATTATTTAATCAAAAGATGATGGAGCGCGTTTACTTTCCTGATGTGATTGCACAGACTAAGAGATGTAAACCTTGAGAGGAGTACTGTATTCCTATTTCAGAGAGATCAGAGCTCAGTAAGAGAGTAGTGGGCAGAGAGTGCGTTGATGTGGGAAGCAGCCATCAATGTCGTCAGCTGGGTCAGCAGAGGATGCATAAAGGAAATCAGATTATTTGCAGACGGCTTGGAAAAAGCTTTGCAGTCAAGTCATCAATGCGAACTGATGAGACAAAACAGCTTTACATTTATGTCCTGCTTTCATTCTCTTGCACATATTATAGAGTTTGTGTTGAACACATCTGTGAGGCTGTAAAAAACAAAGTTCCATTCAAACCCTCCCTTTTTTGGCAGATCTATTTATAGCTTGCAACATAAATATATTTTTATTTTAATTTTTTCACCCTGATGATCAATTTGCCCATTAATTTTACAGCATCTCCCACCTGAGAGGAAGTTTTCACCTGCATCTTCAATTATCACAGCACAAAAGTGACACCTGGTGTATAAACTGTGAATTACAGTATGTTCACTCTTCATGTACAACTGACTTCCACATATATTTATAAACATTTATGGATCGTTCTGTTTTAGAAAATGCACAAGGCAAGGGTTAAATAAACCTTTAATCTGTAAAGGCCATGAGCTTGGCGACTATTCTTCAAAGCTTTCAATCAGACATGATGTGTTGTTCAGCAGAAAAATAATCAGTGCATTATTACCTGGAAGCTGCCTGGTGTCACTGGCAGCTGGAAAGACTAAACTGCAGAGACTTGCTGATGCAGCCTAGCAACCTCACAGGTGCGGTCATGAGGTCTATTCATTAATTTAGCTCAAGGATTCTTCATTTAATTTAAAAACGTCTCCCGGTACTCATATTTATCCACTGGGAGAGAAGACTCACCAGTTATTTCAATGGCTGTTCATTTTCTACATGAGCTCCCTGATAATTTGGCATATATTTTTGAATGAGAATTTGTTTGCTATAATAACTATCCGCTTCACTGACTACTAATTATATAATTATTGCTTCAGGTGGTGTCATAATCTAACTTGATTGGAAAAAAATTCTTGTTAATAATTTATTAACTGGAGAGTGTTTTAAGCTGAATGCTACCCAGATTACTCATTTGACATTTGCTGGCCCGGTGGGAAAGCCCCCCCCTCCTCTTCTGCTGTGTGTTTTCCACTCCTAATGAGATGCTATGGAGCTACATATTGTTATTTTGTTCTCCTGTCTTTCTCCTTCTGTTGTCAGTTTGTGAAGTTTGCTAATATAGAAGAGGACACGCCATCCTACCACCGCAGTTATGACTTCTTTGTGTCACGTTTCAGCGAGATGTGCCATTCAAGTTATGAGGACCCTGACATCCGCACCAAGTGAGATGGATTCTTGATTGCATCGACAGCTGCTGTTTTTAGACTTCAAAAGTGTTTTTAAATTAAGGGTCCCTGTGGACATTTCTTTGTAAACTATTTTTAAAGCATTTTTTTTGCTAAGTTATTTATTCCTGCTGAAAATAGACAGTTACATCTTTTAAAGGTTGATAAAAATATTCCTTGCTAAATACAGATTTCTTTTTATATTTTGGGTTGCTCATCAAACAACGTGGTCGTGTGTTTGTTTCCAACAGGATCCGAATGGCAGGTATTAAGGGTCTGCAAGGTGTGGTGAGGAAGACTGTGAATGATGAGCTGCAGGCTAATATCTGGGACCCTCAGCACATGGACAAGATTGTCCCCTCTCTGCTTTTCAACCTGCAGAGTGGAGAGCGCTCAGAGAGGTGAGTGCTTTTATATCTTTGCAGTCTCTTTTACATGCATAGTAGAGGAGATGTTTTGCTTTTGCTTTTCAGCCTAACGTTTTCAAAAAGGCACCAACAAAAAATGTCCCAGAGAAAAATGTCCCACACCCTATTGAGGCAATGACTGCAATTAAATGTTATTTGGATCTTTTGATATGATTATTAGACGTCTCAAGTGTACATTTTGCAAACCTTTTTTTTTTTTTTAAAGTGTTTCTAAGGTTTGATGTGGGATTCCTGTTGCTTTGAGTTTCATGTATTTCTTCTGATTTCAAGCTAATTCAATTTTAGAAATCAACCCAAGCCAATCATCTAGTTTCCAACCATGGTGTGTCACTGGTTTAATTTTTCAACACATTTTCTATTATTTACCAGATGAAATAAAACAACTACATGTTTTATAACAGCTATTTGTTATTTTAGGAAGATATAGCTGATGAGATTGACAGCTATGTTATTTAACCTATGAGGGGGATTTCTCCTAGAGGCTTTGCTACTTGTCAACATGCATTTTAGCCAACCATTAAACATCACTTTGAACACTTCTAACCTCTTCCTGGATAGTTGACTGAACACAGTGCAAAATAAATTGGATAATCAATCTTTCTGTTGCTAGAAGAAATATTAATGATCTAGATTGATCATGTGACATGTCTGTAATGGTCCTGAAACTGTGCTGTCTAGTATTTCTGGTTTGAGGGCCCGGTGTTAACCCCCCCATGCTTTGATCACACATCCCAGCACCGTTATGTTGAACCGATCAGTGCCGTTTGTTTTGCACTGAACTAGATTTGACCTGACAGTCTAGCTAGCCATCACCCATGTCATTTGCCATCTGTGTCAAAACTTACAGAGTCTACTGACAGCTCTGTTTTTTTATGGGTATCTATTAACCCACCAGTAGCAAGAGTAAACAAACTGAGGCCTGGGGAGTAATATTTAAGGAAAGAAGAGTTGCATGAAAGCATGAACAGAAATAGTGGATCAGGTGGAGAAGGAAAGCTCACGGGCACAGAAAGCAAGAGAATGCCAGTAGACTAGAAAGTCTGCAGAGTCTGGAGCCTCCCTTTGTTGGCAGCATCCCACATTCTGAAATGCACTTTGACTCGGCCACTGCCGAGATCTGAGCGTTATGGGAGCAAAGGGAGAGGCCAGTGAGAAGAACGCTGAGAGATTGAGTGGAAGGTGGATAATAGAATGTAGAGTGATAGAAATGGGCTATTGACCGAGTTAGAGACAGACTGGCACGATCCAACGGGGAGTCATATTTCCTTCTCAGCTTCCTTTCTCTCTGTTTATGTTCTGAGCTCTGCCCCTGCTGTGCATCCTTATTTCCTCCTCATGCTGAGTCTACCTTGTCATTACCCACAGCAGTCAGTGCAGAATCTAATTACCTCACAGTGGTGTGTTTTTCTCAGCTTTAATCCCTAAGCACATGAACTAACTTATTTAAAGATTACATAGTTGAAACTAACTTCAGTAAAAAGTTAATAACCTGAAGGTTTTTCTGAACTTAAATTGGTGTGCTATATTTCAGCAAAAACAATAAGACTATTGTGTTTTGTGTCTTGGAAGTGCCTAGAAAGAATTTATTAATAGTTTTTGTCCCCAAGCAATGGTTCTTTCAAACTGACTGGGTCATTATATCTGGTATTAAGATGCAAGCGGGCAGCTTTTCTGTGCTTAATTACTAATACTGTAAGTCTGCTAATGTTTCTGCAAAATCTGTAATTGATCTGAACAATATCATCGCATTTCAGATTTGCTTGGCTATATCCCATTCAGACAGCAGTTTTGAGGAACAGAAATGTTCGTTTCTCAGCTCTGAAAATATGGGGCAAAGAGTGAAATGCCAAGACCCACTGGGGTGACTGAAGCTTTGGCGTTGCACTGAGAGCTCTTTAGCTCATTTTCACTTTAGAGAGAAACACCAAGGATTTGGAGGTTATCTGAAAATGATACGTTCTGAGGATTTCTACTTCCTTTAAGGGGAATAATTTAGACAAAGGAGCTGATGTCTATTTATTTACATCTGTACTTAGGGCGGTCACTTATAATCAGACCCTAGATTCCTAGGAGAAGATTTGTGAAGCAAGTTGAATTGGAGCTGTTCTGCAGGAATATGCTGCCCAGTACTGAGACTCTTGTTTTGTAATGCTGATCCCCGAAGATTTTTGTGGTTCTAGATGCTGGATGGCTTTTTAACAATCATTTGTTACTGCTGAATATATTTGTTTAGTCAGTTTAATGCACTATTTTTCAAGGAGCTATTGAGAGGCAGGATTTCACATTTTCTCCTCCTTCTTCTGCTCAGCAGAAAAGATGAAAGAGTTAGGCTGTTAATAAATAATGTCGTCATTGCTGGACTACCACAGGCTAGTCATGACCAAGTTGCAGTGGTGCTGGATGTTTTTAAACTATGCATGAGAACAACTTGCACACATATATGCAAACGTGGACACAGACATGTCTCCCCATGGCCAAAACAAAACAATACACCAACACATACACAACAGAAATGGAGGCTAAAACTGCAAGCGAGTTTTCTCTGCAGATAAACTGCAGCAGGTGAAGTCACCCCAGGTACAAGAGCTGCAGCTGTACAATGATCTTGTTTGTTTTGTTTTTTTTGTGCGTGTGAGAGAGGGATGTGAAGCAGACGTTACTGTCACAGAATCGGACTGATTTCAAACCATTGCTTCTTGTGTTTTTTTTTTCTCGTTCTCTGCACCCCTCCCTCTCCTCGCATCTCCTCTGCCCTTTCCTCTCCTCTGCTCCTTTTCTGCTTCCTCACCTGCATCGCTCCCTACCAGCCGCTCCCCCTCTCCGCTGCAGGCATCGGAGAAGGAGAAGGAAAGCCCGGTGGAGCTGACAGAGCGCTGCTTCAGGGAGCTGCTGGGACGAGCCGCCTACGGCAACATCAAGAATGCCGTCACGCCAGTGCTGATGTGAGACAGTCTCGCCAACTCCGACTTCTTCTGATCTGCCTCCTGTTTGTGATGTGCTGCATTTAGCAGTTTGTTTTTTCAATCTTATTTGTTGTGGGGTTTTTTTTAAGACGTTGATAAAACTGAATTAAGACTAAATGAGGGCTGTGTTGCAGCATTTTTATCTTTGCGCTGATCGGCTCTTGGGGGCGCGACAAGGGCAATGCAAGGTTGTGGAGTTGTTGTTCACAAGATGTGAGGTTTTGTTAGCAGAAGGGTTGTTTAAAATGTATACGACTGGTTATGTCGAGCTCACCCTGCTCAGAATGCAAGTCATGTTTGTTTGGTATTATCTTGCTTTTGATTTTTATCTCTGAACAACTCACTGTGAGTTGGATGTTTTTATTTATCTTCCTCCTTATTTTTTAGCCTTTTGAATTCAGTTAGTCCAGTTATTTCTCTTCCTATCTCTGGAATGGGCCTTTCTACTTGTCTCAGCTTTTTCCTTTTCCTGGATATGCTAGGGTTTGTTTGTTTTTTGCACTGTACATGTATCGGTCTTTTGTCCTTTTTTTGCTTAGGTCCTTAATTCTCAGCGGGAGTTTGATTTTTCTTTGTTACTTTGGCATTCAGGTATTGTGGAAGTTGAAGTCTAAATTGTTTTTTTGCTTGAAGCTTAAGTGGATGTTGAGTGATAAATGCTATCATATTTGCCAACCATTTTGCTCAGCTTACGCAGCAAAATGTGTTTTTTTCATTGGAATGCTATAATTTAAATGACACTTGAATATTGAAGCTGATTTGTATAACAAGAATCCAGGTAATATAGATGTTTAAAAACAATTGAGAATGTTTTATAAATCAGTTTGAGGACAAAATGGCTTCAGATGTTTTTAAGTCTATTCTTTTTTCTTTCTTTTTTCTTTTTTTTTTTAAACCTTTCCCTCGCATCTTAGTTGTTACATGCTGTGATTCTGGTAATTGTCTGTCCATTACGGCCTTTGCTTCTGTCAAGCTTTAGTAATTTATCTCCCTCCATCCTCAGTCCAATACTCTGCATTTAGACCAGCTGTTCTGTAGTAATTACTTTGATCATGTCCTCAGATGTAGTGATGCTGATCATTACAATTGTTTGTGTTTTTCTGCTGTTTTATCGTCCTTTCGGCAGCATCAGAGCGAGCTTGAAATTATGAACTGTAAAAGCTGAAGTTCATTATAAAGTCTGTATTTATGTGTAGATATACGTCTTTGCTCCTTCAGCATCCACAGTTGTTAAGAATACATTCGCTTTTATGTTTGGCTTCTGTGGTAACTGTCTCTCTGCTTCTGTGTTTCTGCTCTCCGATCTCTCCAATCTCCCCTCTTGGACTATATAATTACATCTCCTGCCTCCTCCTTGGCTCTCTTGTATCTCTACCCAGGCACTTGGATAACCACTCTCTATGGGAGGGAAAGACCTTTGCTGTGCGTTGCTTCAAGATCATCATGTACTCCATCCAGGTGAGAGACACCGTCCTCCAAACCTCCTAATTCCTTTTCCACTCAATGTCATTGTCTTTTCCTTGATTAAATGGTCACATGAAACATATTGTTTCACATTGCACCATGATTGATTTTATATATTTTTATATTCCACAACTAAAAGGTTCAAACTATAAACATACTTCATTGTTTGTGAAGTTCACATAGATTTACAGCCAAATTTAGTTAAGATGACTGCAGAAATCCCTGTAGTGCTGGTTCATTGTGGTCTTGAGTGAAAATATGAGCCAGTGAAGAGCATTTTCTCTGAGCTCTCTGCAGAATAACTTGTTGTGTGCCAATCTTTTCATGTTCAGTTCAACCACTCCTGTGCTTTTTTTTCCACCCCCAGTCCCAGCACTCTCACTTGGTAATCCAGCAGCTTCTCGGTCACCTGGATGCTAACAGTAAAAACTCGGCCACAGTACGAGCTGGGATAGTGGAAGTGTTGCTGGAGGCAGCTGCCATTGCAGCCAGCGGTTCTGTAGGTGCGTTACATACATACAGAGTACCACTTGCTTAGAAACTGGGGGAGAGATCAGAGGATTTTTTTATTCTTTATCAATTGCTGTGTGTTTGCAGGTCCCACAGTGCTGGAGGTGTTCAACACCCTGCTGAGGCAGCTTCGTCTGAGTGTGGACTACGAGTTAACGGGCTCATACGATGGCAGCACCAACATCGGCACCAAGATTATCAAAGCTCACGAGGAGAGACAGCTGCAGGAGGCCGTCATCAGGACCATTGGTGAGTCTGTGGATAGTGCGGCCTGGTCTGTGCTGGTGTTGATAATAAAGGGTGTGTGAATTTTATACTGGCTGGTAATGGTTTTAATTGTCTTCTTTTCTTTTCCCCAGCACATTTTTTTTCAGACTTTACCGTTCGTTTATCTGTTCTTTCTCCTTTCAGGTTCATTTGCCAACACCTTACCTACCTACCAGAGATCAGAGGTCATGCTCTTCATCATGGGCAAGATTCCTGTCCCTGGAGTTCATCTAACTCTGCCCTCTGCTAACTCTGGGTGAGTCATTTACTAATTTCACTTCTTGGGCAAACACTCATGCATATCACAGCTTTATTTTTATTTTATTTTTTCAACAAGTATTTTCAGACCCACGTGTTTGAGCATCTACATAATTTTCTGTTTTCATCCTCAGGCCGGAGAGTATCAGGATGATTCAGATTATGCTACTCAAGTCTTTGGTTCAAGTGCGTGCTCATTCCTTTCCAAAATGATCTGTGATTTGAAAAAATAAAATGCATCTATGAAAATGTAAATTGTGTATCCATTGCTGGATCACCAAATAAATGCTACAACATAATAAACAAACAATGCAATCAACTTTTTAGGTGACGGCTGGCTTCCAAACTACCAACATGCTCACAGCCCTGCCCAGCTCTTTCTTGGAGCCTCTGCTGTCTTTCTCTCTAACTGAAGATCCAGAAGTTCGACTTCTTGTGCTCCAAATCCTTCTCAGTCTCATCGACAGGCATGACAACAGGCCCAAGTTCTCCAACATAAGGTGCGTAACTGTGTGCGTAAAAGGGCGACAAAGGGCTAAAAGTTTGATGTTTTTGAGTTTATAATTTGTGTCTCTTTGGCTTCTTGTCTGTGTAGCATCCTCTCTGACATCTCTGTGCTGAAGCTTAAAGTTGACAAGTGCTCCAGACAGGACAATTTATTCATGAAAAAGGTACACCTTAATGATGGATGAATACTTTTGATTATTTCTCAGTTTTTTCCCTGTTGGGGAAAAAAAGGTTTGCATTTTTTAAAACATCATTTGACATGTTACCATGAGGAAATAATTTAGATTGATAAACGGATTGAACTGTGTTTTGGAGAAATAAATATCTACTAAGTGTATACTCTAATTACAATCAAAAAAGTAAAAATGCCCCCTCATCACTCTCATGTCCATGTCCCTGTCCATCACCTGCCTACAGCACGGCCAGCAGCTGTACCGACACATCTACCTGGGCTGTAAGGAGGAGAGCAGCAGTCGGCAGCACTATGAGACCCTCTTTGGCTTGTTAGGGCTGCTTAGTGTGGAACTGGCCAATGAAGAGGTGGTTGTGGACCTAATTCGCCTGGCACTTGCCTTGCAGGTATAGATGCATGTGTGCAATTATTTAGCATTTTTTATTTATTTTTTTTATTTTGAAACATTAGGTGTCTGTTACCCAGCTGCATTTATCAACAATAATGACTCGTTAGAATAATTTTTGCATCACCGAATATCAGCACCCCCTCTGCATTTCTTTATGAAGTTTAGTTAAAAAAAAAAAAAATCAACAACCTTTTAAATGCACTGGTTTTGTTTTGGTTTTACTTTATTTTAAAATAAAGTGAGAATGTGAATATGTACTCTTTGCTATCGCCAGTTGAATAAGCTGCATCTGCACACCGAGATGTGCAGGACTGACTGCTGAGAAGAGACACAGCAAGATATGGATCGTTGTTTTCTCATTGCTTTTTAAAGGCAGCAAAGCACTGTTTGTTATTTTAAAAAAGCCTGAGTGAATGAGCCTCATCCCAAACAAACGGCCTCTGAGATTTATTAAGCTGATCAACAAGGAAGTCAGCACCACAGAATGCTTTGTCATGCTATCTGTAATACTTGTCTGAAGAATATTCTTCCACATCATTCATAGCGTGAAGAAATGTAGGTCTCAGCATACACACAAACAGTTATAAATAAATTCATCATCAACTGTCTGTGCATTGTTCTTTTTATCTGGTACACACCAACCTGGTTCCTTATTATCCTGAGTAAGAGTGAGACATCTCTGCAGGGACAACAATCTAGATGCAAGCGGTATGAACAGAACAAAGTATGATGGTTTACATCATGTCTGAGTAGAAGCATGTATGACCAGAAAGTTGGTTAAAATCACCCTGAATATGAACAACAAATTAAAAAAAAAAGATGTTACAGAAAGAAGAATGACCCCTAACACTGTCAGAGAAACTGGTAGCTGATGGTTTAAAGGATAAGGAAGATGGGCAGAAAACTTGGAATCACAAGTTTAAAATGAAAAAAACAAACAACCCCCCCCCCCCCCCCCCCGTCCTCTGAAAATGTGTTGCTGAGTCCTCTTTTTATTCTGTGCAGGACTTGGCTCTGTCCACGGATGAAGCTCTGCCTGTTTTTAACCGCTGTGCTGTTCATGCCCTTGCTGCTGCTTACCTCAACCTCATCTGCCAGCTCACCACCGTCCCAGCCTTCTGCCAGCACATACATGAGGTGTGGGTCTAAACTCCTTTGTGTAAATGTGTGTGTTTGTATGCCAACTGTTAATAAACTGCCTTTTTGTTCAGGTAATTGAGGTGAGGCAGAAAGAGACTCCGTACCTTTTGCCTGAGGATATCTTCGTCGAGAATCCCAAGTACGCATCGACCCCTTCTAGTTCTCCTTTTCTCCCAAATCATACCAACATTAAATCTGAAATTTAAGGATACAATGATTGCAGTTTGTTGTGTGCTACGTTAACTTTTGCTTTCATTCTTAACACCCAGGTTGCCTCCATCTCTAGAGAAGGTAGAAGGAGATGTTTTGTTCCTGCAGTCTAAGATCACTGAGGTTCTTGGTGGAAGTGGTTATAACACAGAGAGACTGGCTACACCTTATATCCCACAGTATACTGGTAAGAGGCCACAAAGTTCATCTGCAATTAAAATGTAGAGCAGAACAGTTAAATGATTATTATACGGTTTTCTCATAAAGTAAAATATCTACACTCCATTTTCAGATGAGGACCGACTGTCCAAGAGAAAGAGCATTGGGGAGACCATCTCTCTTCAGGTGGAGGTCGAGTCTCGAAACAGTCCAGAGAAAGAGGAGGTAAATCTCTAAAAAGCTTGAATGTTCCCTCTATAAGAAAATTTTCCTCTCATCACCTCATCTTATTTCTTCCTGCTTGTTTTGCTCTGCAGAGGACGCCAGCAGAGGAGATCACATTTGAAACCCTGAAAAATGCAATTGGTATGTAAACTTATTTTTAGCTACTTTTTGGCTTTTTGTTAAATTCTTCAACATTTTATTTTTAGATAAACATAAAAATGTTTTGTGATACTTATTGAAATTTATTTCTTGAAATAAATCTTGATTCTAAGAGAGAAACAGCACAACTCCATGCTGAACCTTTTAACTGTAAAGCAGAGTACATTATGCTGTTTCTGTCTCCCTCTAGTGGACAGTGTCGGTATGGAGGAACTGGAGAGGGAGAGGAGGAGACAAGTGGTGGAGAAGTTCCAGAAGGCCCCCTTTGAGGAGATAGCAGCCCACTGCGGTGCCAGGGTACAATCAGATTTTGAGCCTGTTTTTTTTTTTTTTCTTCTTCTTCTTCTTTTCTTTCAGATTGTTGCAGTTTTCTTATTTTTATATTTTAAATCTTTTTTGTCCCTTCTAGGCTACAATGCTGCAAAGTAAACTGAATCAAATCTTTGAGATTACAATCAGGTAAGTTTCAGAGCTTTGACATATTTAAAGTGTATTTCTCAAGGTTCATAATGACATTAAAGGCAGTGATTGTGACTAATTGCATGACGCACATGATGGTGTTGAATCATGGTGATGATGCTTTGTTTTCTCTTCCTGTTCAGACCCCCTCCCAGCCCATCTGGAACCATTTCGTCAGGTTACGGGCAAAGCCAGAGCCGATCTGTTCCCATTTACGAGATGAAGTTTCCTGACCTTTGTGTGTATTAAACCACAAAGTGTGCAGCACCATGGCAGAACTGATTAACCTTTGAGGACTGGGAAGAGATTCAGGGACGGGTGACCAATTTTCACTGTAAAATCGTCTTGACCGTGGATTTGAACAGCCACAGCGCATGTGTGACAAACTCAATCGCAACTTAAGAACAAGCCACTTATTGATTAATTCAGCTGAGGTTCTCTTATTTCTGTAGTTGGAGCCAAAGCAAGCTGGCTAACGTCAGTACATGCAACAGTCAAGCTTCATCACCTCTAATTAAACATGTGTAGAAACACCTTTAATTGCCAAGAAGTGTGATGAAAATTTCTGAGTGGGTCATTACACGTCCTCTTACTGAAATTTTACTGGCACTGCAATGCCTAGACTTACTTTTACCTGTTTTGTTTGTCCTACACGAGGTGCCATAATACTTTTTTTTTTTTTTTTTTTCTTTTTTTGTCATGATCCATTTTGCAAATTTCTGCAGACATTTTATTTTTTATTTTTTTATAGATTTAACAACCAGAGTATATGTGAAATAGAGGCATTATAGTTTCCTCTACAGCGTATTCTCGTGTATGTTTGACTGATGGATAGTTGTAAAGTTACTCCTACCATCTCCCTCGTTACTCAGCACTTGAACATCTGTCTCCAGAGTTAGTTTTTCAGTTTTGTTTTGCCTTCTTAGTGTTAGCCAAAAGTGCTTTTTTTTTTCTTTTGTGTTGGTCATTCCTCCCCCCTCTCTAATTCGTGTCTAATTTATTTTGGTTTTAGCCGATTTTAATGGAGAAAATAAACATGAATTAAAACAAAAGCGTGAACACACGCACCGTGCCAGTCATGACCACAAAACTCCTGAAGTGTTTACGGTAATGTTTACCACGTTGGAACACTAGAAAATTATTTTTCTTCTCATATTTATGTGTACATACAGAGAAATATATAAATCTTAAAGCTGATGTACAGAGTAGGGATGTTTTATGTGTGCGTGTATGTGTGCGTGCGCGTGTGTGTATGTGTATATATATATATTGTATATTCTAATTTTAAACTGCCACTGCTTTTGTTCTGTTCATAGTTGAAGTATAAATCTATAGAAAACTATATCCTGTGTTGCTGCTGAAATCTCCAACCAGCAACACATAAAAATAAGTCTGCAGAAAAGAATTGCATCATCTTGAGGCCATGAAGTATTAAGTAGACCATTTTTAAAGGAAAAACAAGTTTATAAATTCTTTTCAGCATCACTAGTAGCAACAGAAACTGGTTTCCGCTCCACCATCCTGACCTACATTGTTGTCCACCTCCATCCTGCAGGAATGAGTTTGCACCCAGCTTTCCAGCCGTGCACCTCTCATCCAGTTCTGAAAAGCCATTCTGTGTGCACACGTGCACATGCAGGTATAAAAAAAAAGTATAATGGCAATAATTTGGCACAAGCCTGGCTAGCACGATCCAACTGTAGGTAGAAAATCCTTTCATGCGTTTTTGAATTGTGCTCCCTGTCGTAGTGCTGTGATGTTTTAGTTGTGATGTTTTAAGACACCCCCCCACCCCACCCCTATCCCACGCTTCTGTGACTGAGCTGCATCAAGCACGCAGCCTTCTTGTTAAATGTCGACAACTGTGTCCAGTTTGTCCCTGATTGTCATGTGTTGCAGTCTAGTCTGCTGTTAAGTTTATTTTTTCTTTACAATGTTGTGTCCCATGTTCGTGTCTTCGCTTCCACGTTGGTGCATCATCAGCCCATCTTGACCCTTTTTTTTGTGTGAGTGAGTGTATTAGTTTGTGTGCAAGCGCTCTCACAGATGCTTTTATTGCCACTTGTTGAGACCAAACTCTTCAGACATGTTTTTTTTTTTTCTGTCCACTGACTCTTTCAACCATTTTAATAAAGAACAAGCTATTAAAGAGCAATGAGCAGCTGTTCGAACCTTCCAGTGACTCCCTGTAATGTCTTTTCAGCATCTTAAACTTGGAAGTGGAGATCTGTAAATCTATCAGTCTGCGTGTTGTCATTGCATCTTGTAAAGTAATATTAACTGACAGAAATCAAACTTACTTTCATCATTATATGTCTGGTTAATAGATCTGTTTACAATGTAGTGCTGTAGGTCAAATCTATTCATTCTGTGGACTTTGCACTTTAAAACTGGATTACCTAGTGACAAAGGCAGCTTTTACATGGAGAAAATGCCTTATGAGTGTCATACCTGACTTTGCATGCTAGTGATGTTGCTGTGTTGTATAATAAATGTATCTTTAACCTTGAAAGAGTTTGTCTTTTTTTAATTATTATTATTAAAGGGGAAGTTCAGAATTTTTGACATAGGGCCTCATTTTCAAGTGAGCCAGAATGCAACTTATCACTGAAGATGGATCATTCCGTTATTCTAGTTCCAGTGGGTCGCCAATGCTAATGCTAGTGCAAGTCAATAGGAATCTGCTAGCCTGTCATTAATAACTATCTTTTCCACTCTACAGAAGATTCGAGGCAAATTATTTCTAACTTCAGACTATCTGTGTAAATGCCGTGTTAACAGAATAATGTTACAAATAAAACAAACCTGCATTTCGTTGCATTTTGATTGTTGCAGCTGACAAACTTTACAAAGTTTTACTTCCTGTATTTGGCAGTAGAGTGATGTCATCAGCTGCTACATGCATGAAGTAATCTGATTACACAAATATAAAGTCTAAAATAAGGCCACGTCTGAAAGGCATGAGGATATGTCGGATTTTGACGATGATTTCAAACTTTTTCCATCAAACTAACTGTCACCTTGTCTTTATAAATGGAAATACATTGACAAAGGTAGTAAGCTGGTAAGAAACTAGTTCCTCAATATGTAATGCAAAATTTGTCTTACAAGGCTAGTTTTACTAGTTTAACACATGCGTGTACTAGTTTAACACGGCATTTTCACAGATAGGCTTGCTGATTTGCCTCAGATCTTCTCTGGAGTGGATAAGATTGGTTTAAATGACAGGCTAGCAAATTCCTATAGACTTCCACTAGCATTAGCATCAACAACCTCCTGGAACTAGAATAACGGGATGAAATATGTTGAAACCATCTTCAGTGATAAGTAGTATTCTGGCTCACTTGTAAATGAGGCCCTATGTCAAAAATTCCGAACTTCCCCTTTAATGGGAGTAAAACCAGATAAAGTTCATTGTTTGAGAGGCTGTAAGAGAGCCATCATGCACAATTGTAATTAAAAAATTTACTTTGGTAAAACAGGCAGCTGTTTTCTTCAGTGCTGTTTATTCTGTCTGCATGCAGTGCACAGCGTTTCCTCTCCGTTACGCTTCTGACATCAATGCTTGTCTGTGTCTGCCACATGTGCAGATCATCTGATCACATCGATCCCTGCCAGCCGCTCCAACTCCTGACTGCACTTCTTATCCAAGCTGAGGATCTCTTTCAGTTTATCGTTGTTGTGCATTATATAATGAATCTGTGAATGTGTTTTTTTGTGTCGGCTCAAAGTCAAGGCAAGTGTATGTTTTTCCTCATCCAGAAAACTCACTGAAGACTTTTATTGCTGCTTATTGTCTTATGAAAACAAGGTGGCGTTCATAAAAGTTGAAACACTGAAATGTAAATGAAAAATATATATTTGCCCAAGTTTTAAATCATACATTTAATTAAAAGTAGAGCAGGGACAATGCAATTACATCAAATTTTCAGTGTGCCATCTGGTGGAGCTGCAGACGAGAGAAATTGGCTTACAGTTATATTACTACATGGTAGGGATCAACCAATACAGATTTTTTTTTTTTTTAGGGCTGGCACCGTTATTTTCTCATCAGCTTCAGCCAGTGGCTGATAAAACCTGCCAATATTTGGGGCTGATACTGCATTTGACCTCAAAATTGATATAATGAAGGAAACTATATATATATATATATATATATATATATATATATATAAACTGCAGGCTGTATAGATGCCTGCCCGTAAATTATGTCGGGGGGGGGGATCGGCCAACACACTCGATGTCTCAGCTGATGCCGATACCAGCAAAAAACACTAATATCTGTGCAAAATATCAGCCGGACCATGTATTGGTCCATCCTTACTGCATGGGCTAAGAAACTTCTCTAAAAGTAGAGCGCTGTCATTGAAATAAGAAAATGAATGAATAAAGAAATAAAACGGAAATATGCCACTGCTGCTGCTTACAGCCTACTCTATGCTGTCTGCCTGAGTTCATTCATGATGTAATAAGGTAGATAAAAACTTAATGTGAATGAGAAATGTCAAGAATTGCCTAATTGGTGACATCAAAGCCATATTTCTGAATGGCTAACAGGCTGCTCTACAGAGGTGTGTGCACACTGAGCTGCATGTAAAACGTTGCTCAGCCTGTTTGGTTGTTTAACCTTGCAGATGAAAGGGTTTACAACCATTCACGTCGCAAACCATGTGACCAAACATGATGTTTGGTGGCTCAGACATTCAAGATCTCCATGATGAAAAAAAAAGCAACCCTGGTGATCTACAAGAAAGTTGAGGGGGTCATGCACATGACTTTAGGTCTGAATGACGCCACCATCAGACAGAGGTGTCAAAGATGTCAAATATCTTTAAGAAAAACAGGGAACAGAATCCAGTTATCATCAGTGACATCAGTGACCAAGAGTCTACACAGACATTTGGTACTGTTATTTTTCATTCCTCTATATACAAATCCTTTCAACCACAACCTGCCACTACTTTCTAGAAATATCTTTACAAAGTTTTTAGAAAATATCAGAAGCATTCATCTGCACAAGACCCCCCCCAAAAAAAAAAAACACATTGAAATCAGTCAGAAAATGACAAGTATTGTTTGCAACAAACACATATTTAATGTTGAGTAGTTTACAAAAAAAGAAAAGATATCAATAAGTCAATAAACTGAATAAATACACACAAACAAGCCACACTTTTCACACTCACACACATTTTGATCAGCATCTGTTTCCCACAAGATAGATTATACTCTCAGAAAGCTTTCAACTCAAGGCCAAAAAGTTACAAGTAGTTATTGGATACATCAGTGTTTTTATTCAACAGAACAACCTTGGTTTATTTTTAAGTTTTATTTTTAGCTTCAAACAAGGCTTTATTGAATGAATGCCGAGCCCAGAAATCACTCTCAACAACATGCAACAGGTTTATGAAATGTGAGTTAAGACATGTGGGAATCTAACATGCAATGCTTCTTTGACTATTATCCTCTCTTGTGCAATCCTGTTCATCCCATTATCCTCTGCACATCCTTCATCATAATGTTCTTGAAGAACTTGGCCAGGGGCCCTGGAGGTTTCTCCTCCCACGGCTTCATAAAGCTGCCATTTCGTTTGGATGCAGGTGGGCTGCCCCATCTGAAATGAGTCATCCGGTAGGTCCCATCTTTTCTGTCCTGCTGCCTCACTTGTGAATGTGATCTGGAAGTGACTCTGGACCTCAGCAAACCCTCATTTTGATTACTCCCTTGTTGAACACTCCTTTTTGCCTGATACATGTCACTTCTCAGATGCCGGCGGGCCCGAAAAGGGAAACTGCTCTCTGAGGAGCCCCCTCCCTCCAGAGAAGAGGCAAAGACTTTAACAGGCCTGCGTTTGCGGCCTGAGGGTTTCCCCCAACGGAAATGCTCCATGGAATATGAACGCCGCTTGTTGCTGTGGGCTATCAGATCTAACTCTTTGGATATTTTGCCTTCAGAAGCCAGAGTGGCGAGAATGATGCTGAGTAAGAGGTCATTGTCCTCATCCTTAATCTGCTGGGCTGATGCACTGAGCTGTGGGAATTCAGTCTGGATCACAGACATGCAGAAGTGAACACAGTCCTACATGCAAATAAATAAACAAAACAAAACACAGACAGGAGCAACATTATAGCACACACACTTATCAGAGGCATTTGAAGTATCAACAAGCAGCTGAGTGCATGTTATAACTGATTATAACATTTTCCATCAAATTAATCACACATATCCTGATTCAAATAATGCCAAGAGGACTCAAAGTTGCACGTCTGGAACTGTGAGTTAATGTTTCCTCTACTAGCTTAAAAATTGTTTTGACTTCTCTAATGTCAGAAAAATACTTGTTACAGATTCAGACCAAAATATGAGTCAGTCCCATCATGACCATCTGCTGACATGCAAAAACCTGGCGGCTTCATCTCAAGCTTTTGGCTGGGCTGGGATGCAATCTATAGTAAGCTGGAGGACTTTGACAAGCTCTCCCATACCATTCAGTCATAACTGAGTAAATATATCACTTTTGTGTATTCATTTCCTGATTCATTTAAGCAAACTGAAGCTTTTAATGGATTTATTTGTCCAAATGTGCCACATCTTTATGTGAAACTAAAATAGAAGTAATGCTTTGGAATATCCAGAAGGAATTTGACTTGAAAATAACACACAACGCAGCGATATTCTAAAAAAATGGGCAATCAACACCCATGTGTACATAATGCCTGTTTTACACTCCTCGTCTTGTTTTCAGTCCTAAGAATGCCAAAAATGTGACTATTAATGTTTTTACTGCAAAAACTGAAATAATCAATTCATTCTATTTATAGTGACTCCCCCCACCCCCACCCCCACCCCCACTGTTAAGTGAATCAAATGACTGTCACAGTTTTTCCATTGCTTGGAGCAATGTCCTAGGATTGTACTTTTCTTTCATTTAATTTAAGACAGACAAAGAAAAAAAATCTAGTTTGAGAGGCTGAAATTGGAATAAATCTAATATTGTTTACTTGAAACAATGAGGAAAAAATAACAAAGTAATATATTGTTTATTAACTGCTAACACGTATAACAGTTAACATAACATCTGAATTATTTTTTAGCTCAAAATATGCCAAAGGTTTTTCATAGACAATTCATATATCTGAATATCTGTGCTATTAATGATAAAATTGCCTTGAGTTTGGTTTGGTTGATGGTTTATTTGCCTCAGGATTTAAAGTACCATTTTCATTTTCCACATTTCATTCCTCCTGCCATAAAAGCCAAAACCCTCAAAAGTTTTTTTTTTTTCCCCCAAAGAAAAAAGACTGGGGGTACATTTTTGGGGGGGGCTGAAGGATGGCAGGAAAAACGGCAGAAAGATGAAGTGAGAAGGAAGAGACGGTGTAACTTACCAGTATCCTGTCCTCATTGCTCAGATTGTTGCATACAGAACTGTCCAAACACGCAGATCCAAACCCGGGGATGCACATGAACGTCATTACAGCCACAAACAGCCAGCATAAACACACCATCTTCAGCCTGGTGCAGAACACACAAGCTCAAGTTAAGTTTTCAGCTCAATAACAGGAGAGAAATGGTGAAGTACTTCTATTCAGAACCTTGAAAAATGCATCAGACTCAATAGAATTAATAAATACTCTCTTTATTACCCTTAAATGAAAAGAAAAAGCTAGTTGTTAGTGAAAAAAAAATCCAGTTTGTGTCTCTTGATCATCACACTTACATAATAATGCCTTACATAACTAGATTTGTTTTCATATTGCCTTTATAGACGATAACATTGGAGGATTTATTAGCTATGTGTCATGGTTGAATAATTATTGAGCTCAGATAGTAATGGTCATCATTCCTCTTTCAGCCAACATTACACATACTGTAACAGATGGTTGTGTTTATCTGCAGCTCATCCATCTCCTCTGAAAATGGTAATTGAAAATGAGTGTGTGACAGCTCTTACATAAAGTCTCTTCTGTTCGTCATCAAAGGAAGCTCTTAAGACTCCAGATTTGATGAAAATTACCAGCAGCAAAGTATTACAGTGTGGGCTCTTCATTTGTTACAGAAGACCTGGGAGTCGTATTTCTTTTGCTCTCAATTTTTATCTTTATGTGAAGTTTGAATGCAGTTTAGAAATTATGAAAAAAGTTAAATGTCTCCATATACAATATATTGTATACACAGTTATATATATATGGTTGTAACTGAATTTGGAGTTTGTATTTGTCATCTTCTGTTGTCAATGTGCCTGTTGAAAAAAGGTGCATTACCAGTGGGGACCAGGGAGTATTGAATTAAAGTTTTAATGCAGCTGTATGCATATCCATGTTTATACAGACAGATTTATGTGGGTTTTTTTGTAAAGAAAAGTTTTGAATCTCAGCTTTTTTAAATTTCAGTTTGTAAAAATTGGACATTTACAGCCACATCCAGATATCTTATGATTTATAGTTATAGACTACTGTAGAGTAGATGAAGGTCACTTACAGAAACTTCACAAACAAGTCTTATTTTATCTTTTTTTTTCTCAAATGTGTGGTAGTGCATTCTACTGTCTTGGATATGATCATCCTTCTCGCATCTTGCATGCACCTGTTTCTAGACACATACTGTATGTACTTAGTACATCCTTGGTTAAATTCAGTTCAAATAAGACATAACAAAATTGTTTTTATTACTTCTTGGTTGTGTTTCACTAATAACATCACTAAGCAAGAATTACAAAATGATGATAATAGGGAAAAGTAAATTCTTTTTGCAGGAAGACTGTTACCTTCATGGACATTTTTACAATTCACATACAGATGCTCTTATAACCATTAGAGATTATTTCTTTAGCAGACTTATAGAATGTTTTTGGTTTGAAAAGGCAAACAAGCCATGGTGTTATATTCGGATGGACTGTCTCTATTTGGTGTGTACTTATATCTACTTCTGTTTAGTATTTTTTTTCTTTTTGTAGTTCTGTATGTAAGTGTGTGATCTTTTCATGGTCTGGTACTGTAGCTGTTGACTTAAGTTGTTCTCAGCTTATTTGTCTCCTATAGGTGCTCTTGATGATGATCAACTTGTTTTTTTTTTTTGTTTTTTTTTAAAGAAATTAAATGAAAATTAATTGAAATACTTCAAATTATCAAGATGAGCTTCAAAGCTCCCCTTGGCAAAACAAATCAGTTTAACACAACAAAGCAGCAAGATCATCATCCTGCTTGGTATAATGCTGGACAGGACAAGTTACAAAAGAAGGAAGGAAGGCAGGACTGTCTCATCATAATACAGTATATCAGGTTAAGAACAAGAGCAAATTAGTAGGTTTTTAAAAAAAATATAACTTAGGGCTCTGCATTTTACCCATCTCTGTACTGTGAGTAGTTATGTTGGTAGTGGTGGTATTTTACACTGAATTTTCCCACCAGCAAGACTACATTTAAAATAAATGGCTTCAGTTTGGTGTATTCATTTATATTTTACAATTTTTAACCTGAGCCGTGCCACAATGATAATCATACCACAGCCATGCATGTGTAACATGCAAGGGATAATGTATGATCGCAGGCCATTGTGGGGAAAATACAGACCAACAGGGCAAAGCTGACCCCGACGTGAACCTACGTTCGATACCATATCTCGCTTATTACAGTGGCTACGGAAAGTATTCAGATCCCTTTAAACTTTTCACTCTGTGTTTCATTGCAGCCATTTGCTAAAATACAAAAAGTTAATTTTATTTCTCATTAATGTCACTCAGCACCCCATCTTGACAGAAAAAAACAGAAATGTAGTAATATTTGGCAAATTTATTTTAAAAGAAAAACTGAAATATCACATGGTCATAAGTATTCAGACCCTTTGCAGTGCCGCTCATATTTAACTCATGTGCTGTCCATTTCTTCTGATCCTCCTTGAGATGGTTCTACTCCTTCACTGGAGTCCAGCTGTGTTTAATCAAACTGATTGGACTTGATAAGGAAAGGCACACACCTGTCTTTGTAAGCTCACAGTGCATGTCAGAGCAAATGAGAATCGTGAGTGGAAGGAACTGTCCAAGGAGCTCAGAGACAGAATTGTGGTGAGGAACAGATCTGGACAAGGTTACAAAAGAATTTCTGCAGCACTAAAGGTTCCTAAGAGCACCGTGGCCTCCATAGTCCTTACATGGAAAAAGTTTGGGATGATCAGAACTCTTCCAGGCCGTTCAGCCAAACTGAGCAATCGTGGGAGAAGAGCCTTGGTGGGAGAGGTAAAGAAAATCGGAACATCTCTAGTTTACAGGGGGAGGTTTACATACACACGAGTGTAATAGTGTACACTGATGCAGCATCTGAAACTGTTAAAACTTTTGTCTCTGTAACTGTTCTTCCCAAAAGGCTCAGTCTGTTCTGTCATCTCACTGGTTAAAAAGACAGACCAATGTGTACGACAGCTGAAGCCAAAACTGCCAGGACATCATATGAATACACTTCATGGTAATGCAGATAACTAAAATAAGTAATGCATGTGCAGGACAAGCAAAAAAAATAAAAAATAAAAAAGTGTTATCATGTCACATTTGGATTTAAGAATGCAGTTAGTTTTGTTTTTGTGCAAACAGATTATTTAGGATTTCACACGAAAGATTCTGTCACCTAATGCAAGGAAACTGAGACATTTAAAGATTCAATAAGCAACTTACTTCCTATTTCTTTCAGTGTATTATTTGCTATAACAGCTATTCTACAAACCCACTTGTAAATAATTTCTCCTACTGCAGTGGTAGCTAAAATAACCTAAAGATGCAGTTATAATTTCACTGTACATTGAAAAATTTAGCATAAACTTGACAGGTTTTTTCCCTACTGTATAAATCAGTTAAATCTGTTAAGGAATAATATCTTTCATGGGAGAAAATAATTTATGTTGTTGTTGACTTTATCAACATTTTCAATGTCCCAAATAGCTGTAAAGCTAAAAAGACTGCAAGCATCACAGTTTGGATTCAAAAAGCTCCTTTCACTTTGGCAACAGTGGAAATCTGTGTTTTCCACGCATCCTTAATAAAATTATACTGTAGGATCAGAAATCACAGTGGAAAGTACAGACGAGTACATTATGACTTGCAGAGTTCAGTCATAGTTCATTTTGCCGGTATACAGTGGGGTGTACTATTAAAAAAAATCTTGAACAAGTTAGGGACGAGTTCTTCAAGCCTTTTTCAACCAATATCATCCTGGATTTTGCGAAATGTTTTATAATGTAAAATAAGATATTAGTTCTGAATCATTTAACAATGACGAAGTAAGATCAGTAACTTAACTAACAGAAATATTAAATAGAAAGTTGTTTATCATTATTCATTACGGTATTAAAAAACATTCAGAACTGTTTGATTTTTTTTTTTTTTTACAGTTTTAAGAATATTTAAACCAAATTCCAGGGACCAAAATGAGAATGGTGTGTTACTCTAATATCATAAATAAGATCTCTTTCTAAATTAATCTTTTACAGGTTTAATCATTCAAACAGTAATGAGGCTAAATTTAGGCATCTACCATAACATTTGGTGCTTGTAAACACAAGGACACAGAATACATGTACATTTAAAGTACTTATTAATGAGTTTTTTTTATTTTTCAGTTTGTACAGTACATTTAATAAATGTTTATGATCATTACAAACCTGTAGTGGTCATTTAATAAGATCAGGTTGATGTTCTATATTATTCAGTGTCTTCATTAATGACTTCAGTGATCAGAGTAAAAATTCATCGGAGACAGCCATGTTGTAGATTTTTTTCTGTTTTGCATAAGCCAGTAACAGGGGCAGGTGTAGCTCAGGTGGAAGAGCAGTTGTCCTTCAACCAGAGGGTCGGGGGATCAATTTCAGGCTTCCTCAGACCAAATACTGAAGTGTCCTTGGGCAAGATGCTGAACCCCACGCTGCCTCCTGATGTGACCATTAGGGTGTGAATGTGTGTGAAAGTGGTTGCCCAAACCACTGTGAAATATTTGAGTTGTTTTAGGGGAAAATTAGTGGCCCTGTTCTTCATAACTTTTAGCTTTAGCTTGCTCATCAGGATTAATTTTTCTCAAAATTGAAAACAAAAGCACTCAGATTGCCATCTGTTGCAGATACATAAAGACCACTTAAAAACAAGAAAAACAAAAAATTGTCATTTTTCTTTAATTGAAATATTTCCTGCACCACGGCTGAATGCATATTCATCCGTCCATGTGTAAAATTTTGATCTAATCTTTATCAGTATACATAAATTGTATCCAAAATGCATATAGACTGCTTAGGTGTCTGTCAGCAGACATTTCAATACTTAAAGGTACAGTATGTAAGAATTACTGACATCTAGTGGTAAAGATCAGTATTTGAAAGAGAAGATATTTTCTTTCAAATGACTTCCTATTTCAAGCACTGTTGTGAATGTATGGTGGCCATTAGTGGCCAAAACTCTTACTTCATACACATTGTTTTGTCCATTCAGAGACACCGTAGTAAAAATGGCAGAACAAATATGTCAGCTTCCATATGTGCACTGCCCAGCAAGTAGATATAAATGACTCATTCTAAGAAAATAAGCAAAGAACAGCTATTCTAGTGCAGTGATTGCACATTAATAGAAACACAGTTTTGAATTACATATCACATTTTTCTGCCACTGAACTTTGATTTTTTACATACTGTACCTTTAATGTTGTGGTGAGGGTGTAAGAAAACCAAAACCTAAAGCAGTAATTAAGGTCTGAAACCCTGGTGAACATCTCCAAGCTGTGTACTCTTAGGTATCCCAACTCTGCCCATGATGTGCCTTTCCATTATTCAATTTAAAAATTGTACAAACATGTATTGTTAATGGTAGAGGTTTGCCTGTGTCCTTTGGGGGATCAGTTTACTTTATCCTTCTTTTCTTTTCTTTTCTTTTCTTTTTTTTCTTTTCTTTTCTGCCAAACTTCATTTTTTTGTAGAAACAGAAACTTTTACTTCAGGCTGCAGGTGGTTAGCACTGCAGCCTCATAGTAAGAAGGTCACTAGTTTGAGTCCCAGCTTGGGAGGCGGTTCGAACAATTCCAACAGCGGCCTTCCTGTGTGGAGTTTGCATGTTCTCCCCGTGTATGCGTGGGTTCTCTCCAGGTACTCCGGCTTCCTCCCACCATCCAAAGACATGCATGTTAGGTTAATTGATCACCTAAATTGCCCCTAGGAGTGAATGTGCAGTGTGAATGGTTTTCTGTCTCTCTGTGTTGGCCCTGCGACAGACTGGCGTCCTGTCCAGGGTGTACCCTGCCTCTCGCCTGATAATAGCTGGGATAGGCTCCAGCAACCCCCGTGACCCTGAACTGGATAAGCGGTACAGAAAATGCCTGACTGAGAAAGTTTTACTGGAGTTCCCAGACCGTCGCCATCATGTAGGATTTTCTGCTGTCAGTGCTCAGTTGCTGTATTTATTCTCAGTCAAGCTTTGGCTGTGTGGCCTCACATTTGACTCTCGTTTGGCATACAGAGGAATTCAACTCTGACTGCAGGTTGTCCAGGTTCTGCAGCAGTAAAATGAGCTCAAATCAGCTGCCAACACCACCATTCTTGACAACTGAGGTTTTTTTTTTTTTTTTTGCTGATGTGCTGTACTGTGCAATTGGGCAAAACATCTTTATTTTGGTCTCCTCTGTTCAAAAGTCACTTTTACAAAAACCTTGTGGTTTATTCAGATGCAACTTTGCAAACCAGTGCTGCCATGTTCTTTATAGAAAGAAAAGGTTTCTGCCTGACAACCCCTCCAGACAAGCTGTACTTATATTCAGACTTCTTCAGATTGCATCGTCACAAACTTTGATCTTTAAGTTTTAGAGTTGCAGTTGTAACTCTTGTAAGTTTTTGTAATTTCAATGAGCATTGCTCTGAAAGTATGTGTGCTGAAAATATTGTCATCCCTTTTGAATGTTTTCCATGTTTTCTTTCTCTAAGTAGAACGATGAACTCCAAATTAGACCCGAAAATGACCATAAAACCCATTTGAGACTAATAGGCAGCAACAACTGCTTCTCTAAGATTATCACTGATGTCTTTCTTCCTTTGCATAGTTTCATCACACCTGAATTCTCCGGATCAGCTTAAAAGAAAAATTGCCTTTTTTAGAGGTGCTCATGCTGGTAATTAATCACACACAGTTGAGTAGCAGCATGACTACCATTTATTCTTTTAACTCATATGGATTCAGTAAGGATTAACTTATTAAATATTTCACACACTACTTTGGATTTTTAGCTCTGTTTTTTTAGGTGAATGATGGCCATGTATGATAATGATAAATTATTAAATCTATTTTGAGGAATTTCCTTGGCTGTTTATTGTTTTTAATGTAAAATGAGAACAAAAACGTGAGGCTACTGCTGTGAGACTAGTTACTGCGTGAGATAAATGCAACCTTTAATGTGATCAATGCAACAAATATGCAGGCTGCACATCTGTGTACTGTATATTTAGGTAATAAGGTTTCCATGTAATGCATGTAATTTATTAAATTTCTTATTTCACATGCTTTTTTCTTAATGAGGCAACAGAGACTTTGCATAGCTTTGTGGATCTTCAGTTGCATTTGGTTAAATCTGGTACGCTGCAGGTCATCTGATTTCTTTCATTTCACAGATATGAACATTTTAAGACTCCTTCAGGAAATCCCACCAAGCCTTTTTCTTTCTAACTTCTCACTGTGGGTGGATGAACCATTCAACGGGGGGGATGAGTTAAATTTCTTTTCTTTGTTGGAACACTGTATCCTGTTGTTTCTCCCTCCTTCCCCAATAACTCTAAAGATTGACTCCTTGGTGGGTGATCGTCTTTGCAACTCTGGTAAAGCTTTTTCCCTTCCGACAGTATGAGTCACTCAGCTGAGCTCTACATAGACATACGCTTAGAAAAGAAGCTGTAGAGCTGCCACTAAAATGGGATAAATTTTAGCATTATGTAAAGATTTTGTAAATTAAATAATGATGATAGGTTTTTATCAATAAAAAAGTTATCTAAATTTGACTTAAAGCCTAATAAAAGCAGCGGTAGATACCAAAAAATGTAAGAAATTCCTCACTTTCATCAATGAATGCAGTTAATCAAGACATCAAAATAATCTAAGACTATCAGATACAATTTGTATAAAGGGCAGACAAATAAGTCAAAGGTAAAAATGATTTTACCTCTTGCTAATGCTTTTCCTCCCCTCGTGGTTTTTCTTGCTGCTGTTGTCCACAAATCTTCCAGACTGGCAACTCTAGGCTGTGGTCCCTCTCCTCCTCTCCTGCTTTCTCTCTGCTCAGTAATGAAATGCTCAGTAGGAGATAGGTCTGCTGTTGCCTTCTTAGAAGCGGAAAGCTCTTTTTATAGATGCAAGAGCGCACAGTCTCAAGGTCTTTGAGTGTGATTGAGATGAGTTGTCACCTACTCCTCTCCTAATGGGAGTGTGCTTTTTTTTTTTTTTTTTTTGCATGACCACCTACACAGAAACTGATCAATAAGGCAAGCAAGATCAAGCATGGCCTCTTTGGAAAACTCCTCTGCTTGGGAGAACAAACTTACAAAAAGCCTTCAAGAGACCTGAACGGATGATTAGAACTATGTTTGCGTAGCTTTATTTCTTGAGATCATATTCACATGATTAGCAGCAGATCTTTATTAGTGGACCGTTGCCAGTTTCGGATCCAAATTTCAGCTCAAAGGTCAGGTCTAATCGCTTGTGTCTTAGCACTGAGGGCTGCATCCTTTCAACAAGGGTGTGTGTGAAATCAATTTGACTGATTCAATCGTATTACTGCAGCTCTCGTTTTTGAAGGTGTACATGTCTCCCTGTGTGGAAACTTCATTATGAGGACCTGACTCACTGGGTGGACGTCATGACTACATCTGAAGTGGAGAAGACACAAACAAAGGAACAGACACAGGGCTCTATGAAAGAAAGAATTGGGGTGTAGAAAAAATATCTTTCCATTCACTCATTCAGTGCCAGCATCATACACCTTCACCTGCTTACTCCAGAGGTGTACAGTTTTTTTTTTTTTTTTAAATCGATAAAGTACAAGGACGAGCCATACAGAATGGCAGGAATGTAGCTTCAGTATAAAAGAAGAATGCACTTTTTATAGACACTAATTAATGGGTTTCCTTTCATATTGCACAAATTGATTTTGTGCAGTTTGTGCAATATTTCATATCTGGACGCAGGTGTGTATCAGGTCTTGATAGTTTAAATGGAAAAAGTAAATAAGGCCCATGAGCAGCCAGATGTGTCCATGAAATCTCTAGAGAAAAAGGCACATGGATGACGTTCTTCAAGAATCGATCTATACCTCCAGTCTGAATGAACTCCCGTTCTGGGGGGAATTATGACCTCAGATTAGGTTCTTATTTGTATCAAGTCCCCCCAAAAATGTTTTTGATGAGTGATGAGAACCTCTGTCATTATAACAAACCAGAATTTCTGGCCTTGTTTCCCCACCTGGAGGTTGTTCTATCACCTCTATCAGACAGAGTTCTTTAGCTTATCTGAATTTCACTACTACTATCTGTGAGGTCACTTTTTCTGTCACAGTAATCAAAGCGGGATTTATTGACCTAGTGATGTGGTCACTTCAGACTGTGCTACCTGATTGTATTTTCCATTAGGAATATTCTAATTTCTATTTCATGCTGACATCATGTTTCCCATCATATTAGAGTTTTGTACTTATCTGCACTTTTTTTTTTTTAATCTGAGTTTTGATTGAAAGCTGTGGCACATAAAGAAAATGAAAGTTAGAAAATCAACCCTGATACTAGGAAAAATGAACAGAAACTTTTGATTAAATTCTAGTTTTACAGCTGATTCTGAAATGGGAATAATTCATTATACAGTACGTTATAATATCTGGTGGAAGAAATTCCTAAACTTGCATTTTTTTCCTGCTTATATAAGATGATTTATAACTCTACAGTAAGTAATGTGAAAGTGATCTATTACATAGCTCATACAAGATAAGTGGTGTGTTATTAAGCAAATGAACTCACTAAAACCAAAGTAAACACACAGTACTGCTTTCTAGTAATGCCTTATCTTTCCAAAAAACAGGTCTGACTTCATAACCCATTACCTCTGGGTGAACTTGTCTTACATAAGCGGGCTTACATACGGCAAAACCCCCAATTACATCATAATACAGTAGACAGACATTTACATTTTAAAGATTCCTATGGTTTGATTTATTATGCTGTTTACTGGTTTTGATAGTTTTATTTAATGTCAAAAGGGTTTCCAACTGTATTTTATCATGTTCAGCTTAGACAATCTACATTAAATATTTAGATGAATTTAACTTTTACGTTAACACAGCGAAAATTTCAAAGTCAAAACCTAAATATTGTTAGTAAAAACTCACATGTAATCCACACAGATCTAAATTTAAACAAAATAAACAGGGCATATTGAGTGGCTTCTATTGAAATAGATTAAAGTTCAAATTCAAAATTTCCAAGTTAAGTTTTCATTTTTTGACAGTTTCTTCAAGCTTTTGGCACATAGCAATGCCATACTCTGCAGGAGAAGAGGACACTTTAAACTGGATTAAATATGACTGATGTTCTAAATTATTTGGATTATTTCAGATTTTTGCCTTAAATGCAAACATTTTGAGGGGCGATGTGGTCTTCCATTGGCTGCGTGTGTTTGATCCCCGGAGCTCCTGTAAATTTGACTCACTGCTGGATGTAAACGTGAGAACAAAGGGGGCATGCTTACTTAACCCCCTCTCCAGTAGATAAAGGTTAAAATAAAAAAGAAAAGATGCAACCCGACAGCACTTAGTGCGATTCATCTTGCTGCTGAAATGGATTACTCTCACTGCTTAATAACAAGCTGGCCCTCAGGCTGTGCAGGGTGTGAATCACCACCTGATAATGACTCCATCACCAACGGCTGTTTGTTGCTGTGTGATTGTCAAAATAATCCACCGGGATTTTCAACACTATCAAACATATTGCATCGAAGGCTCAGATTTCACTTTCAAAAGTTAAAAAGAAAGTTTCAGGTACATGCTGACAATCAAGATCAATACAGATTCATAAGCACATATAATTAAAATATGGCATTGAGTGTTAATTACTCTCCAAGTTGCCAGCTGACTCCGTCTTCCAGGGCATCTAGCTGCCCTTTTTGTCAAAGCATCTCATTCCACAAATGCATAAAAAATGTGCTTGTGGCATTGGCACTATTACGTACTAGTTTTCATGTGACTCCCATGTTCAGCTCCCATCTTTAATACTAGTTGCTGAAGGCAAACTGTGTGGCATGGTGGTGAACATTGACCCACTTTTACATGCAGATGAGATGATGGCTATGGTTGGAATAAAACCTTTTAGAGTTTTCAACCTTTTTGAGTTGAACAGGATTGATACTGTGGGGAAATCTTCAGAAAATGGCATCATTTTAATTGGAACTAAGATTAACCCACATTGCTGCAAGTGGACTGGCTGCAACTTGTAGTTAAACAAAGCCCATACAAAGCAGAAACTAAAGCAGTAGTCGAATGCATCAGCACCCACAGCGCAACCATTACTTCAACCTAAACATGACTTAAAAAATAAAACAAAAAACAGCCATTACATATATGTAAAGACAGGGTTAAATGAGCTCTGTGATGTAATGCTTGAAACCTTTAGAATCCTAATCATTTATAACTATTATAATTGCCTTTTGGGTGTAATCTATTATTATTATTTTCTCACAATATCTCACAGTATCTTTTCTTATTTTGCTTCAAAAACTGCTAACACTGACAATGACATTAACGTTGCCTGTAAATATTAACATTTTAGTATTACAATGTTTCTCTTTCCACAAGATATAAAATATGTTGAAACAAGGCTGCCGCTTTTAAAGCTCAGTGAGTGAAAAACGGATGCAGTGGTTTTCCTAAGGGTAGCCCAGACTCTTGCATACCACTGTAACTGTTAATGACAAATGAAAAATAACTATTTCTCTTTTTTTGATGTGCATTAGGAACAAAAACTGAAATTTTGTTTATGAATTTAATAATAATGGTCAAAAAAAGTTATATGTTACATTGTGCTATATGTTGTGTTTATAAAACAGCACTGAATGACAGTTTGTGTGCTTTCAGAGTTAAAGTTTGAGTTTTTACTGCACCAGTGTCTACATCTGTAATGACACAAAACAGAATTATACAAGTTATATTAACAACAACAAAAAATATAATAATAATAAAAAAAATTCAGCAATTGAAATTGTGTTGGAAATTATTAAATAGTCATTAGGAAACAAGAATCATGCTGCTACAGAAACAAAAAAACCCTGCTGGTAGCAGCAGTAGTGCACATAAAAACACATGTATCAGCAGGAATCAAAGTGTAAAAACCACCTAGATGTAACAGTATTGTTATGCTTGCACCTGATGTGAATGAAGATTTAATGGAGGACTTAAATTTCTTTAAAAACAAACTCTGAAGGCACACGCTATTTGCCTAACATCGCATTCTCTGCTGGACCTATCCACGAAGCAGCTCTTGTTTATATTCACATGGTATCTTTGTTACAGCGCACGGTTTGGCTCAATGTGTCATAACCCTTATTTAATACTGTTATTGTTTAAAGGGAGAACATGTCATCACTTGCTGGAAAATTCTCATGATTTCTTGGTTTGCGTGATGTAAAATCATGGAGAAAATGGATTTAGGTTATGCAGACACATAATGGCAGATGTCTGCATGACTGGCAAGGTAAAGTGATTGATAAAATTTGCCTAAGCATAAAAGCCCGCACCATACTTTTACAATTTCAAATAATATTTCTGTTTATGTCAAAATACGGGTGAAGTTTCAATCAGTTTATGAACTTAATGAGAAGTCTGATGTCTAAAGTTCAGGGTGATCTTTTGCTTGCATTGCCATCATCTGAAGATGTTTGAACTGGAGCAGATAGTCACCACAGCTTACTCATTCGAAAGAGTAATTTGTTGTAACAATAATTCAAGAATAAAAACGATAAGGCAATGAAAAGTTCAGAATTGATTATTTTTTATGGCTGATGTTTGATGTCCAGAGAAGCCAAAATAAAATCGAGATCAGTCTTTGTTGTCTAAATCAACAGAATGTGAATGAATAATAATTAAGCCTATAATTTAACTGTGGGCCTATTTCTATCTGAATGGCATTTTTTTTTCTCTTAGAAAAACCAAATAAAATGTTACGCCTTAATGCATCTTTCTTGGTCCCTTACAAACGGACTTGCTACGCTCTGTTTCTGCATAAGCACCAAAACCAAACATACAAAGAAATGAACCTAGTAGTTTTCTAAGAAACTGTGGCAAATCTAGACAGGAAAATTCAGTTCATGAAAACACATAATACATACATCAAAACTTTAATGAGTTATATCAAAACATGGTTCAGTAGGTTCAACAAAGCTCAACAAAACGCCTGCACAGATCTGTGTCCCAGCCTGAACTTATTCACACAATCAAATCCCCAAACAGGAACTTCAGAGAAAAACTGCTCTGGCTTTGAGCCAGGCATGAGGTTCCCTCCGGCAAACTGATGGACCGGGCTCTTCACAGAGTAGGCAAACACTGCAGCTGACAGCGGGAAGTGTGTAAATGTGTGCATCAGCACTGAGCCTATATGATGTATCAGAGTTATTCTTTTTCTAATGGATCGGATGAAATGTTTCTGTTTGGAGCTCCGTTGGTTATGGATGTGTCTGCATTGTTTTACACAGTCAGTTATTTTTTTTTTTTTTTTGTTTAAACACCCGGCCTGCGATCACAACAGAATATGTTTCATTCATTTCCACTGGGTAGTCAACAAAATAAGCATTTCCCAAACTCCGCATGACAAAAAACACAGCATGATAGGACACGTCTCGATGCCAAGAGCTTGAATAATAAAGGCTTTCTATTGGATATTTCTATCTGACGTCAAAAATGTTCAAAACAGCTTCTCTCTCTTCACCTATCTTACCTTAATCTTACCATCACGAGTTACATCAGTCCTGCAGAGACTGCGTGCTTGTTTTCATCCAGTTCCTAATTACAATTTTTGTTGCTTCAAAGAAGACTGCAAAGACCTACTTAAAGTGACCCTTTACAAATCATGCATGAAGAACATATTTGTGTGGAAAGACAATATAAAGATGACAGAATTTCTAACTCTAGAGAATTTGCAAAGACCTTTAGTGTAAGTGCAGAGTCCTGGACCCTATACGTATATAAAAAGACTGAAGGATCCTCACAAAACTCAAAAGCACATAAAGAATTTACACTTGTATAACACCAAACCTCACCCTGCACATCTTTTCTTTAAATGCCAGTGAATGTTAAACCATGTACATAAGGCAGTATATGAGGGAAAGCCTTAACCAGAATGTGGACATTGACTTTAGTAAAGCAGAGCATGATGTGAGAGGACAGAACATTTTATGACTGCAGTGCTAGCATTAAATATTCCCACAGCATCTCTCACAAGAGAAGACAGGAAAACGAGCCTCTCACGTTCCTAAAATAGAAAATAAAGAACATATTGTTTTTCTTGGATCTAAAGCTGGAAATTTCTTCACAAAGAAACTTTAACACTAATATTCAGACTGTGCGATGATTTATTGGTCCCGAGTTGCACCTCTTGAAATTTGTGGATTTGTTTTTCCTTTGTTATTTTCCTTTAACCTGGCTTACCCCCTGGAACTCCTTTTTGTTGAGATTTCTCAAGATGTCTTTCCCAGGTAATAAATGGCCACTAAATTTTAAAGTCATAGTCAGCACAGCTGAGGCCATTTTTTTACCTTCAAACAAGTATCCTTATGCACTCAGTTCCCCTGAAGGACATTTTTCCAACTCAGTACACTCTAAGAAGGTTTTTTTTTTTTTTATCATTTTATTTTATTCATATAAAAGCAAAACAGGCATTAAAACAAACACAATGAACTCAGTATAGCTTGAATGAAAAGGAGCAGAGAGAACCAACGTAAATATTTTAAGTTAAATTTCCTTATTCAGATTCTTTAATTGAAAGGAAACTAAAGGATTTGAGTAAATCTGACTCAAACTGTCAAGTTGAGCAAACTTGGACCAACTTAACTAATTTGTTACCATTGGAAATAGTTGATATAAATTTATTTAACTTTTCCCTTTTTACAATGAAGAGATGCAGTACTGAAAAATAAGTATCAAATCTGAAAAATATCTCAAGCTGGGATGGACTAACTGACAAAAATGGATTTATAGTCAGAACAACAGCAGCCTCACAGAACAATCTTTCTCATTTAACAAGTTTCACTCCACCACAAAGCAGATCTTTGTATGTATCTCCTGTGGAAACAATACCAGAGGGAGTCTAATATCTAATTTTTTACAACAGCTTCTTCACATGAGTACAAATTAATAATATCAAGAGGGACAGAGTTCATGCTGTGTATTGTGAGAGGATGGCAACCCTGCACTGGACTGTAACTATTTATGCACGTTAATGACACTAAAAAAACAAGTCAAAAATTGAAAAAGCATATAAATTATGTGAAAACACCAAAGTGGTGTTGAAATTTATTAGACTTCTGAAACTGGAGCCTGTGGTGCTGCAACAAACCCATCATGTCCTCGGCAGACGTGTGTTAAGCACACCCAGGAAAAGCTCAGAGCTCAGATTGTTCCACGTGCAACATTCTTATTACTTCCCCCAAGTGGCAGCAAAATGCAATAACATGAGAGTTGGCAAAATCCAGAGAGGCTGATGACATATGTTCAGGATCTGACTTCCAAGTGTTTCTGGTATCCTAAAGATCAGCTTGTCTTTTGAGAGACAACAAGAACTTCCTGTGTCTCCATCTGTAAGTTATCAGAATGACAAAGGATGATGGTCTGCATGGAGAAGAAATTCTTATTGTGTCATTAAGTTTTCAGGACATGCATTTAAACGTCCAGCTCCTGTTATAGCTAAAGATGGAGATAATTTGGCTCTAACACCTCCTGAAGAGGAGTTAATGTGTCATAAAGAAAATGGTCAAGTCTGAATTATGGGAAATTTTAATATAAGCGGGAACTTTTGCTTAGATGATAGGTAGATTTTTAACAAAACACATAATTTAATAGAACTTTTAGAAATGACTTTAAAATGGTTTTTCATTTGTCATTTCTCAGTATTCTGTTAAGAATATTCTTTCAATGCCTCCATGATTATCATCACCTCGCTAGATCTCTGCTGATTGCTGCTGCATGAGAGCCACAAGAGGCTGCAATTTGTTCACAAATAGCAGCCTTTATCTCATTCTGCTGAGAGTTGAACACCTCCTTATTTTCTCAGCATATGAGTCACTGTTAAGTCTCTGACACTCGGATAAGAAATATAAGGCAAAATTAAGGAGGCTGAGGATGTGCAGTTTTTTAAGGACGCATGAATGTCTCCTATACTATCAATTACACAACCCAGTGTTCCTAAGCCTTGTAGTCATCTGAGTCAAACAACGGCCAAGGTTTTACATATTCAGACTTCTATTTTATCTACTTGATTAAAAAAAAGTTTGTGCTGTGCTGGCTGTGTTGTTTTTCCCCTTCTGTCATCAATAATGCAGATTTATATGAAGATATTTTCAAAGTGTAGACTGTAATCAGAGCACCATGAATCTTTCTTACAGAGGTTTTCAGTTGCAAAACAAAAAGGGGGTGTTAGATAAAAAAAATTCAGAAGATTTTTTTCAAAAGGTAATGAAGTAATAATAAATAAACTGTATCTTAAATATTAGGCTATTTTGCAGTTATATATTTACAGGTCAAAATAATCTCTCTTTCCCCCTCTCTCTTTATATATATATATATATATATATATATATATATATATATATATACATATATATATCTTTATATCTATATATCTATATCTCTATCTATCTATCTATCTATCTATCTATCTATCTATCTATCTATATATATATATATATATATATAT
The DNA here is from genome assembly GCA_023101725.1 of Atherinomorus stipes. NCBI lineage: Eukaryota > Metazoa > Chordata > Actinopteri > Atheriniformes > Atherinidae > Atherinomorus > Atherinomorus stipes. The sequence continues at coordinate 934,790 of JALJCO010004214.1, forward strand.
ATATATATATATATATATATATATATGTATGTATAGACAGAGATATATTTGCATATGACTAGTTAAAATGTAGGTTATGCAAATAAATCGCCCCTAGCGACGCTGCAACTCATTACCGGCCAAAAGGCAGAAAGAGGGGACATGAATATGTGAGGGGACTCCTTTGTTAGACGTTTAGTCTCCTCCGTGGCCCCTGGAAAACCATTAAACGAGGAGGACTTCTCCCAGGAGCCCCGCATTCCTCAGATTCCTCTGGTCTGATGTCAGAGCGGAGGGGACGGCGCTCTGCAGGCGTCTGCGACCGCTGGTGCATTCAGGAACACCATTAAGGCTGGGACTTCTGGGCTCTAATTGTTTGGGGGAAGATGTTGCAAGAATCTTTCTTTTTTAGTTGTTTTCCGTTTATTATAATTCACATAGGTAATCGAGCGGAACAGAGAGAGGAACGCACCAAGGTTTTACATGTAAACCAAATATCGCTAACCCACAGGGCCTTTAACCGGGGAGAGGGAAGTCTGGGCTTCCCTGCTTAGGCAGCTGCCCCCACGGTACGGTTTTGTGCTTTGTAGTAAATAAAATAGTCTATAATATATACTTTCCATAGAAAGTCTGAAATGTGGAATCTGCCTTTAGATGGACGTTATTACTGAGACGTACTTGCTATAAGTTATTATTCCGATACTTTGTGGAACTCTTGAATGCATCTCTTGCCCCTCTCCCCGCCTGCCCTGAACGCCTCCATTGGACTAGAGGTACCACTACTATAAACATAACGAGAGTCGCAGCGAGCGAAGACCACGTCTCTGACCAAAGCTGCTGAAAGTCTGTGACTGTTGTTCAGGCCTTTTTCTGCATCATTGCAAATATAAACACAGAAGTGCAGAAGTTTCAGGACCTCACATTGTCTCTGCGACTTTTTTGCTCTAAAGTTTGCACTCATATGATGCGATAAGACACCGTCGGGATTTTTTTTCTTTTTTTCTCTCTTCTTCTCCCCTTCCCACAGAGGATTTTAAAGTTACTTAAATGACTGTGTGAGGATTATTTCATCCCTGTCGAGCAAAGAAGAGATTCCTCAACTGGAGCAGAAAGCGGCATGTAGCGCAGGATAAAGGGTGAGTTGTCTCGCCGAAGGAAAAAAAAGAAGAAAAGAGAGAGAGAGAATGAGTGAGTGAGAGAGAGAGAGGGAGAGAAAGAGAAGAAAAAGTATATTTTCTGATCTCCAAAGTTTCCGACAACTCTGGAAACTCTCAAAGAAGAGTAAAACTTGTCGGAACTCTGCATCAGTACTACAGAGATACAGGCCAAATTGCAGGGCCACGTAGGGCAGGAACAGATCCCAAATATTTTCATGCCAAGCCCCCACCCCCTCCTCCAGTAGATAAACGTCCATTAAATCAGAGTCCCAGATATTTCAGACAGACTTAAGACTCTTTGATAATAGAAAACTAGAATGAACTTGAGAGATGGTTAAAAGTGGAGGAGGCGTAATCGGGACAGCCTGTTGGATTCCTCAGAGTTAATGAGGTAATCATGAAATTACATTAGAGCACTTGTGGAGCTCATGAGATCCGTTATTAAATCCAGAACTGGATTTGTGGTCATACGCCAGGTGGAGCCTGCAAGACCTGGATTGTTTATGACTTCTTTTTTTTTTTTTTTATCTTATGATTGATGTTGCATGAAGTCATTCACGTGGGTGAAAAGAGTTGGTGTATGTGTTTGTATAACTAATGATGACACTACTATACCTCTTGCCCTCCTCACCCTGATTGCAGCTTTGCATGCAGGTTTGTGTGAAAGACGTGCTTAGACATGCCTTTTTCTTTTGCTTCCTTTGGACCGCCTGAGTCCTGCAAACGGGTTCGAGTTCTGTAATGGCAAATATAACATAGCTGCCAGAGGCGTAGGCTGCACACACACATATTCATACACACAGATGCACATCTGGCTATCTTTATAAGCTCAGAGGCATGCTGTGTAAATTATATGGTGCAAGTGGCTTGGGAATACACCCTGGTGGAGAATTTAAAGGACCAAGACTTATTAGAGTTGTAGCCTTCATCCATGTTTCCTGTTTCGGAGTGGAGACACAAGGGAGGGAGTTGAAATGTTAAGTGCCAATTTTTTGTCGCACTTTTTCAAAGGAAATTTGGAGAAATGTGTAGACCCAGAGGAATGTTTTGTTGAAGGTCAACAATGGTGTGACTATAATATTTGTTTTCTTCATAGTTTAAACCTGAGTTTAAAAGGAAAAGTAGCCATTGTTTATGTTGCCAATGGTCATTTGAGTCTAAAGGCCGTTTGATTACTATGTGGCGCAAACATACCTGTAATTTTGGTCAAGTGCTCGCGCCGCACCACAGGAAGACAGCGAGAGGAAAAAAATAGACATCAGCAGTCATTGTTATTATTGTTATGGCAGTTACACCAGAGTTGGAGAAATACAACCCAGGTAGCCAAAATGGTCTGGTCCAGTCCAGAAGTAGTAATTCAGAGCAAGTATGCTGTGAATGATGCCCCATTCATGCTGGCCCAAATCTGGGTCCTGAAGCAGATCTTTATCTGGCCCCTATTAAGGTCAGCACACATGGTCCATTTTTGGTATGAGTGTGGCTAAATCTCAGCCAGAACTGTGCTAAATCCACACATCCAATGTCTGGCCAAATCTAACAACCACTGCAGGGTCAAAGCTGCCAGAACACAACCCACTGTACCCACAAATTTTAGCCTCTATCGGCCAGATTCAGCTACCTACCTGGCATGGAATTCCTTCAAACTTACCACGCGTCCTCATGTTTTGCAGTGGAGAACAGACCAAACCTGCATTTCATTGGAAGCTGATTGTTTTGATGATAATTTTTTAGATTTTAGCAGGTGTTAAACAGTGCAGTATTTGCTCCCAGCACGTTCTCTCATTCGTTTGGGTGAATAAATACATTCCAGATGAATCAGGTAAAGGCTTCAGTTGCTTTTAGGGATGCCTTTGTTGGAGGATTTTTTTCTCTTTTTGCTGTCTAAGCTTTCAGTTCACTTGGAAGCCCAGCACACAACAACACAACCGAGAGCGTGCAGTGACCTGCCCAACTCTCCCACACTCCACCAGGTGTTTTGTGTGAGCTGTCAATCACTGCTGGCCCCGTCTCTCACAGCAGATCAGGCCTCCTCTCCCCCTGATCAGCCCAGAACATGTGACTCCTCTCATGATGTGGCCCACACACGGGCCTGACTTTTCATAGGGTATTTTATGAGGATGTGAGTACCAAGCTGAAACATTTTCCATTTGATCTCGGCTTTAAAATGTGTGACTTTTCCTTCTCTTGCAGCCATTATGGATGTAAGATACAGCCGGATGTAAACAGTGGCAGAACCAAAGAGCTGCTACTTTCATAGGCCTGTAAAGTCAGTGCTTGTGACGTCTTTGTGTGTGTGTGTGTGTGTGTGTGTGTGTGTGTGTTGGTGCTGAAGGGCTCAACTGTGAGGAAATAAAAGGAAAACTTAGTGGCTTTTTGGTGATTGAACATACGTGTGTGTGAGTTGTATTTGAGAATATGGTTGTGAATGTGATGTGGTTCCCAGGGGTGTGTGTGTGTGTGTGTGGGGGGGGTGGGGGGGGGGGGGGGGGGGGGATGGAAAATGTGAAAAGCACCGTGGTTTGGCTCCCGTACACTCAGCGGCTGACAACTGATGGTCCCACGCTTCTGTTGTTGATTGTGGAGAACCGCTGCTATCAGTGTCACTGTCCATGTTTACTCTCTGCTTCCCTCTAACCGCTCCTGACCAACTGTACCAACAGGATAAGAGCCAGAGAGTTACCGGTGTCACATCCTTTCTGCTCTGGTCTTCCCTTTCATGGCTTATCTAAAGCCATTATGTTGTTACTGAGGTGGGAATCACCAATGTTTCGTGTGCATTTAGAGGACACACAATCACCCATGTTCACACAGCAGTGCCCCCCTCTAAAATCTACCTCTGTCTGCCTTTGTGACATCAGTCACTGCTGCTTTGTCATTACTGGTTTGGAAAATCAGTGTCTGGCCAATGTAAGGCGTCCCACTTTGAGCCTCCCTCTCCTCATGTTGTACTAGTGGTGTTTAGACAGCTCAGCTAGCATGAAACACTGGGCATCCCCTACTATCGTGTACTCCAGCTATCCTCCTGATAACATGATTTTGTTTTTCAGCAGTTTCCTTTGATGATAAATTGTGTAGTTTGGCATCAGTTAAAAAACAATGGCTGGAGGAGGTGTAAAACTGCTCGCTTTTCTAAAAGCTATAGGCAAATTTATGGTATTTAATAGTCTCAAAACCTGAGCATGTAATGAAAAGCTGGTGCATGAGGGAAACAAAATAATGGGATAAGTAAGATTGTCTCATTGTTTTTGCTCATTTGATTGATCATCATCAGCTACATTCATTTAAAGCATCCTTTAAGTGCTGTGGTTAGCAAGTAAAATACTTTTTCTTTCTTTTAAGCTACAGTTTTGTATGCTGCAATGGTTGGTTGAGCTCCAGAATGAGGGACTGCTCCGACTGTGGCAAAAAAGTGATTTTCTCTGACCTTTTCACATAGATTTGCTTCTAATGCACAAATAAAATCACCCCAAACCCCTCAAAAACCTTTTACATGGACAGATTTTGAGTTAATTCAGCAAAAAGCTGACATCACGATTTTAATGTGTGGGCATGAGTGGCAGAGCCGAGACTCTGGTAAACTTTGTTGATGTGGATCAATGCGGTTCAGAAGACATAATTTGCCTTGTTTATCAAAAACCTCAAACCTTAATGAAAAGCAAGAGACCCTGAGGTTGAAGGAGATCTTTTAGGTCCTAGAGAGCCAGTCCAGGCTGTTTTAAGATCTGGGTGCAGTTGGTCGAAATGCACGAATAGTGATGAGGATAAAAGTTTTTTTGTAATCAGTATCCATGCACCAGGTGGTTTTTTAAACAGAATTCAATGGAAAGCCCCCAATTAAGAGCAGTTTTTAAAAGAAGAATGAGTGGGTAATAATACATGGCAGATGAAAGGTAAGAAGTATTTCATTCTGACCACATTTAGTTGTCACTTTTAAAACCAGCCTATGCAGCTGGAACAACGCTGAGTCGTCCCAGCTGTTCCACATTCAGAAAGCTTGAAACCTGGGAAAATGGATGTTGTGATTGTGTAATCACAAATTAAGAAGGAGTACAATTACCTGGGAGAACAAAGCACCTCCACTAATACATTTTGCTATTATACCTATTACCACAACAATATTCTTCATTTTTGTATCTTTTTTTGTTGCTTGTTTTTTTTTTTTTTGCCACAATTCTACATATTCCTACACTGTTTTCCTGCTAGCCTTGACAAAATATTTTAACACAGCTAAAATTACATTTTGATTGCAGGAATTTTCCCAGGAAATAAGAACATTTGGAGTCCTTGACCCCTGACATTTTAACCACAGCAACCAAAGTAACCACAGTTGACCAAAGTACAGGGGATATTCCTAAAAAACAGTCCCCATTAGTGATGCTTTGGAGAGTATGTGATGCTTTCAGGAAAATAAAAATTGGCCAAAACATCATTGACATTTGCAGCTGTCTGAGCTAAGGTGACTTTGCCCTGTAGTATCCTCATGAGGATGATTTGCAGCTTGTGGATGCTTTTCTGTGCACTTATACTGCATGCTTAATTCAGGCTTAATTCAGTGGCCTGCATGTGCATTTTAATACATAAGATAGCACAAGGGAGTTGCACAATACATGCACAATTTGAGTAGAGATCTCTCAGCTGGAGTTTTAGCTGATAGTAAAAGGTAGAGTGGATGTTCTCATGGTGACCTTAAATGCAGGAAATTTCAAATCCAGGCCTGATAGGAGATGGTATTCAGAGAAGAATGAAATTTCTTTCTAGGCACAGATTCAGTGTTGATATCTAGTTTTGTCTGAAATTAACTTCTGTATTAATTAGTGGGAGTGCATTCTCTCCTTTCTCTGGATTGAGGGTGTGTGATTGTGTTAAGCTGCAGACAAAGCTTCTCCGCTGTCTGGATGTCACCTCTGTGTGAAAACTCCACTTGATGCATTTGTCACTGTCACTGTGTTCTCATGTAGCAGACAGAATGTGCCGTGTGTGTGTCTCTTTGTTTCAGGGATGGAGCTGGAGAGAAAAAAAGACGGCTGAAAAGTGAGAAAGCAGATGCGCTTGTTAGAAACACACTGTCTGGCGGCCTGGCTCCACCATCTGTTTGCAGCTGCTAATGTTGTGTGTGCGAGACAGTGTGCTTATGTGTGTGTGTGTGTGCAGCATGACCCTGTCTGTGGCCTTTGTGGGGGGGGTATAAGTACAGTACTTTTTATGGGGTGTGCACTTATGTTTTGTCCTTAAAGTATTATTTAAGCATGAAAAGTGCACTTTTCTGGGTTTGATGGACTGTAGACTTGGTGGGAGGATGGGCACATGTGTCTTCACAGAATAAGTGTGAACCACAGAGCAAGTTAGTCTCGACAAAAGAGGAATAATATCTGATCCCAGGAGCTGCTGTTGTCCAGACGACTGTCGCTGAATGTGTCCTGGAATGCATGCATGCTTCAGAGCTTTGTTTCCCCAAAACATCTCACTACTGAACTCAGTGGTAAGCCAGTGGGGCACAAGAGGATCAATGTCTAAGAAGATTTTGGGTATATCAGACCAAATCTGGCTTTTCAAATTCTTTTGTTTTTGGGCTGTTTTAGTTGCAGATGGTTCGTTTACCGGGCAGAACGATACAATAAGCGGTGATTCGCATATGGAAGTATTTAGCTCCTAAATCTTGAGTGAGGCGGTTGAATGTCAGCATTTGTTGTTATACTTACTAAAGCAAACTATTTTTTATTATTATTTTCAAGTGATGGATGAAATTAGACGTCACATTCATCGGTGTTCGATCCTGAGCCCTGGGTGTTAGATCCTCTAAATACTGCCTGATTTGCATTCTTCATTTTTGTGCCAGGTTTGTTTAGGTTCACAGAACAAACTGTAAAAAGAGTATGCTAGAGGAAGCGCAGTTATGAGCTGTGAAGCACTTAACCCGTTTGTTTTGCTACAGCGCTCATGTGTAACGGTGGGGGAGTGGGATGGGGCAGAGTTGGTATTTCAGAGGGACAAGCAACAGAGATCAGATTGATTGGGTTACGCACGCTACACTTGCTTCCTCGGCTCTCTGCGGCTAGCATCTAATGGTCTTAGCAGTAGGTGACAAAGTGCTGTTTTGTTCCCACTTTTGTGTGGATGTGAATAGAGCACGGTGACACAAGGCTGCCCTGAAGCAGAGCAGAGACTGAACACACATCAGCTGCTCTCTCACTACACAGATGCTTTAGAATAGTTTTTGTGTTTTTGTCTGTCATGTAAAAATTTTAAGCACCTGCTGCCAAAATAGTGAACTTTCAAATCATGTTTAGCAGACTTAAAGTGGAAATGAAACGGTCAACCAACCTAATTTTATTTACTAGATTGAGTCCTGGTCTTATCAATAATCTTATATACCAAACATGAAAAATGTAAGCATATAAAAGAAAAACATAGCAAGAGTTTTATGTTTTTAGGACAAGAGCGCCGCCACGTTACAGTTCTCTAAGCTCTGACGTCACCGGGTTGGTTAGTGCTGCAGTCCTCAATGAGAGTCCTGGAGTCGGCACCACAGTTACAAAGATAACAGTGTGAATGATGGAGACTGGTGAGCCAAAGGAGAAGAAAAGACAAAAAGGGAACCACTACTGTATTCCTCCTGGTCTAAAAGTAAGTTTTCCAAAGTTTAAGCTGAAGACAGAGCAGTTCACAAACTTCAGCTGAACCAGAAACCGGTCCTGCTGCTGCTGGCAGCTCTGAAGAGGAAGCTTCCCTGACTCCAGATCATGAGGTGAGAATTTTCTAGAGAAAATTAGGAAATGATCAGGACGGAGACTTGGAGTCTGGTAAGCTAGAGATCCGCAGACGAAAGCCTGAAGCTGCTCTTTGTATGTTTGATATCACGGCCTATAAGCTGAGCTCCACTCATGGCGGGTCTGCTGCATCAGTCCGTACCAACATCAGTACGTAGCTCTCCGCCTCTATTCCTCTTTGAGCTGCTTATTAAACACACGTCAAACCGCAACACTCATAAATCCTCCCCATAGACAGATAATGAACAGAACAGCTTTGCAGCAGGTTGATCTGAATGACTTCATAAAAACTTTCTCACCGGGACTCCTCGTTTTCCACGGCGGGGTCCGGTTCTACCAAACACCGTGCTCTGTCTCTTCATCCTGCAGCCTGGATGCTTTGCATCTTTCCCATCATATCCCTGTCTCACTATGGCATTTATTTTATTTTACATTAAACCACCAGCAATTACTACCTTTAGCTTAGTTAGCTTACCATCTGGTTATCGGATGCTCCCGTGTCTCCGCTCAGATCTCCTTCAGGGACAGCACCGCCTCCAAAACGTCCACCTTCCGGTACAATAATGCATACGTGTAATCCAAATTGTTATACACAATTCTCCACGCATGACCTGGTCCATGTGGACCTCCTGACAGCAGACACCCTCCAGCATCACTGAACAGCAGCCACTCCTACAGGTGCTGCCAACCCACCCCTCCCAGGGATGGGGTCACCAGCACCGGCTCCATGTCCTCTCCCCTCGGTCACATGGTGTAATGGCTGGAAAGCATCGGTAACAGGATCTGGATGCTGGACCGGCCTTCCAGCTTCACTTTCCATTATACTAATCTTATAAAATGTGTTACAGCTTGTTAATTATAGTGCAGCGTAGCTGCTGATTCCTGTTGATTTAATGCAGAGTCAGAGCGCAAACCAACTCGGTGACGTCAGAGCTTACAGAACTACATGGTGGCGTTGCTCTTGTACTAAAAACATAAAACTCTTGCTACGTTTTTCTTTTATATGCTTCTATTTTTCACGTTTGGTATATAATTACTGATAAGACCAGGACTCAGTCTATTAAGTAGAGTTAGGTTGGTTGACCGTTTCATTTCCACTTTAATCTGCAGATGCACTGAATGCACCTTTTCATTTTTCTGTTTGTGTTGTGTAGAGCAGCCATGTTGGTTATGAGGCTTTGTCAGAGCATGTTTTGGTTTGGTTTATTCTCAGGTGGCCCCTGTAAGCAGAATCCACACCTGAGTGGGTAAAATGGTGATTGGCAGGAAAACATGGCACCCTGGAGGTGGAGACCTGTGTCAACATTGTATATAAGCTCATTTTATCACCTTCTTTTGTCAGCTGTTTGCTAAACCCAACTTAGTGAAGTTACTGTTGCACACCTGACACCTGTTCTTCTTCATATATATTTTTTCTTTTTTTCAGGCAGTAGACAAAATCTGGCTTCAGAGTAGGCATATGGTTGAGGCTCAGGTTTGGTTATTATCAGGCGTAATGGACATAAGTTTTGTCCTAAATTTTTTAAAGCCTTTTTAGAAGGTTGTGGAATAAAGACAACAGAAAAAGAAGTAAAGTCAAATTGATTACAAAGTTCTAATTATTTTCACTTCAGCTTTGACTTTTATTTATATTTTCAAAATGTACTGTAAACATGAGAACTTATATTTTTAATCAGGCTATGTATCTGTTCTGAAGACAATCTTAATCATCTTAATATGATTGGAGAGAACAATTGAGTGATTCAACACAATTTGATGCAGATTAACATTATTTTAAAGTGCATAGTTCTATTCTATTCTATACAAAAATAAGCCATCCCTAAAGTGTCATTTATTAGATAATTAGATAAATAAAAGACTGAGAAAAAGCGCTCTTGTTTCTGTTATTGTGGTGCCTGGTATGAGAATAGGTTTGTGGACTAATCTATGTTTAAATGTGGACAGCTGACTGTCAGCGTAGTAGTTACTAGAGATCCACTGTCATGTTGTACTCTAGTGTGAAAGCATCAACTCTGTGACCTGCAGCAAAACCTTACCAATGATTTTTAAAAATGTAAAATCATGTCATTGATACTGATTACTGATTTGTGCAAGTAATCTTTACAACTGCAGTCTTTCTTCAGTTAGCGCTGCTGTGGCTACTAGCTAGTAACCATGTAGGATCGGTCTAAAACAGCAGTTTGCATGGCTTGCACAGAAACATGCTGCAGATTGGTTATTTTCAGCCACATTTGTGTCATGGTGAGAATTTGTGACCAGCAGTCCCAGAAATGTTTGACAAAAATTATTTTGAAGTTATGCTGATGGAGCCGGAAACATTAGATGTCTAGAAGCATCTCAAACAACTGAATTACATTAACCAGTTACCTCCAGAAAATCTCTCATCATTACTTTTAGAATATTACATCCCACAATAGATGTGTAAACAGTTATGGGTAAATATAGTTGTGTGGTGATATGGTTTTAGTACATACACAGAAAGGGAGTTTGCCCGATGCCGTATCAGTGTGTGGGAAACAAAGAAAAAAAAACAGCACAACAAAAGATGGGAATGGTTTCATATATATTTAGACAAAGCTCACTACTCTGAAAAATGAAAACAACCCTGCTCCCTTCATTTTCCCCTCTCGGTTTCTTAACACCACAAAATTACAATGTGCAAATTTGTAAGTGCATGTGCTGTTTTTGCACGCTGGAAATAAACACAAGGGTCAGGAGAAAATGCTGTGCAGCATTGCAGCTTTTTTTTTTTTTTTTGCATCAAAGATTGGGTTTGATTGCAAGCTATTGTCTGTCTGTCTGTCTGCTTTACCTAACCACACACCCAAACCATGCCACTGATTACTAGTTTAGAGTTGCTCCAAATGCTGTCTGGTCCTTTGGCTAACCTCTTAAGAACCTGGTGTGTGTGTGTGTGTGTGATTTGGCATATGTGTTTGCGGTGTGCCCTGCTCATACATGTCTGTGTTTGTACACTACACAGTGAAAGTATGCATCTTTATTTGTGTGTCTGTTTATCTACGTCTGTACACTTGTTGACAGTGATCTTGCAGATTTTGTGTGCTTGGGAACATTTGTCGAGGCACTGAATAAGTTTTACCAGCAGTCAGTGATGTCACTTCCTTTAAGCCAGAGCTAGAGTTGGAGGATTGAGGTTGGGTGATGAGTCGGGGCCATGCATCCCAAACCAAAGCTGATATACTCACAAAGAGCAACTCAGTTCCTAACAATAGAAATAGTTTTCTCGCTCAGTGTTCATGTGTTGCCATGAAAGCCTCAGAGCACAGATGAATAGGATGATGCTACATTACAGTGCACCGTCTCAAATGGATTCAGATGTGAGGAATGTGCTGTGGCTTCCAGAGAAGCATGGCTGTTGGAATAAACAACCGTGAAGCAAATGTGGTTTAAAGTGTAGCAAACGACGGGTGTGCAGCTTCATGGCAGATTACATTCAATCTACGTCTGCTGTGTCTGCCCCCCTCTCGACCAGCCGTATTACACAGATAAACAAATGCATACACACTCCTCCTTGTGGTGCATACTTGTGTCAGGTGTGCTCTGTTTTTCGAGTCAGGGTTAGACAGGAATCTGGGCCGGAATCCAAGCTGACTATCAGGAGCACATTGCTAGAGCTCAAGACAAGAAGCAACACATCCACTCCATCTTCACTCCTCCTCCTCCTTCTCCCTTTCTGCTGCTCATCTCTCCCCCCGGTTCTTTATTTCTTTTCTGCTGATTGCCATAACTTTGTTGTGTCATGTTTTTGGTCTTCTGCTTTGCTTATTTATCATACTAACACATTTGAAATCTCTTTAATAAAAAAAAAAAAAAAAAACATCTTGTTGTCTTTTTGAGCCTCCAATTTCTAGTTTTGACTCTGCTCACAATAGAAGTTTGAAGCCTTAACAGCAATATTTAGTATTCCTTCTGGGGTTTTGGGGTGAAATTCCTCAGTTTTAAGCTCCCATCTTTTATGTTTGTCTTCTGCTGGTTCTGCAGTTTGTTTTCCACATGTTTGATTCATGAATATTCTAATTACCAGTGTCTGTTTGTGGGTAAGTGTCCTGCCTCACTTCAAAGGTCTCTCTTCAATAGAAACATGAAAGCTAAGAATTGATGACAAACCCAAAGATGTTAAAGACCCCCCTCAACCTTAAAACCTCAGTGTGTGGTTTTTTTTTGTGAAGGTGCCGTTAGGTTTAATGAGTTTCTTTGACATTCCTTCTTGTGTTTTTGTGACAGTAGTTGCAGAAACGTGTGTCTTTTGGAAGCACATCTGCATGTGTAATCTTACACACTGCTATGTTACAATGTGTGGCACTGTGCTGCTGTCAAGCCGAGAGAGGGAGAGAGGGGGAGATAAAAAGGAAGGGGAAGGCCTCCCACACAGGCAGATATGAGTATGAGACTTAGAAGCTCCATTAGTTCCTCAGAGCCAGTTGCTGGGTTCAGATGGATGTCTGTGCTCGACTGTTTGAACTCCAGTCATCCATAGCCTTACATCTCTGTCTCCCAACTTTTCCCGACTTTGGGCCTCATGGGGCTGGAGAGAGCGCAGCTGCTTGAACTATAGACTGAAATCTGCTGCTGTACCATTCTTGCCTCTGCTTGCACCAGGGCACCACCGCTGCTGCTATCGTGGGTAATCTGCTAGTCTGTTTTCTGTTTCTGCTTGTTCATGGGAGATAGGCATGATAATACTTGGAAGCATGATGTGGGGGGGTTTGATATGAAGACTGTTTACTGATTAAAGCACCGTGTAATTGCTCCATTTTTATGGGCTCCAATGGGAAAGGAACGCTTAATATGAATCCCCTTTTTTTGTTTCTTGTTATTGACTCCTTGTCCTTTTGTTTGATCTCCCTTCACAGCCCCCACCCATCCTCCTCCTCCTCTCCGGACAACTTTGGGAATGGGCCAGCGCCTTGCCTGGGTGCATCTCTCCGCCCGGTGGTGTGGCTGGCGTCGTGCGAGAGTGAGGAGGGCAGCAGCCAGGTCATAGAGCCCGCCCACCCCTCTCACCGCTCGCTTGCTCTCAAGTGACTTTTGACCCCTTGACTCAGCCGTGACCCTGCCTTGACCAGCCATGCCGTTCCGGCTGAAGCTGCGGCGCACACGGCGCTACAATGTTCTCAGCAAGAACTACTTCGTAACCCGGATCCGCCTGCTGGACAGTAATGTGATCGAATGCACCCTATCAGTGGAGAGTACAGGACAAGAATGTTTGGAGGCGGTGGCCCAAAGACTGGAGCTTCGGGAGGTTAGTCTTGTACTTTGTGTGACATATACATACTTGCATTAGATAATATGTCAGATAATACTCGGCTGGAAATTTCTCCTCAAAAGTAGGGTACAAGCATCCTAAATCATCAGCTGCTGGTTAGATCGAATGGTTAGACATTGGAGTTACCACTGCTTGATGCCACGCGTCTCTCCCACACCCTGTGCATGTCTCCTTGCCCTTTGCTGTCGGGCTCCTGCAGGATCCTTGTTTGTCTCTAACGAACCGTGGCTACCTCTGTCCTCTTTTCACAGGAGAAGAAAGAGATACAGCTCATCCCCTCGTCTCAATTAACCCCTCCTGTCTGTTCTCTCCAAGTGCCTTCTCCTGTCCTCTTCTTCTTTTTCTTCAACTTTTCATTGAGGTTTCTGCACTCAAGAATGTGTAAAGTGCATTAAATGTTATTTGATCTCTTCTGGTATGGATATTTTTGGATAACTAGTGGCCTGTATTTGAAAATAAAGAGACAGTGAGGTAGCGGAGACGTGCAGTGAAGGGCCACAGGCCGGGACTCCAGCTTGGGCCTGCTGTGGCAAGAACTTTTAGCCTCTGTTAGGGGTGCTGTCTTAACCTGTTTAAAACCACCTGGTCGCCGGCGCCCAGGCTGTGTTTTAGTCACACTTTTCTAATTTATATTTTCAGACACTAGAAGGTGTAAGCTTTCAAATGATGTCTCACACAAGTAATTTGGCCTTACAGTTCCTCTGTTATTTGCATTTCCATTTGGGTATGCAAAATAGGCGAGGATTACTTAAAAAGGTGGGAGTTAAGAGGTTAACCCGTTAAGCCACCTGGGGCTCCTCTTTTTTCTTTACCTCCTTTATGGTGATCATTAATCAACTACAAGAAGTAGTTAAAATAATGATAATAATCAAACAAAGAGGAAATATGGTGATGATAACAACAATAATGCTGCTGTCATCACTTTAAGCACAAACTAGATGTATATAGCTTTTCATTGTCTTTTTTACTCTCACTGGAATTGTGTGTGAAAGACATAAATCACAGCAAAGAATGTGTGCGTGTGTGTTTGTTTGAAGATGGATTGAGATTGATGAATGCATGTGTCTGCGCCTGTTGGAGCTGCTGACAATGCGACGTAGAGAGGGGAGGTGTAGTGCATACTCGCGTAGTGTTGTGGTATTTGCCAGGTGTCAGAGATGTCATAAATAAGGTGGTGTGACACCACAACTTTAGCGGCTGTCTGCTTTGTGAATGCGTCCCATCTCAGGACCTTGTGTGTCTGTGTTTATGTCCATCGTGTGTAGGGATGTAATGAATACCGGTAAAATGGTTCATCGTGATAAAATTCCCAACGATTAGTGGTACCGTTTCAAATTTCAGTTTCAATAATACCGCGATAACAATGATAACCGTGATTGTTTTGGTGATATGAAATTTTCATATCGTTACATAACTCTTTGATTAGTGAAGTGCGTCAACAAGTATTGTGATGGGCAATGACTTGAAGAAAGGATGGTGACATTTGTCCATGAGCTTATATTGCAGGTATTGAATATTAGGAAAGTTGAGTCAGTCTGAGTTTCTTCTACAGCTGCTTTGACCACTACCATGAAAAATGCTTTTATACAACAGTTCTCTAAGAAAATAAATTTGTCAGAAGGTTAACATCATCTTTCCCAAAACTTGATTTATTCATTCTAAATGTCATTGTTAGTCTATTTTGATTATTTTGCATTTCCTGATAAAATAACAAGGTCATGTTCAATTTGATTTATTCAGTAATCCTACTGTAATGACTTTAACATTTTTTGTTAGTTACTCTGCTGATGCCAAATGTTTGGCAAGATAAGATGGAGTATGTCTTGAGTAATAACCCCTTTCTGATCCTCTTATTTGTCTTCCGGTGCATTATAAGTTTCAGTTCTCATTTCTTTTCTCAGCAAATTTCTTCCCATCTTGACAAATCCCTGGATATTTTACATTTATCCATTTGCCATTTCCCTTCTTTCTTTTTTTGTTTACTCATTTCATTCATTTTAATTAACCTTTATCTCTCATTTTGGTTCTCACAAAGTTTCCTTTTTGTCTCACTCCCTCTCTTATCTTTCCTTTCTGTTAATTGCCCTTGGGCACCACAATGACAACCTTTAATCTCTTTCCCATCTGCAGACCCATTACTTTGGGCTATGGTTCCAAGGGAAGACCCAGGCCCCGGCCCAGCGCTGGGTGGAACTCGAGAAACCCCTCAAGAAGCAGCTGGACAAGTTTGGCAATGAGCCATTGCTCTTTTTTGGAGTCATGTTTTATGTTCCCAGTGTTTCCCGGCTGGAGCAAGAAGCCACCAGGTAATGAGTCTGCAAAAAAGCTTTTTTCAGAAAATTTGCTGTCTACAAGGAAGGTTAAAACTTTGCATCTCAAAAAATAGCAGCTTCCATCTTCTTATCAGACATTTTCATGAAAATTAAAGGTATAACATGTAACTTTTGGCCACTAGCTTCGCTCTGCTAAAAGGTTAAAACATCTGTTAGTACTGTACATCAGTACATCTATAAATGTCTACCTACTCACACAGCCATGTTTGTTGTTTATTCCTGAGAACAGTTGTTGCTTAGAAAAAAAGACAGAAAAAGTAGTTGTTGCATTTGTTTGAATCTTGTCATGTGTTTATGTATTCAGACCTAAAAAAGCTGTTGCCATGTAACTGCAAGTTTTAGGCAAACTGTTCAAATGTTTTGGAAAAGAAAGAGAGAAAAATCCACATTTTCTTTGCTTTTGTTGTGAGTTTTTGACATAAGCTGCTCTACATGTGGGTGCAAATGAATGCTGTTACCAAATGTTTCTAGAGAAAACTAGCTAAAATCTGCAAAAAAGGTCTCTAAATGCTGCTACACGTTTCTCTCCTCATCTCTGTGCCCATTACATATTTGATATAATTAGAGCCAAATTCCCTACAATAAAACAAGGAAACAAGCTAAAGTTATGATGCAGCATTAAGGGCTTTTTTCATTAAAATATATATATTTTTGTGTGTGCATGATTTTTATTAAGCAGGAAAAGAAAGTCTGAAATTGTTTCAGACCATTTAGACAAAGTAGTTAGCTGCGGTCTTTTAGAAAGCCTTGCTGCTCAACTCTAAAAGATATATATTTTTCTGTTATCTGGTAAAACTACCACCTATTTAAAGGTTGGATATGAAACACGGATAGAACTGCGACATCACGTGTCTAGGTTGTAGTTGCAACAGCAGAAAAACAACTCCAGCCGCTTGGTTGCCAGGCTCGCTGCTGATTCGTTAGTGACCAGCAGCCTGCACCATGTCCAGCAAGTATTGCAGAGGAGTTTTATCACTGACAGCTAACGTTAGCAAGTGAGTTAGCTTACAGGAGAAAAGTCGCCATTTTCGCGTTTTGATGCCGTGGAAAATGTTTATGCGGGTCCATTTAGTGTAGCTTCACCTAAGTTTACTCCAGTTTTTGCTCTTCTCAGGTCACTCCTCTTCTGAGACGGATAACAATATCTCTGGGGCTCTAAAGCCGCTGCTTGACTTGCCGACTCCACCGTTTTTCCCAGTCCAGTTTAGCTGTGCCGAACATGCTATTGCCACACAGAGATCGTACACCTGTAGGTGTAAATGTAACGCCATTGCTGAACTCGTCAAAATTTATTTTCTATTTATTTTCAGGCTAAATATAGTTTTTCAAGTAAATGCTGTACTTTCATTCTGCACCCCTCCAAATGCCCCGTGGAGGTATTTTTTTTAAATATAGCTTTTAATAAAAATGTTCCATATTCAGCCTTTAAAGTTAAACACAATATTTGTTCAGCGATTTTGCTAAATTTACATGTATGATAAACTTGGAATTGACAGAATGTGTGGAGCATGCTCACCAGAGGGTAGACATCCATCAGCTGCTGTGTGGTAGCTGCTGCTCCATCTTCTCTTCTTGGTTGTACCAGTTTGCTTAGTGGCTAAAGTTTGTCGCTCTTAGCTTTTTAAAAAGGTTTCCAGTCGTAGTCACAAATTTCTCAAATTTTTACAACCAAAATGGGAACATTGGTTGTAAATATAGTAGGGGGCATAGGAGTTGCTAATTGGAAACCATACCCAGAAAAAGAATAACCAAACTAAATAAATAGTTTTAGCTATCTACCCGGTTCCTTAGAAAAGGAAATGTGGAAACGGCTTATCAGCCTCGTCATTTGATGTCATTTGCCACATCACACCCTTGTCAAACCTTTCCTTGTACCCTCATTATCTGATTTGTTGCACTATAGTTCACTGAAAGAGAAGAAAGGGAATAAATAACATTTAAAAAAAGGAAAAAAGAACCAAACTACTGACACTATCAACAAGTAGTCATTTTCTCTAATACCACAATGCATTGCCTGCCAGTGTGTGTTAGCAAAAGTGTGAAAAAGCAAGTTTAGGTAGCTGGGAGGAGAGTGCATGCAGGGGTCAGTGTGTAGCGGACCAGCCTGGCATTTTGGATTCATTCTTTCACAAACTCACACTCTGCGGGTCTGCCTCGCACAGAGCTGTTGAATTTGTGGCCTCTGCCTTGCTGGATTTGGGAAAGGTCGAATGCAGGTCGCAGCTCGACGTTTGGACGCAAGACTTAGTTTGAAGGTGTGTGTGTGTGTGTGTCTGGTTTGTTCTGGTTTATTTCAGCTGTTGAATTCTTGGGAGCTTTTGAAGGGCAGGACTAGACATGAGTTTGTGTTCTCACAATAAAAGCAGAGAAATAATCTTGGATTTGTGACCAACCTGTGTGTGTATGACGGCAACTTAGGGGAGTGTCTAGTGAGTGTGTGTCTCATGTTTGTCATGTGGAAACCAGGATCTAGTCCGGTTTAAGGATGGTATTCCAGGAATCCCCTTTGGGGTTTTATGATGTGTGTGTATGTGTGTGTCAATGTGTAAGGGGGTTATTGGGTTGCAAAGGTTATGATGGGGGGCTTAGGGACAATTTAGAAAACAATGGGTGTCTCTTTTCCTCAAGCCCCATCTCTTTTTTTCTTGCAATCCCTGTACATGCTGTCACCTTTACTCCTTTTATCAAGAGCAGATCTCCACATCTTTAGGGTGACACATTTTCCCTCTCTGTCTTCCTTCGTCCTCCTATTTTCTCCCCCTCTTTCTTCTCTTTGTCAGGAATGTTGGCACAGTCATCCAGCGTAGGAGGCGGACCACACATTCCTCGCAGCAGAGTGCTGGGGGTAAAGGGGGGGGGGGGGGGGGTGTCTGGTTTACAAAACATATGCACACACACCTCACACACTCCCTAAGAATCCTCTCAGAAGCCAGCTGCAGCCCTGTCAGAAGAGGTACAATACTCCACATTGTCAGACCAAACATGCTCCCCGAGGCAACTCTACACATCAAGTTGAAAATAATATCCACAACCTTCCTGAAGAAGTTCAAACATTTCTGTTATTACCCATTGCCACAAATCAAGGCTCCGTGTCTTATCTCTCTTTTGCTGTCAGATGTTTCCTTTAAGAACTCGATCAATAACAAAGAATAGATAACTCATAGTCTGAATGTCAACCCTCCAATGGAGCAGATCTTTTTCTATGTACCTGGTTAATGAGAGGGGGTGGGAGGATTCACAGGGAAAAATGACAGTGGCAAAGATAAAGGCAAGTGAGGACGGAGAAAGTAAAAACTGGCAGCAAGTTTTTGCTTTGGATTGGTACCTTGTCATTTATGTAGTCTTAACTCTCCTTTTTTTTCTCCCAGAATTGATGCACATTTATATTTTATTGTATTAACAAAATGATTGCAAACAGAAAAACTTTGTTTCTTCGTTAATAATTGATTAGAAAGTTACAGAAAATAGTCCAGTAGTAGTCACAATTTATGTTAGCAGTAACTAGAAAGGAAGACAGACTATCTCTGTGTAAATTTACTGGGGGAGTAATGTGAGTCGTTTAATGTGGTCAGGTCTTTGAAGTTTGGTGTTTGACTGATATGTAAACTGATACTGGATCTCACTCTTCCTGTCTATCCATCCATCTGTTATTCCTTGCCTCTCTTCTTTTCCCGGTGCAGCTGTGAAAATTAACCCCAGCTGGGGCTCACATCTCTGTATGCTTTGTTCAGATTATTTGCAGATAAACTGTGCGCTGTATATATCAGCCCCAGTTACCATTCAGTGGATATCAAAGACATTTCAGTAATTATTTTCTCATTTCTCTTTCACTTTTAAGTACTCTGAATGCCAGTTTTTTGGATCTGAAGTTGTACATAGCATATATCAAATACTTATTTCTCCTGAAAGTTACCAGATATTACAAAATTTGCTGCTTCCCAAACTATAAAAATGCATGTAATCATTCTGATAGAAATCAATCACACAAAATTGAAGCTCTGAAAACTGGACTAAGGCTACATTCACACTGTTGGGTTCTCTGACTCTTTTCTTTATAGTTTGTGACAAGTAACTATTTTTTTTCTGAACAGCACCAATCTGATATTTTTTGTTTTCGTCAGTCTGAGCAGTCATGCTGCATGCTATCCCTTTTCAGTGTCATTTAAGTGAGACGGACGTTACGGGACGCAGCAATATCAATTCTAAACAGTGGAGGAAACAATATTATATAATGATTTTATCAGCTCCAATTTCTGCACTACAATATTGATAGATGCACACTAACATGCAACATCATAATTCTCTCTGAAAACACTGTGCTGCATGTGACTGCATGCCTTCTTCTGAACATGCGTGTCACTTTAGGGTCGTAGTCTGTTCATACAGGAGTCTGATTGTGGTTGCATTTAGTTATAAATATATGTGACCAGTCACCTGAAAAAATGGATATCAGAAAAGATAAGAAAAATTGGAACTTATTGTTTAAACCTGCCCCAGATACTGCTGCTGAAAACTGAATCACTCATATGTTCAGCTAGAGTAAGCTAGGCCCAGGCATGCCACACAAGCTCCAAAGTGCAAAATTGTTCAGCATATTTTTGTTAAAAACAAACAAAAAAAAAGGCTTTAAGCACATACTAGAAGCCTACAGTCTTATTCCTCAAAAAGTTGCTCTCATTCACATAAGTTGTGAAGCTATTACAATGTTAAAGAATTTAATTTGTGTATGAAAGTCAAAGACTGAGCTTTACTCAGTGAAAGAAGTTTTGGCAGATTACTTGACGTATGCCTGTGATAAACAATATTAAACAAATGGTACATTTGGTCACCTGACATGTATTTCTCACGAATACTGATTTCGTATAGCTTCAAACGATTTTCCACATCTAGTTATCAGAAAATAATTGTTAATGTTCTGTATAGTTTTGATAATTTGAAAAGTCAGTTGAATTGTATTTGTATTGCTTGAGGACTTATTGGGGGAAAGTATTTGGAGATATTTTCAACAAAAATAGAACCCCCCCCCCAAAAAAAAACCCCCAAACAAACTCATCATTACAAACATAGCATAAATGTAATGTCACAAATTTGTTTTAATGCTTTAAAAAATCAAGGATTAATTGATCCCCCATTGACTGATTAATTGTTTCAGACTTGATGTCAGTGCTACCTACTGTTTTTTACTTGCTTGTAACTAGATCTCAATGCTCGGCAGATCTCACAGGGATTTAGAGTGTGTGTGGTCGAAATCTTCTGTTTCTGTGTGTCATTGATATGAAGGAGGGGAAAACTGTCTCAGTGAGAGAAAGTGAGGAACATAAACGAGAGCTGTTGACCGGAGCGAGGCCAGCTGGCCTCAGCGGCCCCCAAGGCTACCAGCACCAACAGCCTTGAAATCCTAGCTTTGTTCAGCTAGTTATCACCAGCACACACACAAACACACTAGTGCACACACACAGCTGTACTCTGTTGTGCCCCTTGCTGATTCAACACATTTCAAAGTGAAATCCTCCCGCCTCCCACACAAACCGTCTGGACCCATCACGGGGGCTGAGGGGGTGCTCAGGGTCACACCACCGCAGAGGTAGTGGAAGAGGAGGGGGTGCAACCATATGTACACACATACTCACATTCATGCATGCGTGCACATATGCTCTCAGGCTTGTTGTCCAGGCCACTTGGACATCTGGCAGCATGTCTTGGACATGCGTGGGCATATAAAGACCTCTTTGTGCCTGTGACGCTAACTGGACTGCCAGCAGTGCACTCTGCCATGATGGAAGTCCCAAAAAACACCCAATAAGAAGAGCATGACCCTGCATCTAAGCATGTATTTTCACCGGCTGTTACAGCAGTGTGATGTCATTCTGACACAGAGCACATGCCAGGTGTGTGTTGCTATAAGGGCCCCTTTGTGCAGAAGTACGTGCAGGCATATGAGTCAGGGATATAATAAAATAATTTAGCCATTAGTATGTTAAGTTTTGTTCCTGAATATATTAGTTATTACTCTGTACAACCAACCATCTGATTTTTATTTCCCCTTTGATGGAATGTTAAAGCTGGGAAAATATGGCTATACATTGCATGATGGGGGCATTTCAGCTCTTCATTAAATCCACAATACAGCCATAAGTGGATGGAAAGAGGGCAAATTGACTCCCTCAAAAGGTTACATCCAATTTATGCTGTCTACAGGTAGACTCCTCATGGTCATTTTTTGGTAGCCACTGCATTTCTAGATGAGGAGGCCTAGATTTCTTGCACTGTGATAGAGTTGTTGTTTGAATACAAATAAAAAAAAATAAGTTTAATTGAGAGCTGACCACTGTGTGCACGACTAAACAAAGCTTATTCAAACAAAGCTAGTCATTGCTTGTCAGATTTTAAGCTGTACACATGAGAATCAAAATGTTTTTGGCTCTGGAAATTTTGGTTCTTGTTTTATATACAAATATCACTTCATATTAACACTTAAGTTTAATTAAGGATGCATGATACCCGTGGATGGGCAACAGTAGGCCTCCTTCTTCAGTATTCACCTGCTGAGATGTGTTTTGGCAATGAGAAGCTCATGTATCTGAAGTTAATTCATCCTTTTACAGTCTGCCTTATGTGTGTATAAACACCATTGTGTCACTGCCATTTAACTTCAGAATGTGAAGCAACCACTGCCAACCTTAACATTGCCCCAGACCCCATGCAGAGATTTCTGGGAAAACATGAAGAGTTTGTTAAAACAAAGTCCACAATCATTTTTAAGGTTTTGTGTCCCGCAAGTCTCCTCCCCTCCTGACCGCATCAGGCCCCGCCCATCTCTCCAGCCTCTGTGGTTGGGGTAGGCTAATTAGAGGGTTGCCACGGGAACGGAATGGCATCTTAGCCAACGGGTGTAATGACAGGGTGAGGGGAGGAGGGAGGGGTCAGATTATAGGCCCGGGAGTATGCTGAGAGGAGCTCAAAAAAGAAAGAACATGAAGAAGTGGGGGAGAGAATGTGGAAGAAAATGTGAAACATACAAGAGGTGAGGTGGTAAAGCAGAAGCACACATGGAGCTAAATGACTGAGGATGAGTTCAAGCTGAAGAAAGACAATTTACTCCTGAGTTTGTGTGCTTGTGTCTGTGAATGAATGAATGACTAAACATCTAAGTCTGTGGTTTCCACATAGATGTTTGGTTACTTTGGCATGGGCCATCTGTGTGTATTAACTTGTGTGTGTGTGTGTGTACGTCATAAAAGGTGTCCCACAGCTCACATTGGAAAGACTCAGCCTGTGGTCACCATGGCAGCAAACAGGAAACGGCGTGTGAGTTTTTATGCAGCTGAGCCCGGTCACCCTGACAGTTCTCTCTTTCCTCCTGTGTGGCCACTCTTCATTCTTCAAAAGACAAACATCCAGTTGGACCACGGCTAAAAGTGGACAAACACAACATAGAAACTTAAGGAGCTTGGTGTATTTCAGCCTCTTGGTTTTGGGACTTTCACCATGTTTTTTTTGAAGGCTGTGAGCGGGCTCAACAATATGAGCACTGTCATCGTATCGGCTTACAGTCAGTGAAACCACCACTACCCAAAACCACAATAAAATGAGTCCCAGTTTGCTTCATATTTGCACAGCAACTCTTCTTCTGCATTGATCCAACTTAAGATTATACCCAAGACATGATGTCGATGTAACATACTTTCTTAACACTGAAAAACCCCAGACCTACAAGGTTATATTGTTTATATCCTGCTGTTATACATTTGACATTCCTCTCAAGTCAAAAATTAGTCAGTGGTATTTCAAATAGAGGTGATTCACTCATTCCTCACTTCTACAGCAGGCCTCTCTGGTTTTGTTCAAACTGGCCATTGCTGTTGCCAGTAGAGTCTTGACGCACACTTTCTGTTACGCATACCAGAGACGGACCAATAAGTCTCTGTGTGGTGTCACCATGTTTGCAATCCCCCTAGTT
Organism: Atherinomorus stipes; assembly: GCA_023101725.1. NCBI lineage: Eukaryota > Metazoa > Chordata > Actinopteri > Atheriniformes > Atherinidae > Atherinomorus > Atherinomorus stipes. Next base: position 958,273 of record JALJCO010004214.1, read on the forward strand.
GCACAAGCTCTTCTTGCTTTCTTTGGATGAATGTGTCAAACCTGAACTCATCATGTTTTCCAGCACGATTTTTACTTAAGTGCTGTTCTGAGACAGAGTGGCTTGGTGAAAAAAAAAAAAAAAAAAATCAACCACAAACCAAATTCTGGTGAGTTTTGAAAGTTAAAGGGTGCTTTGCTACCTCCCACCAAGTCAGATTTTTTTTTTTTTTAATGCCAGACTAATCCTAGTCTGGCTTTTTGGGGGCAAAGCAGATACAGGAGTAATTGTTTATTAACTTATTATTTTCAAACTTGAATGATTTGTTGGTAACGGCTAAGTTTGGGGTAGTTGGAAATACCATTTAGGGTGTTAAAAAAAAGTATAACTTATTCAAGATATCTTGAATAAGTCAGTCTTGAAGATATATGTTTCTTCAATCTATCAGATTTAACAGTTTTAACAAATCACATTATAACTGTCGGCATCTTGGATCTTGCAGTCAGGATTACTACTAATAAGAAGCTTGCCATTGGATATTTGTTTTTATTCAAAGGATCTAAACAATGATAGCAGCAGTAAAGGCAGAAATGGTGTATACTGTGGATAAAATGGTGAGAAAATGCGGTGAAAAAGGTTTTTTTTTTTTTTGTATTTCTCACTGATCGTTCCTGTTGTGCATAAGCTACAACTGTTAAAGCATTGTCAAGCTTTATGGTGGCTAAAATAGCTGCAGTGCTGCAATTTGTGAGAACTAAAAACAGTTTCTCTCCCCTTTACTTGTTGCTTGTGATTTACCTCTAGATCTTTCCAGGGATCACGTGGAATCTTTTTATTTCTAAGATCACATTAAGTTTAGGGCCAAGTGTTTGTTAAAAATACTGTGGCACTCAGTCCACTTTTTGCGGGGTGGAGAAGATCAATTTTGACTAAGTGTCTTTCTGTTTGGTGTTCTTCTCTTCAGAATGTAAGAATGTAATAAATATATACAAACACCAGACGAAAAGGAAAAAAGAAGTCTGTGTTTATGCAGAACAGAACAGTTCCTGCTTTCCAGCTTTCACTGAGCTTCCCATTTCCATACCAGTATGAAAACACGGGTTATGGTGCGTTCCCGCAGACAACGACGAATGTTGAAAGAAGTTTGTTGTGTCGCCATGTGAAGTAGCAAGTTTTGCTTCACAAGTTATAGGCACAATACCTGATGCTCTTCTTTGTCATTTTTCTGGAAACCAGAATAGTCCCACATAGCTGATGTGCTGTTTTTCTTTGGAACTAAGATATCTGCAGAAGTGTCACTTTCAGTGACCGGTTCTGAGCCTGATGCCATTAACTGTAACTCCAGGGAGCTGATTCTGAATATGTGCATTCTCCAGCAGGGCCACCTGGCTGCTTACTTCACATGACCAGATGGTGTGGGAAAATCGCATGATGGCGCCATTACAAAATTGCGCAAATTATAATTGCAATTTAATCGCAAATGCGATTAATCGTTCAGCTCTAACCTGTTCAGAGCTCACTGTCAAAAAACAGAACTGTAGGACCTCTGACAGATGATGACACTGAATTTATTAATTTGCAACTCCAGTGTCGCATCTAAAAGATCATATCTGATGCTCTTCATCTCTTCCTACCGGTGTCTTTCTTCCATCTTACCCCTCTCCCCTCTTCTTTTTGTAGGTATCAGTATTACCTGCAGGTGAAGAAGGAGGTGCTGGATGGACGACTACATTGCACAGAAGACCAGGGGATCAGACTAGCCGGTCTAGCAGTACAAGGTAGGGCACGCATGCGAACAAACATTTCATGTGAATAATCTACCACAGAGACGGACAGCACTAGAGAAAAGGGTGAGCACAAACTCACACTTCCTCAGGTCATCCTGACTCCAGTACCTTATATGGCTGCATACCACAGGGAGAACCCAGTCCACCCGAGTTACTATGTATCAGTCCCGGCACATGCACATACACACACAACCCCACTCTGTCCTCTCCGTCTTGTTCCTGGGTGCTGTCTATGTCCCAGGGGGAATGTAAACAGACAGTTAGCTTATCAGCAGCTCCAAGGTTAGCTTCAGCAGCTTCAGGAAGACGCTTATCTGACGGGAGACAAGGCTCCTCCGCTTGTCCCCGTTTGTCCAACAAACAGCACTTAGTGCTCAGTACACACTATCTGAAGAATGAGAGGAGCATGTTATGGAAATGGTTTGGAGGTAGCGGCTTTATTGATGTATTGGAGAAATTTTTGGCCACTCTCTCCCTGTTTATAAGACTATATATATACAGTATATATATATATATATATATATATATATATATATATATATATATATATGTATACCTGCATATAAAATGTCCTAAAATGATAAACTTTCATAAGAATTTAGTTTTGTCTTTTAGTTGGAAAATGAGCATAGAAATACCGAAAAAGGTAAAAATGATTCTGTGATCTAAACCATGACCACTCCAAACAAACTATGTTTTAAACATTATTACATTTTCCAAATTAAGTTTTAATTGTCCAATGCCTGTTTCTGAATTTTAGCTGACTTCGGAGACTTCAATCACTACCCGTCTCAGGACTTCCTCAGGGAGTACGTGCTCTTCCCAGTGGTGAGTTCTCAAACCTTGACTGTGAGCATGCACACACACACACATACTTGGTGTTGTCTGTGAACTTCCTCCTCTTGCATATCTGACTGAAAGAATACACAAGAATGTATAGATAGTTTGGAATGAGATTAAGATACCATAAAGTATTGAATACTCTTTAACTTATTTAGTTATAGTGGCATGATGCATCATTAATTACTATTTAGTTGTTAAACTTTTTGACATGCAGCCTAAGCATGTTTTTCAAGGGATTATACTCTTCTGCTCTTTAGATTAAGTAGTTTGCTTTTCCTTCCCATTTCACTATCATTAATTCTTCATTATGCAATTCTGATCTTCCCAGTTTTGTGGTCTAACCCCATCACCCCTCTCTTATTTGCTGTATACTCATTTGTTCCCCTTTGTTTCCTCTCAGAACTGGCCCAATGGAGACAAAGCGCTGGAGGAGTGGACCAAGAAAGTTGCTGAGGAGCACAAGAGTCACTGGTACGTTCTGCTGCGTTGTATACTCTGCAAGATAGAAAAGACAGAGAGAGAAAAACTCATTAAAAAAGTGATATTGCTTGTGCCGTTTACCAAGGTTTGTCTGTACTTTACAGTCGAATGCAGACAGCTGAAGCAGAACTGCTGTATATAAAGGAGGTGGAAAGACTGGATGGTTTTGGCCAGGAGAGCTTTCCTGCAAAGGTAGATCATTTACTTTATTCTGCCACAGCATAAAGTAAATAAATATTTTAATTAACCCCACTCTTTAATCTATATTTTTTATTTTTCCACAGGACAACTACACTAACGACATAATCATTGGTGTGTCTTTTATTGGAGTGTTTGTCAAACACAGAAACGGGAGATCCATCATGCTCCACAAGTAAGTGTTCAACGGTATATTTTTTTTCTCATTTCCGAACCCATTTGTGAATATGAGGTTGTGGGAAAATTCAATTCTTGAGTGCATTTTTGTTTGTGTGTATGACAGGTGGAAGGACATTGGTACCATAGCTCACAACAAGTCAGCCATCACAGTGGAGATAACAAGCAGAGACGACACCATCATTTTTCACATGGTGAGTGTTGTGTCTGCAGGTGGTCTCTGCACATTCACACACAAATGCTTTCTACAAGGTTTGTTAGTGGAGGGGGCAAATATTGGGTCAAGTTCAGGCTTGATTATTCTGTAAATGGAACTTGTGTGTTATGTAAAAATGTCAATGTTTTTCTCCCTTGTTTGTGTGTGTCTGCAGGAGGATATGGAAATGGCCAAGTACATTGCTCGTCTTTTCACTTCCAGGCACAAATTCTACAAACAGAACAAGATCTGTGCAGAGTGAGTCTCGAGGCTCCTCAGAGAAGCCATTAGCACACTAATATATCCACCATTGTTTGTCATTTTATTTTCATTAATTCAGTTCAGCTGCGTTTTAAGAGTTATGTAAGAGCAAATCTAATTTTATAATACCAGCCTGATGATGCAGAGCATATAGTTGTATGAATCATCATCTGGCTTTTGTTGAATTATCTTTTATGTTGTCATCTTTTTCTGTAGGCCCACCCACTCACCTGCGCCAATCAGGAGGAGACCCACTTGGACTCACCGTCTGTCTCTGGTACAGTTTAAAGTGTTTGCTTGCTTTTAAGGGTATCAGCACAGCCATTTAGAAGTGCTTCTGGTCTGTATAAAATGGGGCAAGGAGACAGGAGACGGAGGGAAAATTTATGCCTGATCTATTTCTCCCACTCAGGGCAGCTCCTAGTTGTGCCATGGAGTTTTGGTTTGAACATGCGTTGGGGTTGTTGGAAAGTTAGCAAGGGTGTTGCTTCCGGTGCGACAATGAAGGCAGTGATTTCTGCGTCTCCCTCCCAGCAGGCCAGACAATGGCTAGGCTAAATGTGGCACAATAGATGTTCAGTCTATCCAGTCTACTCTGTTACATTTATCTACTGACTTTACTTTTAACTGTGTTAAATGTATCTCTTCCTTTAGCCGCAGCCCCCATCCTGTAACTTCCAGTCAGTGCATTCCCAGTATGGAGAGCATTATCAGGATACACAGAGCTCACAAGGTATGTGAACAAAATGAACACACACACAGATAGATTTATAAGTTTCCTGTCCTCCCATCTCACCACTTAAACCACCGTATGATTTAAGAGTCTCTCCCCGACAATAACATCTGAGTTTGCCAATTATGTCTTTCCCATCAGGCGTGTGACTTGCAGCTCATTTGCATTTTAAAGATCTCCCAGCCAATTAGAAGCCAATGTTTTGGGGGTGCACAGCACCGACCAACCTTATTTGTGCTTCACCCTTTCGACAGCTTCACACTCTCAGACCGCTTTATAATCTGAAGAGCTTCACTCACGTCGGCTTGACAATAAAACCCGAGTGGAAAAAACATTCTGGGTGTGATACTGTGTGTGGGTGTGAGATCATTCCACTGTGTGACCTCAAGCATCGCACTTTGATTCATGTGTGTAGAACAAGATTGTGTGTCTGCTTCATTTTCACACGGAATATTACTGGTCAATATAAATTGTCAAAATATTTTTATATGTGGTTGGTATTTTAAGAAAGTTGAAATACAGCATTGGAAAACATTACTACCACAGGAACATTTAGCTGCTCATCGCCCCCATTTCACTTATATGCAGTCGTCCTCAAAATTATTCATACCCTCCAATTAAAGAAAAGGCTAAATTCACAATAGTGATTTAAATAACAAGAAACTAAAGAAGCTAATAACAAATAAAACTTAAAAAAATTATAATGTAGTGAAATAAAATATTGCTTTTGAATTGTGGTTGGAAATGATAAGTAGAAAAAACAAACAAAAATTTTGCTTCGGAGCCCCATCATGCTTCTCTACCTGTTTTATTTTTTATTTTTGCATTCGTTTTAAATATTTCGTTCAAATCACTATTCAAAATCAATGTCATGATTTTCAGAGAATTTTTATTTATTATTACTTTTGTCAATTTCATGTAAATAAGGGCTGTAAATAAGCCCTTGAAGTTATCTAGAACTCTGATTCTTTTGTTTCTTTTTAAAATTCCTCTTTTTCCCTTTGCCCTACAGACAGTATCTTCCATGATGACCCTTACTACAAGTCGGAGACTAGTCTGGATCGCCCGGTGGACCTAACCTTTCGTAATGGTTCTGTGCCCAATGGAAGCATGTACAGCAGCCCCAGCCTCAGCTCCCTCAATCGTTCCCAGACTTTCATCCCACCGTCACACAGGTCCTCCAACCTCAGCATCCCTGGCAGTGAAATCATGCGTCCTGACTACATCCCCAGCCACCGCCACAGTGCCATCATTGCTCCTTCGTACAGGCCAACGCCAGAGTATGATGCTGTCATGCGGCAGAAGCGGCGCATGCTCCCCGCTCACCATGACCTCCACAGTCAGTCACTGCGCAGTCTCAACATTAGCAATGCCTGTGCCTACAGCCAGCCCAAGACTTTGGTGTACAGCCAGCCAGAAATGAGAGAGAGGGGCCCCTATCACGTTCCAGGCCCCAGCCCAGGACCTTACCCACCACAGGTAATGGTGGAACCTGTTTTACTTCTAGTCTTAAAAAAAAAAAATGTTCTTGGTTAAATTCATCTTACATTTTGTTCATTTACAGATCAGCTATAGTAAGCCAGTGTCCCATGGCCCCCATCAGGGAGGAGCACCAAGTAGCCAGGGCCCCTGTCTGTCACCTTGTGTTAATGGAGGTGGAGGCAACGGTGGCAGTGTTGGAAGCTCCATTTCCCATACCGTCAGCACACCTGAGCTGGCAAACACCAAACAGCAGGGAGCCAACATGGGAAGCTATGCAGCGACAGCCAACATGCTGAGAAACCACATGTCACGGCCTCCTCCACCGTACCCTTCCAGCTCCTTCCGCCCAGCCACCAGCACGCCGGACCTTGCCAGCCACCGTCATCGTTGCATTGGGGGTAGCAGTCCAGAGCTGGTTACCCGCATGGTGCAGCTGTCAGTCAAGACCTTCCAGCCTGACAGCTCGGCTGTAGTGCACCAGTCCCTACAGGAGGTTAGCGAGCCGTTAACTGCAGCTGCAAAACACCGCTCCACTCTGGGGAAGAGACACAGCATGGAGGTCATCAGCAGCATGAGAGGAGGGGGTGGCATGGAAGGCCTGGTGATGAAGGGCATGAACGCTCCCCTTCATCGGAGGAATACTCTCAGAGAACATGTCATGCCATCTCAGCCTCAGACTATTCCTCAGCCTCAGCCCCAAACCCCTCAGCCACAACCCCAACCTAGCCCTCAGCAGCAAATGGACTCCGTACCCATGCAGAAAACTTCCCAGAATGCTCCTGAGGCTTCTGTAGCGCCACCAGCAACAGTGGCCTACCAGCATCAAAAGACTCTTTCCAATGCTACGATGCTTATACACAGTAGTGAGAGTGAAGAAGAGGAGGAGGAGGAAGAGAGGCCTGAACTGGACGTTCAGATCCCAGGTCTCAACGAGGACATCAGCATCAGTGCTCAGCTCCAGGCTGCTCTCGCTAAACTGCCAAACAAACCCCCTCCAGAGTACCCCGGTCCTCCAAGACCTCCCGCTGATGCTCAGATCCGCTCTCACAATCACAACCCCACTCACCACCAAAACCACAATCAAGGACCACATTGCAACCAGGGAACGATGGACCCCAATCAAGCACTCAAAACTGTGCAGAGCCAGGGTGCTGGCACGCCTGGGGTTGGTGGTGGTGCAGGGGGTGGTGGGACACTGACCAGAGGGGATCAGAGTGGGGTGAATGGAGCAGTTTTAGGTCCATCCATTTCAGAACCTGACCTGACCAGTGTGAAGGAGCGGGTGAGAAAGGAGCCAGTCAAAGAGAGGCCGGTCTCAGAGATGTTCTCTTTGGAGGACAGCATAGTGGAGAGGGAAATAGCTCAGAGGGTAAGAGACCACTTGTTTATCTACATATGCTGAAAAAACTTCCAACAATCAAACTTTTAGTTTTAAACTGGATTTGTATTTTTAATGACAGTTTTTTAAATTACAAGAAGGTGGGGGAAAAAAAACCTAATTTTGTTTGATACTACAGAATTTCAAATTGTTTGGTGTGGACTGGATACCTAAGATACCTTGTTTACACCCCTCAGTCTAGTCAGTTTGACCACAGGAAAGAACATTAAAGGAAGAGGTGATTAAACCTGAACGGGTATGAACTTGTCTGCAAGTTTGACTGTGAATTAATCGGTTGAAAACATCTCTGGAAACTACTACAGCTTCATTAGGAAACAGTGTCGAGGTGTAACTGGGGAAAAACAAGACTGGATAACCATTTTAATACTTTTTGTGACACAGCTTTAAACAAGGTTTATTATTTTATTCACATTGAGAGATCTATGTGGCCAGTATTTGTAATTCAGCTGAATACAAGGGCAGAATTTATCCTGTCCTGGACAAATGAACCCATCATACTAGCACATTTTTTTAAGGTTGGTTGTTTGCTAGCTAGTTTCTCAGCTTCTGATTAGCAGTAATCAGGGTTTCAGCACATAAGAGGGTAACACTAGGCTCTGAATTCCCCAGGCAGCTAAAAGCCGTACAAATCCCTTAGATTATTTGTGGAGTTGGACCCTCTTGTGCAGGTCGGCTTTCTGTTCAGACACAAAAACTTGAGACTACACCACAGTCCAGGTGTGGGTTTGATAAAATAATGGATACCTGAATGTGATTTATTGTGTTATTTCAGATCATGAAACTCCAAAATTATTTACTTTTGTCCAAAACTCCAAAAGTGTTCACCCCCTATGTCTACCAGCTGGTTTATCTTACACATAAAGGGTGCCCCTTATGACCCCCAAGCTGTTGTTTTGACTGTGCCACGGGGGATGATGGAGGCGGAGCTGTTTTGGGGGTTTAATAGCATCACAGATTAGAAGAGGTAATCCTTGGTGGAAGGAGGGACTGTGCAATGTGGGTCAGTGTTTGGCAGTGAGAACAACAGTCAGCATGATGGAAAGAGTGCACCCTTTGTAAAGAAAAGGAGGCAGGAGAGGTAGGTGGGCATAAACAAAGAGATGAGGCATTCAAAAATGAGTGAAGGACCAAACGGGTGAAAGGAAACTGAAGGCAGTGAGATAGATAAGAAGGTGCAAGTCTTCTTAATAGGCTTTGTAGTCCAAGCTTGTTATTTCACACCTGTGGGCTGGTACGGCTTGAATTGCCCTAGAAAACGGACACACATGCACGTATCATCTCCCCGCCCAGTTTTGTTTGTGCGCATGCACACAGCCACTTCACTGCTGCTAGCACCTGTCGCCATGACCGCAAGATTTTCCTCTCTCTTGAAGACGCTGGAAAGACAGAAGATGTCTGTGGACTCCATGAAGAGACCGCTGATGATGGCTGCCCTCAATGGACTGTATGTGGCCCGGATGCCTGTCCCCGAGAGTCCAGCAGAGGAAGGAGCCAAGTCCACGACAGATGAAAGGGTAAGATGCTTACATGTTGTAGGGTACTGGTTATTAAGATTCCTCTGACGTTCATCATAGTGTTATAATGCTTTTTTTTTTGGGGGGGGGGGGGTGATTGATTTTTTTTTTTCAAAATCTAGCAAATATGCTTAAAGCTTTATTTTGTTTCACATCAAGTTCTTTTGATTGACTGCCACTAAAAAATATGATTTTGAAAACTATTTTATGTTTATGTTTTGGTGCCATGCATCGTCGAATTGTGATTGCCAACAATCGAAAAGCTTTTATAGAAAAAGAAACCAAGTTTTAAGCAAAATTTATTTGTTTTTTTTGTTGGTTGTTGAAATAACCCAGGGAAAATTCAACTCTCGGACAAACGCATGAACTTACTGAATTCCACTTCCCAGTCTGCTTGCTCTCTTTTTGAGTGGGGAGGTGTGAAACCCAGTCTTTGTCCCAAGCTGTTGCTAAGCTAATGGGGGCAAACCCCTTAGTGGGCTGTGGAACGCGTGGCATGGTGGTGCACATCGCCTCTCATCTTGCTGGTATGTTAAGAATGTGACCCGAGAGAGTGTGATCAAGCTGCAGAGAAAGAGGGACAGAAAGATGTTTTGCCCTCCCAGACATGACTGGCCTTGATTAACACTTACCCCCACAGGCATGATTACCCACCACGGCTGCATATTCTTCTTATTTTTTAAAAATATTTTACAGCTGTTATTGAATCACAGATGCTTTGAGTTCTTTGATATTGAAATCAGCATTGAAGCACTGAGTTTAGAAATGTGGTCCAGTACTAAATTAAAGCTGCTGGATTCACATGGTCTGAATGATCTTTTTGTTTTGGATAAAGATGTGGAACCTTGACTAACCGATTGACTAATTCCTCTCATTTCTCTCTTTCTGTCACTCCAGTGTAAGACTCTGGAGCTGAAGCTAGAGGAAGAGCGGGTCTTCACCGAGTATGAACAGGTGCCTAAGAAGAGGGCAGACTGCGTTCTCACAACAGCAACTTTGCCCGAAAACACCGAGCGCAACCGTTTCCGGGACGTCGTTCCTTACGAGGAGAATCGAGTTGAGCTTGTACCCAACAAGGAGAACAACACAGGTTACATTAACGCCTCACATATCAAGGTATGTTTGAACGGTCATGGAGTAAAATGAAAAAATATGTATTTTTAAATATAGCATTTCTCTTTTTCCCAATTCAGAGGTTAAATTTTGGTCTCATCTGCTTTTAGGTTGACTTGGTAACATTTGCAGAAGGAAAACAAATGAAAATATTGGACTTTAGGTCTGAATCAGTCACTTTTTTATTAATTTTTTCTTCCATCCATCCATATTTTATACCCGCTTATTCCAGTGCAGGGTCATCTCAATGTTTCCTGTCCCTGTTTGATAAACTAATGAAATAAAAAGTAAAATCGTCATTCACAAAACTTAATTTTCAACAATCTTTTATAAAACTGCAGACACACAGCAGCGTTTTAGGAAAGCAGTGACTTTCTCTCAGCAGCCCTGCCACGCACACCATTGTCAACTGTTCTAACGGCAGAATAATGATCATCAAAATTCAGAGGCTTTATCTGCTTCTCCTTAAACTAACTTTGCTTCCTCTTGTCCTCTTTCTTTGTGAATATTTTCTGAATAGAGAGGAGAGAGGAGGCCATTGGAAGAGCTAAGAGTGAGGAAACACAGGTCTAATGTATGCAAGGGTGTTTAAGCTAGAGATGGACCCCATAAAACCTGCCCCTCTACATAAAACATATAGTGGTGTCATACTGATTTAAGGAAGCTTGGTTGGGCTGTTTGGGCTTCACAGTCCCTTTATCTCTCTTACATTCTCACCGGGGGAGGAAGGAAAGCAAGAAAATAGATTTAATGAAAATCATCCATTTAGGTGCTTAAAAGCACTTTTGTGACCTCAAAGACCACATCTTTTTTCTTAAGGCAGATATACAGTATCTGTTGGTTGACCAATCCTTGAGAGGGTGACTGTGATCTGGGAGTTCTTCCACTTGGACACAGTCCATCTTACAAGCTTCATAAAAGATGTCAACTTAAAACTTTACAAACAAAATTTGTGCAGCAACCTTTGATAGATCCCTGTTCTTTAAACACAGCAGGATTCTTCTTCATGCACCATCCTGTCGATTGAAGTCCCCTAACTCAAGTTAAGCGCTAATCACAGAGGTTCATACTTTAGATTAGTAATTGTAGATAATTTCCCTCCATAAATAAACTGAATATAGTTGGGTTTGTCTAATTAGCTTCTCTTTTTACGTTTTATGCTTTGTGTGATAATCTGACAGCATTTTGGATCATATTTATGCAGAAATATAAAGTTATAAAGGGTTCTTAAACTTTCAAGCAACGCTGTATATGACAGATAAAATCCAAAGCATATATGCAGTTTCTATTGGCTAGAAATGGATGTTTGCTTTATGAAAAATAAATTCTGAATTGCAGTCAAGTTAGTTTTCAGTGAGCCAATTTAAGAGAAAAAAAACTGCGCTTATAAAAATTCTTTGCAACACCCATATAATGCAACCTAATTTAATACAGAGTATAATCTTGATGAATTGAGTTTTCTTTTAGTCTCTGTTGTGGCCGTTTCTAAGCAGGGAATGGCTTGGAGGAATGGATGAAAGGCAGCTATTGAAGGCTGTTGGGGCCTGTTAAGCTCTCAGAGCTCTTGGAATTCCCAAAGAATGTTGCCTGAACTCCAACCTTCTTAAGCAACCTGAGTTATTCTCACTTCTCTATTCATGCCAAGCTAAAGATGGTGTATACATACTTGTTTGTGGATATACACGAGTTTACATTCACCATTTGAACTTTATTGATGATCTGTTTGATTTTTTTTTTTTTTTTTTTAAAGCATCTCTGTATCATTGGGTATTCTAGGTGTATCCCTCTGCCAACCCTACTTTTAAGGTTTGTGTGTCAGAACAAAAGGCCTTGTTTATTCGGCATCCATCTCTTAATACAGTTTACAATCACGCGGTGGCTTGAGGAATCAGCTGAGACATGCTCATTATGTAATGCAGCGTGTGAGTGTGTTGAAAAGGGAAAGATTTCACTCTGTGTGTAGCTTTATAATTATCAGTGATGGCAAATGAGTATAAGGTTTAAAAAGGGGGAAAAAAAGCAGGTGATCAAGGAAAAGAATGTAGATTAAAGTCAGACCTTCTTGTACTGCCCTCTTGTGGTGGATGTGATTAGTATAGAAATGATCTTAAATATATTTTAACATCTGTATGTGTTGTTTTGAGTAGTTTTTTCTTTAATTTAAATGTATTTGTTGTATTGTTTACAACAGTATTGTTTAGATTGATTCTTTGGCTGCACTTCAGCCTTCTAATTGATTCTGTGTGTGTTTTCCCAGGTTATAATCAGAGGGGAGGAGTGGCACTATATTGCCACCCAAGGCCCATTAGCCAACACCTGTGCCGACTTCTGGCAGATGGTCTGGGAGCAGGGGGTCAACGTTATCGCCATGGTTACTGCAGAGGAGGTACTTACACTTGGCCATAGAGCACTTGCAGATGTGGATCATTTTCCATTGCTGACAGCTGGCTGTGTGTGAAACAGGATGACACTGAGTGTGTGTGTGTCGTTGTTTGCATGTGTTTATGCATAAGTTGCAACTTTTGTCCATTTCTCCTCATCTTTTTGTACTTCTGTCTCATCGTCACACATGAGTCACTGCTCACTGAGCTCTCGACAATCTTCCTTCCAGGAAGGTGGGAGATCCAAGAGTCATCGCTACTGGCCCAAACTGGGCTCCAAACACAACTCGGCCACTCACGGCAAGTTCAAGGTGACCACTAAATTTCGCACTGACTCTGGCTGCTACGCCACCACGGGGTTAAAGGTCAAACACCTGTTATCCGGCCAGGAGCGGACAGTCTGGCACCTGCAGTACACTGACTGGCCCGAACAGGGCTGTCCAGAATATGTGCCTGGATTTCTCTGTGAGTGGAATCGCCTCCCAGTCATACTCACCTTCTAACAATCGTAGAAATTTTCATATCCAATGTCTTAAGAGGCAAAACATGAGAAAAACATCAAATAAATTCTTCAGGCACAAAATTCACATCTGATTTTTCTTTCCTTTTTCTTCCTTGAAGCATACTTAGAGGAGATCCAGTCTGTGAGGAGGCATACTAACTCCATGCTGGACACCTCAAAGAGCCTGAATCCACCTGTGGTGGTGCACTGTAGTGCCGGGGTGGGTCGCACTGGAGTGGTCATTCTGACTGAGCTCATGATCAGCTGCCTGGAGCACAATGAGGTGTGTATATGGGGGCTGTTGCCAATGCCTCAAGTTCAACATTTTAAATAAGTTGTATAAAAAAAGTGGAAATATTTTGACCATTTCATTAGATATTCTATGCAATCAATATAATGTAAAATACAGGAGAGAGAGGAAGTGGGTTAAAACATTCTTATTGTAACCCAACTTTCTCCAGTCAACATACTATAGATACTCAGATAATAATCATGTCCTGTGTCCTCTTCTTCCAGCCAGTGGAGGTTCCCACCATGTTATCAGAGCTGAGGCAACAGAGGATGCTGATGGTGCAGACCATCTCCCAGTACAAGTTTGTCTATCAGGTCCTCATCCAGTTCCTGAAGAACTCCCGCCTCATTTAAGCTGAGGCTCTAAATTTGGTCCTGGCTTGCTGTGGAATGGCGCTACACAGTGGAAACGGTACTTCAGCGTAGCAGGAGGACAGTAGAAAAGTATACTGAGATCTGGGAGACGCAGAAACGGAGATCCATTTGAGTTTTCTGTCGGGGAGGTTTTGTAAGTAGTAGTGGATTTTCAAACAATCCCACCTCAAGGGAGGAAAGAATTAGTGTATTCCTTCGTAGGAATCAACCATTTCTCCTCATCAGTGTATTCACATTTAGCTCTTTATACCTTCTTCATCTTAAATCTGGTCTTTCTGATGAGCATGCATATTAACATGTGTTCCCCTGGCGGTTCAGGCGAACAAGCCGCTTTTTTCTTGACTGCCGCTGTGAATGTTTCTTTCAACATGGCCAGCTTGTATGTTCCTGAGATTTCTTAAGGAACATCTTGAGAAAATAAGATCTCAGTTTCACTTAAGAGAGATTGCTTCCCTTCTGCATCTCTCTCTCTCTCTCTCTCGTTCTCTCTTTTAGCCATAATTATACATGGCACAATGCTGCATGAACAGTAGGTGGCAGCAGTATGACTTTTTTAACACTCTTGAGCTTACCAAGCAAAGGTTTTCTTCAAATCACTGATCTGAAATGCTCTTTTTTTCCCTAATTATTTTTTTTTTACCAAAGCATTGATTAGGACATCTATTGACTTCAACATAGTTATAAAAGATTTTATTTATTAACAGTTACCTTCACCTTTGCCGCTGGCAAGCATGTTGTTTTAAACTTTACTGTTTTTTGTAAAGTGTTTCTTTGAGATTTCTCCCTCCGTTCTTGTGCAGATGCACCAGCAATAACATAAATGAAATCCATCTTTCTTTGGTAAAACACACTCACAGACACACAAAGTATCGTTTAAAAGCCTCTTCTTTTTATTGGATCATAGCCTCTTGCAATCACATGTGACTCGCCATGTTTCTTACCCTAATACATTTCAACACATAAAGGTTTGTCTCCATATAAAGATTATACAGTAAATACTGTATATATTGTATCAGTGTGCCTTACTATGTAACACAGAGAAGCTTATTATTCTGTGCCTCCACAGGTCAAATCTTTCAGTCACCTTTTACCTTATATTCTTGATCTTTAACCTAACTCTTAGGTTTGATATGACAGAAAAAACAACTGAAATCTGGGATTTTCTTTGAAGGAAAAACATCTTAACAGACTTTGCCACAAAAAAAAGCACAAATCCATTTCTAATATTCTGATCAAAATTCAATAGCTAACCATGTTCCCAGATCATTTTTAAAAATTATATCCTGAACCTTTTACATGTTGCATTAATTATACTTTTCTACTTTCCTGAATTGTAATGTAGAATCAGCCATGTCCAACAAACCTCTGTACATAATGGACGTGTGAAAGCATTTTAAATGGTGTCTTTTCCTGACTTGGTACTCTTAAAATACTGCAACACAATAAACTATGCATGCATTTTTATATTTCAGTGTATATATTTCAGTATATGTCCTCAGATAAATATAAGCTTTATGCACTTCTGTTCTCTTAAACAGTATTTTCTCACATGGCATTCCACGGTTTGTTTACATTTAATTTTTTTTCCTCTTTGGCTTTTTTTGTGGCAGAACCCCCAAATACATTTCAATTAATGTGTACATATGTTTTGTATATGCATTTTGAGTGCATTAAGTCTTGTTTTCTCTCCCCAGACATGTATGAAGCTGTTGTACTTGCTTATTATGCAATTAAAGCCTTATTTTCTTTAAGACTGGTCCTAAAATCATCTCTTTTGTAAATGTTTAGATAATTTACTTTTCGCTTGACATTGTGTGTGTGTGCGTGCGTGTGTGTGTGTGTGCGTGCGTGTGTGTGTGTGTGTTTGAGGACTTTTTTTGACAGCATTAGAAACCCTAATTAGTGCCGAATGGACACACGAGGCATAAATGCAAACAGTGCTCCAACCGTCCTCTGTGAAGGGGGCACATTGTGCAGCTTCCCCGGCCCCCGTGTGGTGAAGGCAGCTGTCCAGTTGGATGACATGAGCTTTGTAGCATTGACCTCCTGCACACATTTGTAAACAACTTCACTCTGATGGATAACAGGGTTTAGCTGACATGTTGGTCACAAGACAAAATGAAATTGCTCTTTGCAGAGGAATTCTCGATCACCTTGTTAACATCATTTAAAGGGAAAAAAAAGCATGTCATAACTACACACTAAATGCTTGTTACAAAAATATGAATCAGTCTGACATAAAAACAATGTGTAGAAAAACAATCTCTTGTTATATTGATTAAAAAAAGAAAAAAAAAGCCAACATTTCTTTAAAGTTCACAGTCAAAGGAGTGTATGCAGTCCACAGGGATCGGCTGTGATCATTTTTGTGCTATCTCTTTGCGCAGCTCTGTGAGGTAGTGGTGATCCTTCCCATGAGCCACCTCCATTATAGCCATTGCCTGTGCACATAAAAACAAATGTGATTCTCAACATTTCGCAGCATATTCCTTCTTTCTCTGTTTTTGTAGTAAACCTGTGTGAGTTTGAGACTGAAAACTCAGACGACTTTACCTTCTTGAGAGCACTGATGCCTGCAGATTGTCTCTCCACCTGCATATAGATTCGACCCATCTTCAGATACATGGATGACACATTTAAGGAATGGGGTGGATACAGGATGCTGCAAAAGACGTAGTACATACATGATTTACATTACTAAAAAATATTAAGTTATTTGTAGTCTAAGTGACAGAGAAATCCCAAATATTGTCACCACAGTATTGAAAAAAAAAAGTAATTTAACTTCACATTAAATTGATGAGTGACTCAAAACACAATATTATAACAAACATTTTTGAATATATTTAGTTTTGAGCCCACAGGAGGTTTCATCTGGTGGAAATGGGTCTGCAAGAATGAAAAATGTCACAAGAGCATTTATCATATTTATAATGCTACAAAGAAATTCAGAAAGCAATCTAAGCATTCACACACACACACACCCACGCACACACACACACACACACATATATATATATATATATATATATATATATATATATATATATATATATATTTATTTATTTATAGTTGTCCTCAAAATTATTCATACCCTCCAATTAAAAAAGGGAAAAAAAACCAGCTGTCAGGGAAATAAGCTGAAATTGACAAAAGTAATAAACAAAAATTCTATGAAAACCATGACATTGATTTTGAATTGTGGTTAAAAGAGATATAAAAACACAAAAATAAAACAAGTAAACAAGCATGATGGGGCTCGGAAGCTGAAATTTTGATGAGCAACATTTTGAGGCAATCACTGCAATCAAGTGTTTTCTCTGATGTTAGAAAAAAAAAAAAAAACAACAAAAAAACTTCTATACCTATCAACAAGGTATAGGTCCACTGTTCACAGGAACGGTGCTCTAATGTGTCTGGGACATTTTTGTTTATTTATTTATTTATTTTTTCAATATTATTATTTCTGAACACAATTCAAAAGCAATATTTTCTATCACTAAATTGTAATGTTGTAATTTTTTTTATTCATTATTAGTTTCTTTAGTTTCTTGTTATTTCAATTACTGTTGTGAATTTAGCCTTTTCTTTAATTGGAGGGTATGAATAATTTTGAGGACGACTGTATGTATATATGTACATGTATATGTGTATATATATACAGTATGTGTGTGTGTGTATATATATATTTATTAGTGGGAATAAAAGCCATATGCATATTATTCTTAGCTAAAGATTCTTAGCATCTCAAGTTATTAAACTGAAGAACTTGAAAACATTCAAGTATTAAAAGCAAATTCTTAGTACCTGTAAGGTTTGAGGATCTTCTCTCCATATCTGATGGCTCCATCTGCATCTTGCATATAAATACAAACTCCCATGGCCTGGTACATCATGTGGAGCATGTACACATTGGCGTCATCGAAGACGGTTCCCATTTCCTCCAAGCTCTGTTCACACATCTCCAGCAGCTCACTGGGGGGGTGCTAACAAGTCAAGGCAGCATTCACAAGATGTGAGTTGGAATTTAACTTCATAGTCATCCGATTATAAAACTACGTTGTTTGGAGGCCAGGAACCTAAATAGTTAAATACTCAAGTCTGAATGTTGCCATGTGATGAGAAATGTGTGCTGTCATGAATTTGTTTGCACGAGTAATATATGAACATCATTGTGTGTTGTTGGTCAACAAAATAAGAGTGCTATAAAGGACAAAAACTGAGATATTGACTTACAACAGATCCAAGTTAAATAAACACTGCAAATGATCTTTCCTTCCTGTAACTATTTTGTTTGAATGAAGAGAGTTGTAAAACATGAATGATATTGACATTAAAGGATATTTTTAACATGTTTGAGCTCCCGGAACTCTTTGATAGTCTTCCTGGCGTAGCGAACCATGTTGCTGATGACCTGTGGCTCGATGGGGTCACTCTGCTTACGTACTTTCAACTTTACCTTATCCTATTGGACAGAGGACACAGCGAATAAGTCTAGTATAAGACACAGTTTTAAATTCCAGCACATGAATAATAAATTCTAGATTATCTTCTGGGATAGCGTACAACACCGATCATCTAATACACCCATCCTTCACTTCTTACTGGGTCTTACTTTAGACTTGTTTGTGCATTCTGAGCAGTCGCAGGTGAAGTAATAAAACTCTCTCAGCCTGTTATTGCGGTCATCTGTTGGATAGAGGAGGTCTATGTAGCTGATGAGCACCTAGAAAGGGATTCAAAAACAAACAGCATGCACAAAAAATAAAGCACTCTCTCTGTCCTTGACATCCTTCCTCTTGTCTGCTGCCAAATAGTTTCTGAAAATAACCCCGTTCAAATCAGGGGCTGCATCCTCACTTTAAACCACAAACGCACACACAGGCACCCCGCTGTCTTTGACATGCTCATGAGTGAACTTGTCATTGGCCTTTTACTGCACATCAGCAGTGCTGTGGTTCAGCACTCATCTCTGCCTTTCAGTCATTCCATACAAGCTTGAGGTCAAAGACTGCCTCTCAGTATTGTCTTTCAGGTTATTTCCTCAGTAATAGATCAAATTACTGATCTCAAATCCAGCTCAATTTGATCAGTTGCCAGAAACTAATAAGACAGTAGATGTCAAACAGGTAATTTGAACACAAAGCATTAATTGCTCTTAACTACTTTCAGACAGATTGTTTATCTCCTTCCTTGTATAAACCAAACCCACAGAGACACCTACTGTAATATGATTACATACATATGCCTTCTGCCATGACACAAGAAGCAGAACTCCCTTCTTTACATGTTAGAAGTACAACCAAGATGAAAATTCAACCCTGTGATCCCAGTTGTCCTCACTTCATCTCCAGGTTTCATGTCCCGCACTGCCCGAATCTCAGCGGACGTCCTGTTATATGTGACAATGACGCTGGGAAGGCAGCTGTGGTTTATTAGTGCCACACTGCAGGGAGAGACAAATACAAAGCAAAACAAAGACATGAAAATAAAAATGACTCTCTCCTCTGCCATGGGTCAAACAGGAGAAGCATAGCATAGTTAAGCTTAACACAGTAACATCACTGCTCTAAGGGGCATTAACTCTATGCAGCGACTGCATTCAAGTCTTAAGTGTCCCTGAAATACGTTTGCAACTGTTTTATCTACGTGGCTGAAAATAGTCCAACAAAGAGCAGAGGGGGATAAAGACAGCCTTCAATTACCAATTTTAAAACCATTTTATCACCTAAGGACCAACTGCAAAGGATAATGTGAGGTGAGAGTTGACAGGATGCAACAAGTATGTTGAATGTTGCTCTGAACACTGAACTTTATAACTAACAAACATGGATACTTGTTGCTTTCAGAATCATCTGTGTAATATAGCATGCCTCTATTGTGATGGTTATGTTTTTGCCATGTTGCTGCAGTTGCAAAGTGTGATCATATACACACACACATGCACTGTAAGATCTCCTTCTTACTCTGGGTAGACAGCAGTTCCCATGTGGGAAAGTTCATCGTCCTCAATTGTGAAACCATTGCAAGCAACCTGTAAAAAAAAATGGAAGAGTGAGGGGAATAAAAAAGTAGATGCAGATTGCTCTTTTTTAATGTTCAAGTAAGGGAAAAAAAAGTCTGATATTCATGTCTGTACCTGAGAAAAGAGTTTCAGCAGGTCTTTGTGGTCAGGAAACTCTACATGTTTGGAGTAAAAACGATGCAGTCCTGCGATGTCTGCCTCTGTACTCTCTTTTTCTCATTATCCTCATCCTCTATATCTGTTATAGTCAGGGAAAAGAAATTTGATTTCATGTTACTAATAAAAAATGAACAGCATGCAGGAAAACCATTGCTAGTTAAGGTGAAACATTTACCTATTTGCTAATATTTACCTATTAAAGAAAACTTTGTTCTTCATGTTGCTGAGTATGAACATTGTGGTTTTCATGTTCAAAAGTCATATCCTATGACATATTTTTACTTTGATGAGCACATGGTTGATCATGCAGCAACCACTTCTTTCCACTGGCTTTTAAAACATAGTTGAGCTTGACAATGTTTTTTTGTTTTAATTTAATTGTATTATGACTTTACATACATATTTTTTCAACTGTCTTTATTTTTTATTGTTCTCTTTCACTGTCCAGCACTTTGGGCAAGCTTGGTTGATGCTTTATAAATAAACTTGAACTTGATCAGTGTGAAATGGATGTGAATTAAATGATGTGGCCACCAAAGACACCAGCTCTCAATTAAACTGGACGACAGTGGGGAATTCAGATTTTACACAGCACACTAGATCAAAATCATCGCCATCCTTTCAGAAGTTTCTGAGATGTAAAAGTGATGCCAACAGATGCAAACGTGTGTTTGTTGGACATAACATTGCTGTTTTTTTGTCACCAGTTTTTGAGGTTGTGGGTTTAGCCCTGTCCCCAAAAGGTTCAGGACTGGTAAGATGCCCATAATAAAGCGGAGAATACCAACTTCTTGGCTGTCGATTTAAAAGGTTTTCTCTCTCCCATTACCTTTATATATATATTAAAAAAAAGGGGGGGGGGGGGGGGGGGAGGATTGAGTAGGCCATTAAGGACAAATTGTTTTGTTGTTTTTGTAAACAATTACCCGTCTGATGAAAAATGGCTTAAGAATTGATGCAGTTTTGTCCTTTTGACCAGTTTTTCTTTGCCGTATCAAACACAAGCACACTAAAGGAACTGTGAGCAGCCATGGTTCATCTCCTCACTGTACAAAATTTTAAGTTTATCAGTTTCAATTTTCCATTTTTACCAACTAGCTTTTGGCTTTTTGTAGCTTCAGCATCACTTTTTTCCTTCTCAAACCGTTTTCTTTATCAATGTGCAACTGTTAGTGTTTGGCCCAGAGCTGTGCCAGTTTTGTATAAGTGAAGCAGTGAGACTGGAGTCACTTAAGCTGGACCCTGTAAATTTCCATTTGTCATGTACTGAAGTGGCTAAATTTAGCCTGTGCTTCATCTTGACTGCAAGGGAAAGTTGATACCCAGTTGAATTTATGATTTTGACTCACAAAATGAGTGTCATTTAATTATGAATTACAATTTAAAAATAAAACAAACTATATTATAATTCCCCTCAGGGGAATAAAGCACTTTTGATTTAGTTCCTTTAATTAGAATTCATTTCATACTGAAGTTAACTTAATCCAACACTGTAACTTTGCATGCCCCACTGCAGCAAAGTGTCAAGAGGTGTTTCTACCTCCTGTTCAAGTCTCACATGTTATGCCGTCTTAGCACCATCTGGCACACATCTATAGGCTATATATAGAAATGGACGTTTCAGTATGATCTCAACATCATGTCTTTAAGGTATGTAAGGTCATGTAGGTCTTTTTAAAATGCTGCACAGACACTTTCTATTGGGGCCTCTCTCATCCTGTCAAGGAAAAAGTCAAATTACAATAAAAAATCATGTGTGATTAATCTCATGCTAATGAGCAGTTACTCACGTGACTGCATCTCTCCTATGAGCATCATCTTCTCGGACACAGTTGGATCTCTTTCCATTTTCTGCAGAGAACAGCTATGTTTACCACAGTATTCACTTGACCAGTGGTTCCCGACATATTTTCCCTAAGAACCCCCTTCATGCAACTACCCAAAAGCTGTGGACCCCCAGCCTGCTCTGTGTTCAAACTATGCTTGGTTTGATGCTTTCATTAGCTGTTTCTCATCTTAAATGATGCATTCTGGCTGACTTCTTTCCTTAGATAAAACCAAAGTTAAGGTAATTGTAAACAAATAACACAACCTTTTTAAAAAAAATGTTCAAAATCATATACACAGTGGCATTTCTCAGATATGTTTAATTAATAACATAGAGCAAAGTTAGTGTTTTTACTCTCAAAACGCTGCCTTAAATCACGCTAGCTCTGAATAGTCAAAGAAAGACCCCCCCAAAGACTCCCTATGCTCTTTGGGAGTCCCTCTTGGATCCAGGGACCCCAGGTTGGGAACCACAGCACTAGCAAGCACTCTAAAAATACATGGACTTTCATTAAGTGTCAAACCTTCCTAGCGAGGATCCGAGCCACCAGGCGAGATGTCTCCGATGGGCACCAGTTCTCTCCAAATGCATTCATTGCTGAACACTCCAGCTTGTGCATGGCCCAATCTCCTTTCTTTAGACAAATATAAACAGTCAAAAGAGACCTTTTAGTTTAAACTGAAACATGAGTTAGACAAATATTTAGTTTGTAAGAAACCACAGCTGGCAACTCAAAGTAACATCAGATTCCTTCATTACTTTCCCTGTCAGTACACAAAATTATTTGTTCATTGATGACTTAGACCAAGTTTCCTGACTTTATAAACAACACTGAATACACATTTTACAGTTTTACAGTTTCTTATTTGTAGAAATTAAAGTAAATTGCTCACTATCACTGGTCACAGTCATGGCATGCTGTAATCTGTTTAGATAAGGAAATACAGAAGGCATGAATGAAGCTGTATAAACTTTTTGTCATTAACACTGGCTGTGAAAAAGGTTTGAAGTGGCACCAATCGGAAGGACACCACCACATCAGCCACATGACACATTAACTTATATGTCCAATGAACTGATAAGATACAGGGATGTGAGAGGATCCCCAGTAATGCTAGAATGCAAATTAAGGGAGCAATATTTAAAATTCCCAGAAATTACCCACTGTGTCAGTGCAATACCTACCTGGCACTTCACATTGCAGTAAAAAGCTTTCTTGCACTTCCCACATCTTGCCAAGCCCTCTTTCCTACAAAAACAAAAGTTTTCTTAGACTTTGGGTGACAGGTAGAGTATCATAAAGTAGTTACTGAAAGAACCTCATATCTGAACAAAATCTATTAAACAACACGAAAACATCACAGAAAAGAACTCATTGGATTGGAACCCTCAAGCCAAAGTATCTGTAAGTATATGTCTGGTTGTGTAATGGTATCTCGCTGTGTTGAGGGTGTGTGTGTGGACATTAAGATGTTCTGCTTCAGAGGTCTGAGACAAGAAACAGCAGTTGCTGTTGGCTTGCAGTAACTGATAGCAATGAAGGGCTTTAAAACATTCTGTGGTATTAATAGAGCTGGCGTTATAACGAACCAGCTGTCTTTGTAACGCACTGAAACAGTAAAGTAGTCAAAAATTCTGAGTCACTTAATGTCTGAGGTCACATAACATCCAACAAAGCTGCTTGGTGGTCAGTGAGATGTGTGGAGAACTGACATACTAAACCCAGGAAAACAAATATAGGCTAGTCCAGACTTTTACCACAATGATCCACTTAACATCTTAAAAAATTGTCTCTTGCTCATGTTTAGTTTGGCCACCAAGGACACAGACACATTTTATCTTAAAATACAGCTCAGTGTCCTTCTGGTAAAATGCTGGATCAGTCATTTTCATCACTCTCAACAAAATAAAAATAGTCTGGTATTATTTTCAGACAATTTAACACAGGTCCCTGACATTGTCATGGTCATGCTCCTCAAACTGTAAACACAGTTAACTGTAAACACAAACGGCATTGCTGCAAACCATAGGTCTGAGGCTTGAGGCTCTGTATGATAAACAGACTGTAAAATCCTTTGAGGCAAATTTATGACAAGCACCATAATACTAAAACTGATGTAACCTGACCCACTGCACAGGGCAAACATGGTAGCTTTAGTGTGAGTCATTCATAATGAACCTGAACAAATATACCTGCTCGTTAACTTCAGGGTCACTTGTGATATTATAGGTCAGATCACTAGTAGACTATTGACTGACGCATTTAAGTAATCCCAACCTCATCTTTGCCTTAAATAACTAAGAATATCATCATTTTCTTCAGGAGGGGTTAGCAGGTTTGTGAAAGGAGCAATCTAAGCATCACTCAGAAAGATGAGCCACAGGCATAACCAAAATAGATTTTAAGGGGACAGTTTTACAGAGCCATGTGTGGCTTTTAATCATCAAAACGACCTCTCACAGAATCAGTTTTGGAGAGAGAATAAGCTTTGATTAATAATGAGAAATATAATGAAGTGTTGCAGAATAATTAGCCACACTAAATCACTGCTCATATGGGCAACATAAAAGTTTTCCCAGGATATGAGGTAGTAAATTTCAGGGCTTTATTTCACCTGGTGAAGCAGAACTCGCAACAGCAGCCTCTCTCTTTGACCGATAGCACGAATGAATACGCCGGGCATGAAAACAGGAGCTCCCCAAGTTTAAAAGCTCTGGTAACGCGGAGAGCTCGTCCCTTTCCCGGACTGTCGAACCTCTCCAGTCCCGCGATGCTGCCTGTCATTTTCCCGTCTCCCTTCAGAGTGAGTTTGGACTTCAGTGGGATGTGGCACTGAAGTGCTGGGGCGTCACCATCCTTATTAATAGTTCACAGCGGCAATCACAGAGACTGGATGCGCCAATTTCCAGCTTCAGCACTCGGTGCTGTCCATGGGTGCTGTAAAGTTCCCCATAACGTGAGTCTACTGTTTGGATTGTGGCGCAGGTTTTGGGTGATTTTTGATACGATTAAAAGTTCTTTCTTTTTCTTTCTTTCTTTCTTTCTTTCTTTCTTTCTTTCTTTCTTTCTTTCTTTCTTTCTTTCTTTCTTTCTTTCTTTCTTTCTTTCTTTCTTTCTTTCTTCCTCTCGGAGCGCTGTTGCACCGTTACGCCAATATCAACTACTAAATTAGGAGAAAGATAAAGAAGAGGAGAAGCCTCCACTTGGACCTGCCAGACGTCATCCTGAAAATCAGAAAAGTGGGTTACACAATTGCAGCACTTTTAGTGCAGTTTGAACTAGGTTATTTCACCTGGTAACACCAGCATGTCCTCCATGGAAGGATAGGATTTGTCAAATAGGCTAATGTGAGTCAAAATGGAGCTCATGGTAAGCCACAGCAAAAATCCCGACTGCAGGGGATCACCGCATTGTGTGCCAGGAAAGAGAACATTTGAAAGTAATTTGTCTGTGATTACAGGGTAAGGTCGAGGCTGAGTATCACCTGGTGACAGCAGAGGAAGTTTAATGTAAGATATTGACAGACGCAGCATTTACTGAAAATAAACTTTGTTGTAACTCTAACAAACACACTCTGGTTTCCCAGATAAAACTTGTGGATTTTTGGAGCAGAAAAAGACTCAGACATGAGCAAATTTATCTTAAACTTTCTTTTTTGGAAAGTCACTCACAGTGCAAAGAGCAGTGGATCAAACATTAATTTCCTCCAGTTTCTTCTGGATTTCACATGGATCAGAGCTGCTCTCTGCGCTGTCTAAAGACCACTGTTCCACACTGGTTTCTCCTCCTACCATCCTCAACTGAGAGTTTATACTGGACCAAAAAACATATTGTGTATCAATAGAATGTTTGTTAGTTATATCTTATGTTTTCATCAAATTATCAAGCAAAAGGTAATTAATTACAAAGAAGAGCTCCAGTCGTTCACTCGAAGTGTGTGAAAACTGCAAAAAAAGAAAAAAAAAAAAAAAAAAAAGTGAAAATATGTTTAGTTGGTCATTCATCCATCCATCCACTTTTACCAACATATCCTTTCTGCATACTGTGGAGCTTTAACTTTGTGATGTGCTTTTTGCTTCTGTAAAATTGGTAGAAATGTGAATTGTGAGCATGCTGTAATGATCCCATCTCCATCTACCCTAACTCACTGCTCCCTACCCTTCTATTCACTTGCATGCATCTTGACCATTTCTTTATTTTCCTTCTGTAAAACCTCCATCGGCCCCATCCAGTCGCCCAGATACCACCTTTCCTGTGGTTCCTGAGCCCGCTGAAAGCCATCCGCTACCTGGTGTACAACCGCTACAAGTGGCTGATCATCAAGATCGTACTGGCCCTGCTGCTGCTCATCATGCTGGGCCTCTTCCTCTACAGCATGCCGGGCTACCTTGTCAAGAAGCTGCTGGGTGCTTAACTGCTTAGAGGAATAACTGCTTAAAATGTATTTGCATTTACATTTGAAGGAGTCATAAACTTTTTCTGAAATGTTTATAGATTGCCCATTAATGCTAAAAATGGAAATTATAGTAAAGTTTTGTTTTGAACTGTTGAAGCTCTTGCAATCTTTGCACACTTACGTAAGAAAACCAATAAACATTTAGATGTATATTTTCCTAATAAATTCAGTGAGATGTTGATCAAGATAACCTCAACATGAATTGGGTAGTTCATGAACATTTTGTTGGTTAAACTGCAGTATTAAATATTAAATCCCCTGAGCAGCAAAGACAGAGTTGGATCAATTAATATTTGCGAATAATTCAACTTTATATTTCAGTTTTTATAACTGTGGACAGTGAAATCACAGTTCAGCTCATTTCTTTATGCTGTTAGTATTCTTCTGTTCTTGTGTAATTGTCTAAATGCTCTTCAATCCTCTGACTTGTGTAGTAATCTTCACTAATGAAAGCTTCTCAGTAGTGACATAAATTATTTGCAAATATTACTTAGCCAGGTCTGACAGAGTCCTCAGAGTTAGAAACAAATACGGAACTTGTCGCTGTTGTCTAGAAAAATCCAGGTGTTAATGTGTTAATATGCATGCATCATTGTGAAAACTGAGCTGAGAGGTAGTGTGTTGGCATGACTTGTCTTTCAGCTCAATGCAAAACAAATCACCCACCCTGTCGTCCTTGATGTTACAGATAAATGCAATGAGGATTTCATTGGAGTATGATTTAAGTGCACTTGAGTGAAGTTCTAAAAAGAATGGGCGGCTTCTGAAAAATCTGCCTCCACCTTTGAAGACATTCTGTACGACATTTTGTCCATTCCAACTTTATCTGTGGTTGACCCCATTTGCGTTGAAGTTTATGTTGGGGAATCACTCTTGATTTGCACTAAATTGAATTTGCCTGTTTTTACAATGAATCTGTGTATTTAAATTGTTTTGGAGTATGTGCAATATTTTTGGTTTGTTTTGACATTTGAAATAAACTAAATTCTATGAACAACATGTTTATAAAGTGGTAAAATGGTCATTTCATAACAATTATCACTGGAGCTGCAGTTTTTTTTAGCTCATCGTTGTGTTTTGGATCCACTGATCTCCGAGTTGCACTCCCCTGCAGCAAGTGACCGTTTTCGGTTTAAAAAAAAGGAGAAAGAAATCTGTTAAGATTTGCCTGTTCGGCAATAAGTAGAAAACCAGGTTTTTGAATAGATGAACACAGAGAAATTGTTTCTTGTCGTTTCATTTCTGCATCTTTCTGTGCAGTCAACCCAACTCCAGCATGTCATGGTTGCTGAACCCATGGAAGACGATGTGTATCTTGGCCTGGAGGCACTACAAGCTGCACTGTGTGGTGCTGCTGGCTGCTGTGATGGGTCTGCTATTCCTCTCTCTGCCCTCAGAGCTCACCCACAAGCTGTTTAACACTGCTGGGTAGTTTCGGTAACCAAACACATGTTTGCATACACGTAGTTTTACACAGCAACTGTTATGTCTTGAATTAACTCCATTGTATAACTGCTTCCTGCATACTTGTAAAAATGAGCAAATTCAAATAAACTATAATTTCATGCAATATTTATTTTTCAGAATGAATAAAACATATTTTTCAAAGCTATTCCACATCCTCATAGAACAATTGTATTTTTTTTTTTTTTTTTTAGGAAAAATAAAAAAAAAAAAAAAAAAATACTCCTGCTGAATATAAATTTATATTTGTGAATATTGGCTTAGGATACCTTTTAAAAAAAGAGAAAGAAGAACGGGAAAAGGACATATTCATTAATATGCTAACCAGTTATATAAAAATCCTTGTTATTGTCCAGACCATGAAAAACAGTGATTCAGCTTTTTCTCTCTCTCATTGCAATTACATAAAATAGTGCACATTAAACAAACTCAATAAATAAGAAAGCCAACATTTAATAAATCAACAAATTACAATAGAAGGGAACTAGAAAAACTGTGTTAATGTATAATAACTATATACAAATTATCTAATAGTTCCTACTGAATTTAAGATGCATGGTGAGACTATTCCTCATCTTCATACAATAGCTGTATGTTTGTCTATATTTTAATGGACCTCAAGTCAATATTAAGAAATAAAGTAATGCATGTGCAGCTCAAGTCCACATTTAGCATGAATTATGGCTTTGGGTGACCTATCAGAAAGAAGAGAGAGGTATAACGTTAGATAAAAAGGACATATTTATTAACATGCTAATCAATTAGATAAGCTTTAATTGTTATTCTCAGACAATGAAAAAAACAGTTTAGCATGTTCTCTCTCACTGCAGTTACTGTGCATACTGTAAAACAGTGCAAATCAAACAAACTCAATAAATAAATGAACCAACAAACAATAAATCAACAAAACAAGCACGCAGAAATAAGGAAAACTGTGTTAATTAGGGATGTTTGATATCATTGGCCGATAATGGCAAAAAAAAGCAGCATCTTCACAGGTAAGACAGTTCACTGTAATATTGTGTACTTGTTCCTGCAAATGCCGATGACACGTCCTACATGACTGCTCCGAGCTGTGCACGGCCGTTTGTGAGGGAAGGATCTTCAGAGTACTGCATATCATGCTGATTGATTCCTCAAAATCAAAAACTCTGTCTGCAAGAACAGTATCACTGGGGAGTAGTTTTTGAAGGATACCAAAAATTCTCAGTCTCAAACTGATCACTAGAAAATGCTGCACGCATTATGTTGCTTCAGGTAATCTGTTGATCGCAGCTACAGGTATCAGCCATTTCGGTGCCTCCTTGTTACTTCAGTAATCAACTCTGCTTAATTAAAAAAAAAAAAAAAACACACCGGGGATCTTGAAAAACTTTAACATGCCCTTTTTTTCTTTTTACCCTCTTGATTGTGCGAAGAGCTGGCACAGTCCTTTATACAACAATATAACCCAGCATTTCCATTCAGAACCAACGTAGCTCTCAGCAAGTGGACAACAAACATGGGGGAACGTTGGTTCGAAGGGGCGGGGCAATACGCTGCAACGACAACTCCGCGGTCTCTGTTTTTCTGGAAGAACTTCATATCCCAGGATTCATTTAGAGT
Source organism: Atherinomorus stipes (assembly GCA_023101725.1). NCBI lineage: Eukaryota > Metazoa > Chordata > Actinopteri > Atheriniformes > Atherinidae > Atherinomorus > Atherinomorus stipes. The sequence goes on from JALJCO010004214.1 coordinate 987,522, forward strand.
CATGTGACAGCGTGCAGCTGCTGCTGTTACAGACTGACTTGCTTTGAAGCTGCTTATGTCTGGTTTTAAGTTGTTGGTTTAGTTACCAAGTTGACAGAAACATCATAATTCGCCACTTGTTGGCTCATACTTGCTAGTATCTGATATCTGGCAGCCTGATGTCCAAAATGAACTCCTCTGGCTGAGTTAAGGCTATTTTGGTATCTTTCCTCTCAGAGCAGAGTATAGTTGTATTTCTCAAAATATGGGAGATACAACATCACATTTGACTAGTCAATTAATCAATTTGATTGGTAAAATATCACCAAGGAAAAAACAAAAAGATATTACAGTTTCTTCTTCCCAGGTGATGTTTTAAAATTCTTTCCCTGGTTCACTGAATACAGACTAAAGTAGGCTATCTGTCTTATTGTCAGCCAAACAGTATATTTTAGCTTTAGATTACCTAAATATAATTAAAATATAATTAAGACTAAATCAGTCTAATGTTTTCGTATATAAACTAACTTACAGTGCATTGCCACAACACTTTCTTTTGTTTTTGTTTTGTTTTAATGCATAGAGAACAACAGTTCTATGACAATACTACACAAAAGCAATCCTTAATCCATATTAGGATGCAAGTTAGTATCAAAAACTAATTTCTAAGGTGGGTCAACCATACATATCTGTCTGAGCAATTGTGCTGCAAACAGACAAAGCCGACTTGACCTCCATGACCAAGGTAAAATATGATGAACAAAAACAGACATACTGCACCTTTGCGACGCTGCTCCTGCTTCATGCGGAGCTCTTTGTTCCGCTGCCTCAGACGCTCATTCTCAGAAGCAAGATAAGCGACATCTGTCCGCACTGAGCTGGAAACACACACACACACACACCAAAAATCATTCATTTGATACAGAAAAACCCAATTTCTATTTGCACATCAACTAGTGCTCCCTTAGTTTCTTCTCCAATGTTCTCCACTCTTTGCTTTTGTCCTCAGAGATGATGTTGCCTAGACTATCCCAGTGGGATAAATCTTTTCCTTGTCATGGAAAAAATGACAAGGATCAAGTTGGTTTCAAATATGCATAGAAAAAGGCAGGGAAGAGTCTGTTTTCAGGTGATGAGACAGATAGGGAGAGATTTTAGAAAAATTCTGCATTCATATACAGGTGTTTGTGGTCTTATTTGAACCTTTTGTGCTGCTCCAGGAAACTTATCCAAAGCAGGTAGGATTTTTTCGGTACGGATGAGATCAGAGATGGAATTAGTCCCAGGGCTGGATTCTGCTGCCTCTGCCATGCCGCTGTACAGGTGTCCTAGAAACAACAAAAAGACAACTAAGATACAAAAAGGACAACTTGTATTTTTTCAATGAGCACAGCTGATGGAAACAGCCCAGTGCACTTTGCATCACTTTGCATACATTCTCACCTCAATCTGCTTTCTATGTTGTTGTGCATGTTCTAATATGAAATCAGCCAACTTGGGAAGATCTTTATCCTCGATGTTCAAAAACTGTAAGAGAAACAGTTCATCTGTTCATCTCAAGTTTTGTCCCACAAAGATACAAAGCAACCGTTAAACAGCGAAGTGTCTGCGGGACTGTTTGTATTAAGAAACAGGAGGAAAACGTAAACGTGAACAAGAGCTCACATCACACAGGAAACAAAGGTTCACAACAGACTGATCCTTCTTTTATAGGGGAGCTGGCAGGTTGGCGAAGTCCTAAGATGGGATCCATGAGTTTTTTTTTTTTCTTAAATATGCTTCTAATTCTTACCTGCTGTTGTTTGTACTATCTATAGTAGAAAATGATTGTCTTTTCCTAATTGTGATCAAACATAAACATGAATATTGAACATTTGTCTTACCACTGCCAGTAGTAGTCAGTATTTTCGTCCGCTATAGTAGGGGTGGGGGTTCTGGAGCCTATCCCAGCATATAGGGGGAGGGGGGGGCCCGGCGGTCCCCGTTCTTACCACTGCATAAAGTGAAAAAGGAGAGTAATAAAAGATTTCATGAAAGAGGCAAGTTTGACACAATATTTGGATTGACTTGCATAAGCAAGTTAATTATGCCTCACTTGATTTGCTTCTGGAGCCTTTCGTATTTCTGAAGCAGACGTTTGTCATTTCTCTCACTCTCAGTCCTCTTCTGACAGTTTTCCTGTTGTCTGGCTTTGTCTAGTTTTTTTTTTTGCTCCATCAAATCAGACTGCAAACTGAAATGAAACACTGTCAGTCTAATGGTAAATACAGTATATAGTAAGTGTGTTGGAATAAGGGAATCTGCTGTACTTGACTATCCCGCATTTATTCTTGGCCCTTTGTATGACTTTGCTCTCATCTTTGCTCAGTAGCTTCAGTCTTTTGAAGATCTCATTAACGTGCTGTTTATACTCTTCCTTTTTCACAGAACAGGACATGAGACCAGTACTTATTTGTTCGTTCATTCTACTTAATCAGCATGAACAAGCTTCACCAGAAGCAGACAGTGAGCGGTCAGAGGCGTTATGACATGTCCAGCCAGTCAGTTCTTTGTGGTTCTTTTTTCTTTTAGACTGTTTAACTTTTTGTGCAAAATACCGAGCTTGATCTTCAAAAGCAGGTTGTACTTTTAATACTTTAAGGAGCAGTGTTGGTGATGAGTAATGGACAGTTTCTTTAAGACATTTGACATATTTTATGATTTTTCAACACTTTAATTGGTAAATTTATGTAGAATGGGTTGTAGAGAAGACAGAATGCAACATTATGGGTCATGGCCAACATCCTCAGCCATCTTTGAAGGATGCATAAAATCCCAACTATAATTTATTTCACACTGATATCACCAAATCTGATGTCTTTGTCTAATACTAATATTTAGATGGAGTAAAACTTCAATAGTTTGCAGCATATGCCTCAGTGTTTTAGTACTGTAGATCAATGAGTCCATCTAGTGGTGAAGGATAAAAATGTCATGATTTTGATGCTCATTCTGCAGCTGTTTTTGTGCATTAGTAAAAGATACACATCTGACTATCTAACACACACAACAATGACCCTGATTTCATGTATGAGATATTCCTTATTCATCACAGGGTTCATGTATTGTCTTAATAAAAGATTAAGCTGTCAGTTTTCTTGCCGGTGTCTGCTTTTGTCTCATTGTGCCATCATGTGGGTGTTCATCGTAAGTGCAGTCAAAAAACTGAGAACAGCGTCTATGAAGCATCCCAGTCTGAAAGCCACCTCAGAAATGGAGAGATTATCAGACAGCCCTGAGTCTGAGTCAGTTCTAGTATAGGACAACTAGCACTCTTAGTTTTTTTTACACAGATGTAGGTGGGGAGGGTTCAGGTCAGGGACTTGATCTTGAGTGAATTGAAATATTTTATAATCAACCATGCAAACACATTACAGTACACGTTTGCAAGCACACGCGCACACACATACTCACACACGCGCACAAACCACAGTGAAGATTTGTCCCTCATCTGTATCTGAAGGCTTTATCCAACCTTGCCCCAGTTTCCTGCGATTTATTATAATTCCATTTTTCCAGTCTTTCAATCTAAAGATTTGTTTCTCCTCATTTTTTAATAACGTGCAAGCAAGGGAAGCATGTCCCTGGGAGATTATGTCGTCGTCTCTGGCGTCTCGTCTTGATTACATCAGAGGAACTGGATTTGATTTGGAAGAAACCCCCTTGTTACAGTACACGATCTCTTTAGACCTCCCCACTGTTCTGATTTCTTGTATCCTCACAGGGGATGATCTTGATGAATATGATCTGAATGAGAGGGAGGCACAGTGGGATTAGGTGAAGGGATTATAATTTCAAATGACTAGAAATAATAAGAAACAATAAATCCTAAGTAGATTTAGTTCTCAAGAAAACCCTGTTAGGATAAATCAAAAGAATAAGAGAGGACAGACATATTAAATGGATACTGACAGAATAGTCTGAGAGAAGATCACTTCCTCTTTTGTCTTGCAGGCCAGAATTTAATAAAGATCTCAATAACACATTTTCTTTTTAACATTTATTTAGGAGAATTACATAAAAGCATCATTAGACTCTATTTTTCTCTTAAAAAGATCATTGATGGATCATGTTAATGGAACAAAACCATTTTCTGTCTCATAATGTCCATCATACTCAGCAACACTGAATGTGTACTGTAAAATGTAATAATGGTTTCAATCGAATATGTCTAGTAGATATAACTTAGTGTTAATGTAATTAGTAAGACTAATCTTAAATAAGTCATATGAATTTAGGAGTACAAAATATTAAATAATTGAATGTATTTAAATTCAGGAAAATAAATTAAAATCATATTACATCAAATTAAGAATACATGAAAAATGATGATGATGGGTGGGTGGGGTGTATTTCCCACAGTGCTGCTCACTTCTTTTAACAACAAATTATGCGTCATTGCTTGCAACTTTTCATGTTTACTTACGGAGCTTAGTTTAAATTACCCAGTACTATTTCAAGGTGTTTTTTTTTTTTTTTTTTTTTGCTATTTGGTTTCTTAAAATTCAGTAACACAAAAAGCTTGCTAATGATTTCAGTAAGAGGTGAAAAATAAAGAAAAATAAACTATGATGTGGTTTTGCAGTCATACAAACAAAGACATCTACAAGTTTCTTGTAATTTTCCTTCATCTGCTTGTTTTTCACTGTCACACTGGATAACTTATTTAGGACTATTATGTTAGAAAAAAAATCCAACATTATCTCATGTGATCCTTGGTGATCTTTACCTTCAAAGCTCCTCGTATGAGGTAGAAAGTCCTCAGCTAAAAAGACAGGGAAACATTTTTTTGGTCACCAAATTGAGCTCTGATCAACAATAATCCACCTTTTACCATAGTTTCAGTGCAAAGAGAACATGTTGCGTGAACATAGAAACACTTCACTCATTAGAATTTATATTTATGATGACAATGAACTGTTTTCAATTAGGTAGTATCATATGGCTGTTCTCAAGTTACTTTATTACTCAGACAGATGCTGCACTTATAGAGATGTTTGTGGTGTGACACTAATTTAGCAAAACAACCCTCATCAAGTCTTTGCTGCAAAGCAAAAACACTTGTTTTCATCAATTTAATTAAGGTGAAATTGAAATCGTGTTTTGAAACAAAAAACAAGATTTTATGAAGTACAGTATTTCTTTATGTGGAAATGATCACATCAATTTTTTCCCGCAACCTTGTGTACTTAAAACGTGCTGAAATCAATCGAGTTTTCTCCATGGTTCTATGAACTCAAAGCATTACAGCTGATTGTGCTCAGTCAATCAAGCTAACAAACTTTTGAGGCAACAAGTTTGCACTCTTTCTTTTTGATCAAAGCCAGTTAGTTTTTACAGAATACTAGTGAAAGCCTTGTGTTTAATTTTTCTGCATTAAGTTTGTGATTATTTAGCTCTTGGTCCTGAAGCTCACTCCCAGAGTTAAAAATATGTACTTCAACAAGACATTTTGTACAAATATTTCAATGTTCACTGACTTCCCATTTCTATACTCAACTTTGATTTTCTTTGTCATATTTATAAACTTTTTCTTTAAAGCAGGGCTGTGAATTAAATCATTTAAAAGGTCTTTGTTGTGAAACGAGCAATTTGTGGAATATTGAGTTTATGTTGTTGTTTCTAGACCCATTCTTTTTTAAAAAATGTAAAGTTATTGTAACTTTTTAAAGATTACCTTTCTCTTAAAAAAAAGATTGAATCATTTCTTGATTTAGATGAAGAATCAAATGAAAAGATAAAAGGTTTTTGATTTTTTAGATAAAAAATAAAAAATCAAAACCTCTACTGGTCTCCAGTTCTAGTACTAATCTGTAACCAGTCCAGAGGATGCTGTTTTTTAGTGACCATGGTAACAAGACTGAAGCAACAGACTTGTCACAAACATAAACTTTTACTCCCTCACAGTGTGCCGCACCATCTTTTATATTGTGGCTGTTTATACATCCTTACATGACTGTATGTATAACTCATGACTGCACTGATGATGGATATATGCAGTGCATTGTCACTTTTGGGACCTCATAAAACAGCAGCTGCTAATGCCCCTTTGCGAAGAGGTCATGGGCGACGGTTGTGTGTGAAATCCAGAGTAGTTAAAGATCTTTGCTACTTTCAGACCTGGAGTTGCGGTAGATCGAGGCCTCTTCACTCGATACTCCTGACCTTGTCATCACAAGCTGTCAGGCTAACTAGGGGTCAACAACAAGGCATGGGTAAGAGATGGACAGTAATGTGTGTTTGCATTAAATGGACAGAGTGAGGACAGAGTAACTGGTAATTTTGGGCTGTGTTTAGAAGTGGATCCAAGCCAAGATTGTATGTAATTGTTCTTATGTTCTCCTGAGAAAAGCAGTGGCAATACATTCCACATTCTTCTTGATGAACTCACTGACTTGACTGAGACAATGTCTAGCATCTCACCCCATCCCTTGTCGGCTAGTTAGAGAGCCAAGCCTTAACCCCTCTGTCTCCACTCCTGGCTGGGGGGGAATGTGACGCCGGACGGCCGTCTTAACCCTGTGGGCTTTGCAGGCGCGGAGCCTCATCTCCCACTGTTTATCCATGTGTCTTTGCTTTGGCTCAGGCCTTACGCTGTAGGCCACCGTGAACTGAGAGGAGTCCACTGCCCAGTGTCACCACCTAAGCTCTGCTTTCACTGGAGGGCTTAACGCCTCACCCCTCGGCTGCTTTATGAGCAGACAGCTGGACTAATCTGTCTCCCTCTTCCCTCTTCTGTCTTCCCTTTTTTTTATTCCTTGTGTCTTACTTTGCTGCTTCTTTTAGCTTCTTTCTGTTTGCTGTCTGGTTTACTCTCATGCTTTTCAGACACTGCAAACATTTGCTTTGAAAGACAGATTTGCACACACTGTGTTTTATACTGCAATTAACACACTAATCACCCCAAGTACCCGCATGTGGGTTTGATTTTTATATTTGTCATCTATAATGACAAGCTGAATATATCTTTTAGGTGGTTTGGCATTTGAAGATGTGACTTTATGAGCAATGCGAGCTTCATTTGATTTTTATAACCAGTATGTTACCTGACTCTAAATACAAAAGTGAAATCACCAGGATGGATTGAGGTCTCATCCAGATCCTGTCTCTCAGATCACATCTGGAGATGACTCAACATATGTTCGTCCTCATTTTGCAGATCAGACAAATTGCAACTTCAAGACGGGGGTCATCTCACAATACATCCAATGGACACAGTCTGAGATAACCTGTTTATCCTATGCATATTTTGTGCATCTTGCTTTGGATCAATTACATTGATCACAAACGGCCGCTTGGGACACATTGTAATGCCAGGTGCGAACATGTGTGCATGCGCTGTACACTTGTGATTGGATCACCCATGATACATGTTGATGCCAAATATGACCAGGGCCTTACTGAAGCCTTCCTGAGAGGGGCGTGGCTGGGAGCAGCTGAGTTGGATTTAAAGCTACAGACACAAAAACAGCTGATTTGGATCATTTGCTAAACCAGGGGTTATATAGAGATGTACAGTGAATGAGCTGTGTGGTCTGTGTATCTGAAACTTTAAACAGTCTGGACACATGAGGTATTCATTGGCTTGTTCAAAAGAAATGTAGAAAGTGTCCTTTAATTCAGTGAACTTCATGTTCGTTTGCTTGCAATGATTAATCCTCCTTTTGCTTTTATGTCATCACTTTTGTTGACTTCCTTTTCATCTGATTGCATCTGTTTAATACTCAGCTGTTTTTTATTTCCTTTCCCTCACACCATCTCCTTCTGCTTCTTCCTGCCTTCCTCCATCTTCCTACCCTTCCACTTCCTTCTTCCCCCCTCCTTCCTCTCTGCCCTATCCTCTTCAGTCGTCCAGCTAAACTTAGAAGTGACAACAGTTTCAGGGTGACAGCAAAGGCTAAATAAGACCAGAACAATAGCTTCCCCCCGCTCCTCCTCTCACCTCTTCATCTCCTCCTTTAATAGACTGCCATTGTTCTCTCCCTTCTCTGTTGCTCTTTCAGGGAGTTTGTTAGCTATGCTAATGAAGGTTGGGCTTGTGAGGGTTTAGCGAGTTGGGATTTGATGCTCTTTAACTGGGCACTTTTAGAAAGGAGAGGAGATCATAAGTGTGGCCGGGCAGCTATTTACCACCAGTCAAATGTCACAAATGAGTTGATGCGATACAGTGGTGGAAGTACATGGGAGATGTGTTGCAATTCCTCAGCACTTGATACCCATACATTAAAAATGTTATAACCAAAATGATTAGAAAACAAATTAAAGCATGCATCATCTACCACTGCGCATCTAATGCACATTGTACTGATTGCGCTGAAGTCCTTGCAGAGAGTAAGAGTCGAGTAAGACAAGATGCAGAGACTACAGTTAAGTATAGTGTAGTCAGTCATCCAATCAGTCAGTAAGTCTGTAAATAGCCTGGCCAATGGCTCCTTTGAGCTTTCCTCTAAGAGGAATTCTCTTTCTCCTTGGTGTATTAATAGTGCCTGTGCATTGTTTCCTACAACAGCACTCCTCCAATCAAAGGAAGTTGGCCTGCCAAGTATACAGATATTTTCCTTTGTCCCTATGTTTAGCAGGCATGTAAGAGTTAGATATGTGTGTGAGTGATGGTGCATGGATGAAGGTACTGTGTGGTTTTATGAGTAAGTGCATGCATGCTCATGGGGATTATATCAGGATGTCTGTTTATTTATGCGTTATCATATATGTACGGTGATACATCCTTGAATTGTTTGCGGATGTCAATGTGAGTGCGTCTGTAAGACACTCACAGAGAGTGTGACCTTTTTATTTGAGAAGTCATGTGCCCTCTCTTATTGGTATGCTATTTGGTGGAGCATTTGTTAATCTGTTAAACAGCCTGCAACCACTGTGTTTACAGTGTGGCCTCCCGATGTACGAGACACAGTAGATCAATAAATGAAGGGTGCATGAGGTTGTGTCTTCAAGGTATGTCACAGTACTGAAACTATTTTTTCCTACATTGCATCTGCTCCATTCGTGTTTAAGGATCATGATCAGATTTTCTAAATGCTTTATAAGGACTTTTGATGAAAATGTGATATCGCAACCCACCTCTCAAGGCAGCAATTATGTTTATTTGAGTGGAAACTATTAGATGTAAATGCTCTCCCCACATATTCATTGTAGTTGATGGTACCCTGCCAAAATATGATTGCCTGACATTTTAAATGTCCCATGGATTGATTCATTAGGGCTGGAAATAAGTTAATACCATAACCTGCAGATTGACAATAGATTCAGAAAGAATTCAGACAGGTGCACTTTTTGCACACTTTACTGTGCTGTTGCATTAACTATAAATGAATAAAAACTGAATCCACTCTTGAACTTTTTGCAGATCGCTTTCAAAGTTAAACTGACATCTTCCATGGATGGACTATTTTTTCCCCTCCTTTTTAAATGATCATCCTTGAAATGTGCCTGTAATACCATTGTAATTCAGCCACATACCCATACATACTCACATACTCATACAGCCATTACAGTAAACAGGTTTGTCACACTCGCACACACATATAATGTAAAACACATGCAGATAGACTCAGAGTGAGGCAGGTTGGTCATAGGGTGGCCAAGTGGTGGCGTTGAGGCATCATCAGTCACTTGGAGTCTGCCAGTGACTCACCAAGGGCACAATGGAATTAGTGAGATTCTCTGCAATGTGACAGCTTGCTCTGGCTAAATGGTGTAATAATCTACCCCTCCTCTCACAAACCTCCAGCAGCACATGAACGCATACACACACTCATTCACCCCCCCCACACCGCCTGCCCGCTTGCCCTCCCCATACCAACTGGCACAGATAACATTGTCTTAAGCTATAAAAAAGATTTTTTCCCCCTCCCTCCATTGCGGTAATTATTGAATTAATGCAGATGGAGAGAGACATCTGCATGTTAAAGTGTTGGCCTCTCTCTTATGCACAGCAGATGTTCCCCTGTCATTTACTCAAATTACGCTGCTTAGATACAGGAGAGAGGGGTGTGTGTGTGTGAGTGTGTGTGTGTGTGCAGGGTGGGTGGGTGGGTGATACAGGGGGGAGAGAGAAAGTTGCTCGCCAAGGCGACATTGTCTTACAGTTCTCAAAGTGTCAACTACCAAATTCATGCTGCACCCGCCCTTCAAGTAAAGCCTCACTTCCACCCTTGCAATTTTCCTCCTCCAGTTCGACATACTTGATAATTGTTTTATTGTAAACGTACTGCCAGTTTATCTGAGGAAAGTTTGCAAGCACATAATTTGATAAAATTGTTTGAGTGATACAAATAGTCGGAGAAAAAACACATTTAAAGTGAGGAAATAAAATGTAAAGATTTTAAATAAAAGAGGAGTAAAGGGGCATGACAGAGAGTAAGGTAAATGCAGGTGGACTGAATTTTTTATTTATTTATTTTTCAATCTATTTTTTGATAATTCTTTGGTATTTGACTGTTACATCCAAAACTTTATGCAACTTTTAAAAATGTATAAAATCTGATCTTTTAGCATAAAAAGAGATATTTTCAGTTTGAGCAGGAACAGCACATTTCCTGAGAGAAACTGTGAACAAAGCTTACATTTTTTTCTATAACAATGATAAAACAGCTTAAGCTTTTAACTCGGGGCCATCTTGATATATCCTCATCATACTGTTACTAACCTAAAAAACTCACTTTTTGCATTACAAATACACAAAAGTGTTATTTATTTACTTAAATGCTCAGCAGGTGAAGTCTGATAAAATCTTCAACATTTTGGGTGTTTTCTGTTTGTTTTTCTTCAGCAAGATGGCAAAATGTCAAAAGAGTTTACTTATTAATTTATGTACAAAATTAGTGTAGTTTCACTTTATATTTGGCTTGAATCTCTGCTGGAGCTGGTTGTTTCCTAAACTTTATAGGGATATACTTACTGCATGCTTTGCTTTATCTTTACATCACAAATTCAAGCACTGCTGAGTTCAACTCATCTAAAATCAAATCTCTTCAATGAAGAATCATGGAAATAACCTTTTCAGTATCTATATAATTCAGTGTTAAATCAAAAATGCCACATGAATATAAATATTCATATTGATAGCTTAACAGAGCAGCTGACCCGCCGACCTTTATGGCGAGGACATTATGATAAAGATCAGACTGAAGGGACAACATCCTCTTGAAGATTATCCGTCGATTATTTGAAGCAATGTCGAGACATAAAAAGAGGCTCTGTATGAGTGTGTCTGCATAAGTGTGTATGGGTGTGTGTCCCTGATGACAGATAACCAGGGGACCTTCTCCTTGGGATTATATTCCAGGTTGGTTTGGCCTCATCTCCCAGGATTATGTTGATAAAAACATTCTTGTATTATATTTCTGTGCTTATTGTATTAATACTCTCAGGCAGTTCCCAGAAAAAGCTCCGTCCCACGCCTGCTCTAAGGTAATCTTCTTCCACTTGAGCTTTTAAAATGTTTTGGGGGGGTTGGTTGTCTTTGTAATACCTATTCTCTCCCACTCTTAAGGTTATATTTAACCTCACTCTATCATTGCACATTGTAAATTATATATCTTTAATAAAGTGTGGATTCAGTTGGTGTCCTACTGCACCAAAGCTTTTGAAAGTGTGTCCCTAAAGGCACGATTCACGCCAGGATGAAGAGAAAACAGAAAATGCTTTACACCTAAATGTGTAACTAGGATGTCTTTTAATGCTCTGTAATAATAAGGTTTAAGAGCTGCCAGAAAATTAAAGTTTGTTGTTGTCTTCTTTGAAAAAGCAGCACATCCCCCAATTTCAGAGGGTATAATTAAAGTGTAAAGCAATTTTTCCCTTTTAAAAGAATGACTTGTCCATATTACTGGTATATTGACTAGTTTGTAAGGCAGGTCTATTATATCTCTTTTCAGATATAACCAGTGATACATTTTGATTCCTTCCACAGAAGTGAGGATAAATAGTAAAATGCTGCCCTCCAAACTAAGAAGAGAGGAATACTGCTTCCTTTAAATATACTGAAGAATGTCACAACATGGCAGAGTTGCAGCCTGTAAGTGGTGTTGGCCTTCATCCTGAGAAAACTTATTGATATTAAGCAAAATTGTCATTTAAAGATTGCATTTGTATGATTTAGGTTCCATAAGTCAAATACCCATATATAGTGTTTTTAATTTTATAGTGCCCATACAAAGAAGTGTTTTAGGGTTATAAAGTAAGAAAACACACCTACTGTACTTAAATGTGTGTTAAATACTTGACAGAGGAATATGTTTTGACCTATAGTTAATTGTGAACTAGAAGCATGGATTTACAAAAAAATTTGATTGTGACCACACCCACCGAGACAGTCCGGTTTGTTTCACTTTACTGAAATCAGTGTCATCACTTGAGCTGAAGTACCTCCCAAAAGCAAACAGAGCAAAGTCTGTCAGGATGGTTTGAGATGTAGTGCAGATATAAGGTGAAAACATTGTCATTTATAAAACAACAAAGTCATATGTGAATGTGGCAAGTTACACAACAGAGGGCCTGGGCAGGATTTGATCCCTAGACTCCCAGGTCATGCACACTGACCATTCAGCCAAAGAGGTATCTCTGTGGCCAAGTAGCCAGGGCGCATGATCAATCTAAGGCATAGTAACAGGACCCCACACCACATAAAGTTAAAATATTGTGTACATTTGCTGCACAATAAGTATTCATGCATCCACATTACATCAGTTGTAAATACTGCAAAATGCATTTAACCAACTTTATGTGTTCTCATTTGTTTATTAAAATTATTATTTCAAGTTGTTTTAATGATAAACAACTTAAAGGTAGAGTCCGAAGTCCTCCCACTGTTTCTGTTTGCAGACAACAGTATTCAAACTGAGCGCTCCTCCCTCTCAGGCTAATGGCCGCCTCGTTCTTCAGCCTATTCAGCTTCAAGCCTCTCCTTCAGAGCTCAGAAGCATCCGCCATTTTTCTTTCTTTCTTTGTTTTTTTCCTTCGAGGGTTTGGGGGCGTCTGCTCCAATCATGAGCTTATTCCCACACAGCATCATGTCCTTAGTGCTGTCATTGGCTGGTGATATAAACAGAAATCTCCACCCAGAAACGTCCCGACGAGACCATAACAAAGCGAAAGAGCAAATTACAGACTGAAACTCAGCATGCGAGTAAAGGCCCAAAGGCGCGGTTTGAGACAGATTTCACTTGCACAAGTCTAACATTTATTTTCGGGGGGGGGGGGGGGGGGGGGGGGGGGGGGGGGGCTTGGGACTCTACCTTTAAGTTATTTATCCACAGTAACTGTAACTGTAGGCTACTGTTATTTAACTGTAAGCTACAGTTAAATACAGTAGCTTTTTAAAAGTGATGGGACAAAATCTGTTACTTCATAACAGTAGAAGACCTTTCACTGACAGCAGTATCTGACACACCTGCATTTTTGTTGTTGCTGTTTATGTTGTTTTTTTTAATGCAGAACTACCTCTGTTTCTACTACAGAAGAGGCAGGCAGGCAGGTAAGGAAAACAAAGTGCATAAGCTTCTGCAAATGATCACAGAATGTTTAAAAAAATGCTCACAAATTGACTATTTGCGGTCTGTTTTTTTTAAAAGTTTGTGCAGCAGGAATCCCAACTGTGCTGTAATGATGTCACCTATTCTCAGAATTATGAAACAACTGGAACTCACAATAACGTCATGAACCTAGTTGATTCCTGATATGACACTGGACTGGACCAAATGGGGCCTAGTTGGAAGAGCATTTTGCTGCCAGTAGGGTGGATTCTCAGTTCACTTCAGTGCTGCAACCCAGATGGAAAACACACCCCATCTTTTGAATATAGTAACCTGGAATAAGAAGAGCCATGACATAAAAGTGGCCTTTCTAAATAAAAATGAAATAGAATATAAACTTAGTACCACAAAATAGAAGTTTCGCATGATAAAAAGTACCATTATAAAATAAAAGTGTTAGCAAATAAAGAAATAAAAGTGTCAATGACCAAATGAAAATAACATTGATTAATGTGAATTTTATGTATTTAATTTGTTTATTTTATTACCATACTGTTATAGAATATTTCATTTTAGTTTTTTTTTTTTTAAGTCAATTATAATCAAAATTGCTCTCTAAAGGTAGCAGATTGTTTTGTTTGAGCATGAACAGCAAACTTTTTCTCTCACATGTACAGATGCAACTTTTATCTTATTTTCCCTGCAAAGCATCTATGAATCAGCTGATGCACGCACACACACATATTCAGCCTCTACACTGAAAACCCAAAACCCAACAATCCAGTGGAGTTTGTACAACTTCCTTCTGTTCTCAAACAAAAAGCCTTAAGCCAACAGATGCTTTTTTGCTATCACCGCCAGTTATCACTCTTAGCTGCCTCAGATAAGACTTTACTTTCTGACCCAGATGTTAAGGAGTTCAATTTATCAGATGCACCAAAAGAGCGAACGGGGAGGTAGAGGGATGAGTGAGCCTCGAAAATACCCTCAGGCTTGAGAGACGAGACGTTATTATGCCTTTTTTTTTCCTCGGCTTGGTGTTGTTTCTGAAGCGGCGTTAGTGCAGTAAGGAGCTCAGCATCTAAAGAGGCTTTGGTACAGGCGGAAAGATGGGCCATATTACAGCGAGGCTAGAAGCCTGCTTGATTAATGGGCCAGGATAATCACCTCATCAAATCACTCTCACTTATTAAATCTTGTTTAATATCGTAATGAGGGCCCTCCCGAGCTGCTTTGGTAAATTCCCCACTCTCTCCCCAGCTCTCTGTTGCTCTTGCTTTTCCTCTGCTGCCTTTCCGCTTGAACAGGAAGACTGATGATGCCAAGTTCCCCTCTGCCCTTGTCAGTCTCTCTTCCTTGCGTTGTCTTTTACTTCCTCTCTCTCTCTTCTCTTGCCTTTGCACTGCTCCTTAACTTACAGGAAGGACTGAGGGATGTATGTCTCCTCTTTCCCATATGATCTTGGCATTTTTGCTTTTAGGCTACACAGAAACAGTATACATAATTTCTGAGGTTGGACTGCTGTATCTACAAGCTCTATTAATTTGATCTCCCTCATTTATGATGGATGATGCACTGGATTGTAAGATCATAAATCACTATATGTGCAGGTCAGGACCTGCTACAAGACTGATACCACTTCCCAAGGCTTTGGTACACTGGAGTTTATGGAAACATTTCAGGTGAGGTAATATCTCTCCTGTCTCCTTCTGTATGATTTGTGATCTCTATCTAGGGAATCACAACATTCCCTAGGTTACTCCTGCATGTGAATTTATATGTGTGGTGTTTCTGGAAAGGGTTTGCATCTCCTTCAGTTGACCTCTGGGCAAGCAGATATGCCTTGGAAGAAAACAACATGCCATTGTCTTATTTATGTTTTTTATGTGTCACTGTACAATCTTGGTTGCACAGCTGTCACAGTGTGTTTCCTCCAAGGAAAGGAAAAAAATTGTTTCTCCTTCCCTCTTTTGCCCATGCCTTTCTCTTGTGTCTTTCAATAGCCACCCCCTTCCACAACCCTCATCTCAAAGTTGGACCCAATCCTTTGTCGTCTCGGAAAGCAGGCAGGCAACAACTGGCTCAAGGTGACCAGTTCAGGCTTGAGAGAGAGGTTACGGCTGCATCTTCCCCCTGAGTGCCTTCCATTTTTTGCCTTTATTGTTGGGGAGCAGCTGTTGTGTACCTGGACCCCATGAGTGGCGCCTATGCCGGGTATCTTGGCAGCCAGGCTCCCTAGGCTTTGGATACCAGAGTGAATCAATTCTTAAAGATGACTGTCTGCATGCCGTGTCACATGGACAGGCCCAGAGTGAAGGGCTTAGGGGGCTCTGGAGCTGGAATGCTCTTTGATGGAAGGGCTGGAGAATGAGGAGGGAGGGGAGGAAAGGAAAATATGGGGGGGTATGGTCCTATTGTTGTGCCAAGGAATGCCCTTGACGGAGATAGAGGGGTATTGTTTTTATGTCCATGAACTCTTTTGGCCTTGGAGACTTACTGGTGAAGGACCTGCAAAGGGTGAAGTACATCTTAGCATCTTTACTGTTTTCATTGAAGCCTCTAGAAGTATGGCTGTCAGTTCCTCCTTTTGCTGTTAACTACGTGCTGAAAGCTGCTTTAGGAACTGGCACGTGTGAGCAGCTTAACATTGAGGAGCCAACTAAATGTGTAAAAGGTTGGCCAATTATTTGGTGGCTCTTTATTAATACCTACAGAATTAAACTCATTCTAGGCAGAGATTGACAACAGCTGAGCGGGATGCTAATGACCTACCTGGCTCACGGGCTTAACCTGCCAAATGTCTACTGAGAAACCTGAGAAAGTGAAAATCATGACGGATGGCAAAAATGGATTGGCACTTAAGCCAACCTCCCTCCTGCAAAAACACATTGTCTTTTTCTTTATTTTTTACACCCTTTGAGAAACGGTAAATCTCCTTTGACCATTCCCTCAATGGCTCTCTACCTGAGTAAAAAGCAGGTATATTAATAGTTCAGGTCGAAGTGCTTGAGGGAGGCTGCACAAGAAGGTTAAGGATGAGGCAAGTTTGAAATCTGGGCTCAGTGGTCTCAGCAGCACCGGTAGCAGTAGCAGTGTCTTTTTTGGAGAAACAGCCTCGTGGTCATCCCGTGTCCGTATCCATTTCATGACAAATGAAATACCACAGACCCCGGCCAGAGACAATGGCTTGTTTGGCTGGAGGCTGCGGTGGTGGAGCAGTGTGTGTGGGTGTGTGTGTGTGTGTGTGAATGTGTGTGTTTTAGAGGGTGGAGGGGCTAAGACTGGCTTCCAACCCCTGCAGCTGTCCCGGTTGTCACTCCTTGTCTTAAGGCTCACTCCTGGCTCAGTGCTCCAGCCCATGGATCAAGGGGATGTGCGCTGGCTAATGTGTGTGCGTATGTGTGTGCATCCAGAGCCCCGAGAGATACTGCGATGAGATTCTCGGTACTAAGCAGCATCTGAAAAATGGCTCCAGACACAAAAGGCAAGTTGAACAGTGTTAAGACCCCTTTAGTACGGAGCAGACCTCAAGCATGAGGTCATCAGCCTTGGTTTAGCAGCCTTTGTCCAGCTACATGATTGACGGGAAGGGTGGCTATCAAAGACAATTGTGGGATCAGTTGCAGCAATGGACACGACTCAAGATACAGCAGATTTTAAAAAATAAAACACTCAAGATGAGTCACTGAATTTGATACAGAACTATATTTTTTAGCAAACAGGATAATCACAATAGTCCTTCAAACATACAGTTAATTACAAACCAGTTCACCATGACATTAAAGCTGGCTAATGATTTTGTACTCTTGCCCTGTGTGCATCGCCTTGATATGAATTATTAAGTCTGTGAATCTTTTAATCTGTGCTGATAACAGGTGATAAACTTTGACAAAGCTAATATTCCATGAACAAGCCTGTGTGTGTATTACAAAGAAACAGACAAATCTCCCATCCCTCTCCCTCTCTGCCCCTTATGTCTCAGAGATTAGCCTTTGCTCAAACACCTCCTGTTCATCTAAGTAATTAAAACATTAGAATTACTGGATTATAAACTGCTTTCCATTTAATCCAGCACTCTATGCTCCCATCATCTTGCCAAATGGGTCAAAAGGAAATATAATGGGCCTCTGTGATTTCTGATTCAGGGATCTGGAAGAGGCAAAGGATGCCAATAATGGCTATTAAAAGAGATGTGTGTTTGTGTGTGTGTGTGTGTGTGTGTGTGAGAGAGAGAGAAAGAGGGAGATAGAAATAGAGAGAGCCCAGACTGGCGTTGCCCTGAGTGCCATCTGTCTTGGACCCACTAGACCCAGTTTAGACTGGAAGAAGCCAAACCAGTTCAGTTTTTATCTCTACCCCCCCAATGCACAGTTATGCATGCACACATATTTACAGTCACACACACAAAATCTTCTGTAGGAGTAAAAATCGAACTCATACGCTTTACTTTTCGTACTTTTCGTATGCTTTACTTTTCGTAAAGCATACGAAAAGTAATCAGAATTACTTCAATCCAATTTTGAGAAATTAAACAAGCTCAGGTTGTGTTTGTTACATGTGAAGGAGCCTGTTTAATCATACTTCCGCTGATCAGGAACATCAGGAGCATATTGCACTTGTGTGACGTGACAACTTTGTGGTGATCGTCATGCTGTATCTCATAAGTTAAATGACAGGTTGAGAGTTTAAACGTGATATTGGGGCTGAGGAACATGTTACGTCCGTGGAAAGTCTGTATAAAGATAGCAATACCAGCTTGTATGAGTATGTGCTTGCTTCATAAAACCCCATAACAGGTGTTTTCCCACTGGGCCCACACCTTTAAGGTGTTAATGTGTCTCCTGATATAATTTATATATCATTTTATATTGTCTGTGCTCAGCACATGTCATCACATGTGCACACATTCACAATGTTGATTCATTTCTAAAAGGAGTTTCTTCGTCTTAATTCACCCTCTTTGATATTTCTTGGCAGTATAAATGAAGGAGCGGTTACTGCCGTCTTCTCATCTGTACTACTGTCAATACGGGTTTGAAGAAAAAGAATATGCTCGGCATTTTGTCTTTCTGTGTGGATTTCTAATGAAAATCAAAAGTTTTCAGACTTTTGAGTACACTGTGAAGGATAGAAGAATCAAATATCCTAAGTATTCAGGCCATTTACTCATTACTTGATGTAATGTTTCCAGTCAAATTTAAAGTCTTGCTGGGAATGTTTCTACAGGGGGAGCACACCCCTCTATAGGGAGGTTTCTTTTATTTATAATCCCAGCAGGTTTAACTGGAAGTTTAATTGTACAACACGTTTGAGTTTCTCTCGAGATGCTCAGGGTTTTCTAAATATATAAAGAGGTTCACTACTTTTTACCTGGTCTTCAAAAAGTGAAAGCTTCTTCAGGTCACAAGGTTTGCCTTTTCAGGTGATTTTGGGAATTCTTGATCCCTGATTACTAGATTATATCCAGACTTGAAAGTCTGTTGTTGGCTATAGTGATGGAGTTTAATGTGACTTTGAACAATGAATATTTCATAGAACATTTATTTACCCTTCCTCACTGCTGATCCTTGACACAGTCCTGTCTTCATGGAGGACACAGTTTTCTCAGTGTCATGGCTTGATTTTTTTGGTATACACTATAAACTGTGAGACCATACAGGTAGTTCTTAATCATGTCCAAAGAATGACTTTTTAAAGAAATTTTGTCACAAGGATCTAATTAGATACGTAAAGTGGATATTAGTATCAATCAACATGCCTTCAACAAAGTCTCGTTACCTTGTCAATTTCTATTTCATTTATGGACACATGAGAAAAAACATTGACCAGTTTTAAGATACGTTTAAAATGACAGGTAGCAAACTTCTGAGTCCGAGCTTTCACACAGCACTTTATGTGGATATGGTGTCCTCTGTAGCATGTTTTCTGTCTGTGAGTGTATGTTTTGTGTGTGTCTTTTTTATGGTTTGTGTCCCTCACAACAAGGGGTCCAAGTTGACACAGTGACAGTTCCTCGCAGAGCGACAGAGGGGCCCTGCCATCCAACAACAGAGGCTTTGTTGCTCTGCTCCTCTTGGCTTGTTACAGACTTCCTTCTCCCTCTCTTTCTCTCGCTTTCTCTCCCTTTTTTAGTGAGCCCATTTTCTTGTCTGAAGTCTTAATTTGGGGCGCAGGCCAGTAGGGAGAGGGAAGAGAGGGGGACCGTGGAGGGAAGAACGGGGGAGAGAGGAGGTGCAGAGTGGTGATTGCTGCAGACGGACGGCCCTTTGTTCCTTCTTTCCCAGGCTCCTCTCTTGAGCCTCCGAGGCTCCAATTGCGTCGGAGCCTTCCAGCAAGAGCGGCAGAGAGAGGGATGAAAAAGAGGGTACAATGATCTGTCCAACTGGAATCTTCCAATTCCACAGAACAAATGTATGCTCACATGCAAAAGATGTGGAAGGCGAGAGAGAGAGGCTGAAAAGAAAGAAGCACAAACTAGAAGAACAAAGAGAAAGATAGAAAAAACAATAGAGCAACTACATAGGATGAGACTCATGTCAGAAAATCAACTCAGTTAGGATGAGCAGCACATACTGACCACTAGGTGTCCCCACAATTGATGCCAGATATGGGCAAACTGGAGTTAATCCCACACTGTGCCACTGGCACTTGAGGAGACCAGTTTATTGCTCCATCCACAGTAGATGAAATCTATAGTCAAATTACTGACACATGGAGAATAAGACCATCATTTAATCATGATGGACAAATCTTTTAATGGTTTTTGATTGCTGATGAATACTATTTGTGTGAAATGTTGAATAACAGGTGCTGAGAAATAAAATAATTTCACTCATACACATTTTTTTTTCTCCGTGTGTATATATATATATATATATATATATATATATATATATATATATAAAAAAGCAATCTTCCGTTTCAGTTTCAAGCCCACAATCATTTAAAGAGTAGATGTCTAAACGGTTCAAACATCGGACAGCTCATATTGGTCACTGGTAGGAGGATCGCACAAAGAAATCGAAACAAGGCCCCGAGTCCTTGTGTTTCTTCGTCACAGAAGTTCGCCAGCATGGTGGAGTTACATCAGCGCTTGTGTGGAGATATTTACCAAAAAATATGTTGTTTGTTGTTGAGTTGGCGTTCTGGGGGCCAAACTGTAAAATACACTTTAACTGAACATGGGATTAAAACTTTAAAGCAAATCTGTAGGACTGATAAAATGAAGAGGAAAAAGTGGTCTTAACACTGAATGGAAAATGTTCTTGAACCTGAGGTGTGTGATAACGAGTGACCACAGAGGGAGGAGGGACTAGGAGAGGGACCTTGGGGATTGTGTCAACGTTTTGTGTGCTGGAGCAGGGACAAGCATTGGGCAAACATTGGGAAAGGCTGGCAGCCTTTGAGATAGTGGGCCGTTGATCTAAGACTGAGGAGCTAAAGTCCACTATCTCTTGTGTGATACAGCAGCCAAGGTCTTGCTGACACACAGAACAAACATGGATACCTGAAGACAATGACCCTTGAACCCTCAGTGGGAGAGACGGAAAAAACAGGAAGTAGTGAAAGTGACTCCAGTGACTTCCTCCCTGCAGGCCAAGAATGAATCAGGTGGAATGATTGTAAGTACACGGGTCATTGTACATAAAAGCACACGTACACACATATTGTTCAAGAGTGGGAAGCACAGATGTGGTGTGTGTGTGCATGTGCCTGCATGCATGTTGTGTGTGTGCGCGTGTGTGTGTGTGTGATGGAGGAAGCGAGAGAGTGAGTCTTCAGATGTAGCGACAGATGGTATTTGATTACAGAGCAGACGGTCAGTGTTGTACAAAGATGCTGTCTCAGCCCAACCTAAGGAGCTGTAGCCTCCGGTTAAGGCAAGCGGAGGGAGGCAGGCGGAGGACCAGAGAGAAAAGGAACATGGGAGAGAGGATAAAAAGAATAAAAGCAAGAAAGAAAGACACAAAAGAAGCAACTCCAAAAATGAGCATCAAAGCAAAAGGAGAGAAAAGCAGTCAGGCAAGAACAAAGAATGAAAACTAACAGCACGACAGGCAGGCATGCTTGAAAGTACAACAGAGGTCATGATAAGAAAACAGAAAAATGGCAATACCTTTTTAAAAAAAAAAAAAAAAATAGTCTCGGCTTCTTCTTAAATGTCGGCTTCTTCAAAAATCCAAAATGACTGCAGAAAAGGTGAAGTATGTGGATGAATGCTAAGTTTTTCTTCATCATTCCTAGCAGGTATTATTTTAGACCATAATAGAACTGTGTGCTATTATATTAGCAGAAATACTCAATTCATTAGATGATGCAACTAACTGATTAGCTGACAAATCTGCAAATTATTTTTTTTTAATCAAAGAGAAAAATGCTTATTGAGACAGAGGTTCTCATAAAATCTAGACCCAAACTCTTCATAAAAAAACTGTGCTTGTGTGCCATGTTGAAGTTGTCTTGAATAAACCACAAACAATTGAAATTTTCCACTCTTTTTCATTTTTATTATCATTTTTTAATCATTTTGCACAAGCTTGCATATATACTGCACATACATTCAGTTCATAGAGGGTGAAGGCACGAAAGGCAATTTGACTACTGGTTGTTTTTGGGCTGGGCCAAAGCAATACAGGGGGAAAAAAAACAAAAAAACATGAAAAATAAAAACTAGTTCCAGCTTTCTAGTCTACCCTCTGTCCTGTCACACCTTTTATTAAACTGTCCAGTTCCATTTAGCTGCCAAGATCTCCACTCATCATTTCTGTCAACCCAGCGAGCATGCTAGAGTCCAAATTTTTTATTTATTCACTTTTAAAATCGATAAGGAGGAAATCGTTTTTAAGTTGGTTCTGTGTATTTAAATGCAGTACAGCCTTCCCTGTTTGAAAACAAAAATGAAACATCAAATAAATTAGGATAAATTAAACCAATAAATTACACAAAATCTGCAAGACAAATTGACACCAGTAACAGAAAAAAGCAGCCATGTCATGAGTTTTATTTTACAACCTGTGGAACTGTTCAGACTGTATTAGAAACATGGCTGTTCCAGTTGGAATTACTGCACTAGAATCGAATCATAATGTCATACAAAAAAGCATCAACAAAACACTATTTACATAACATATTGCTAAGTTATACAAAGGCAGTATTTATCACTGTAAGTCCACGTCATATTTACAATAAAAGAGGAGCAATGTAATAATAATAAGAAGAATAAGAATAAAAAAGGAAAGCATCGAGAAACAAAAACCTCTTTCAAACAGGTCAGAAAAACAGATCAGAGGAAATTATCACAACACACGCGCACACACCAAACACATGTTGCCAATTCTTAATGAGAATCATTTACATGTCAGGATGGTACTCCCAGGGGTGGGGGAGGGGCCACAGTGTTGAGAATTGTGTCACTCACTGGTTCACAGGTTCTCATAATCGGTCTTTTCTCTCACACAGACACACACTCGGATACAGTACTTGTACACACAAACACATAAAGCAAAGCATACAGAAACTTTTCCCAACTGTTTAAACCTGGTAAAAAAGGGTATAAATCACTTTTTCCCTCTCTTCTCTCTCTTCAGTCTCCTTTATTAAAATGTAACTGTACATGTCTCCCTTCCATGGCACTGCTGTAGTCTTCTGATGACAATGTCTGTCTGTCTGTTGATTGATGCTAGAGCTACGTTGGTGGCAGATTGCCCTTGTTTTTATTTATTTTTTAATAGTGGGGCCCATGGGCCAATGGGTCACTCTGTGACATCATCAGCCACACGCTAGTCTTATGTATTGTTTTGTCAGAAAAAATGAAAGAAATCAATGCTGGTGCAACTTTAAGGGCACTAGACTACCCGTTAAAGGCATGTCATTGGGGAAGAAAAGTCTCCTCAGCGTTTTTTTTTTTTTTTTTTTGGAAGAATCCAGTGCTGAGTCCAGTCAGAGTGGTTTACCCTTTTTTGTTTTTCTTTTAAATCATTCTTACTCCTCTATAGTAATCCAATAATCCAATAATACAAAAGAACTGTACAGCTATTCTTTGTTTTATCCTGACATATTTACAGTTGCCAAAACAGCATTTCATTCTCTGAAAATTTTTTCCAAGTTTTATTCTTCTGATCGCAAGAAGAGCGCCCTTTAACACTATATTAAAAAATCAAAAATAAATAAAAGAGGAAGAAAAAAAAGAAAACTGGTCACAAAATCTGCAAAATCCTAGTGCTGTTGCTCCTAATCTACCAAAAACTCACTTATTCAGAGTACAGATTTAAACAAAACATCACTGAAAATACCCTCTAGATTTCTTTCATGAAAATGGTTTCTACCAGTGCCTTTTAAAGACCTTCCACTGTATATATTTTCCCATAGATTTATATTGTACAGTTATTTAAAAAAGAAGCCCATATATGTTTTTTTTTAATAATTTCATCCTAAATATCAAATGTCCTCATAAAAGGAAATCTTGACAAAAATATTTTAAACATGGCATTAAGGTATTTCTTTCTTTTTCCATCTTTTTTTTTCTTTTTTCTTTTTTAACACGTATGTTTTTAGTATCCTGAATCTTTTTAGGTGCAGAAACTCTTCAACTTTAGGGTGGAGCTGCAGGAAGGGGCAGGGTGGGGAGCGATAATAATCTGTGCATCAGATAAAAGTGTCCTTTCCCTTCTCCTTTGTCTGCAGCGCTTTAGAGCCCTTGGCTGGTGCTTTGAGACTCTGAGACATGCAGGGCCAAGCCCATCCTTCAGTGAGAAATGTGTCCGGGTCTCTCTCTCAGGACTCCCAATCTTAAGAAGAACACTGTCCGGGGAGGAGAAGAAGGGGGACATAATGAAGGGAGTAGCTCTCTGTCTTTCTCTGCCTCCTATTGTCAGGTGCTTTGTCTCGCTTAGACGAGTCAGCAGGTTAAGCAACCTGGCCCTTTTGATCTTTTGTGTTGCGCACACAGACTTACTCTAAGGTAGTGTTGCCAAGGTGAGAGCAACAGCTGCTCGCACGCACCGTTCAAAGTCTTCAAGTCATTTCGCTGGCTTAAATTCACCTCATCAAAAGGCAGCTAATATCTGCTGCTTTCTAAAATCCTCAGAGCCAGAGAGGTAAAAATGAGATCGAAAGATTAGAAAACAACCAAAAAACAGTCAAAAACAAAAACATGCAGCTCAAGTGGAAAATCTGGGATTAGAATCTCAGGTAAAACTGAAAAGATACTGTGTAACAATCTGCAACTGCATTTCAAAGAATTACACTTTGGGTTTGAAAAGCTGCCGGTGTTGGGATAGAAGGACAGAGCGGAGGGCTTCAGGTGTGTGCTGCTCCTCGTGCTCTGCGCCTTTGTCCCTGTTCTTTGTAGTGCTGAGAGCTTCTCCATCTACCCCTGGGGTAAGTGCTCACCTCCGACCTCTAATTGTTGCTTTGAGAGAAGAGCTGGATCCCTCACAAGCAGGTGAAGATGGAAAGAAGAAGCAATGTCTGCATGCCTGTGTGTTGTTTACGGGGAAAATTCTGTTTGAAGCAGAATTCATGAACAGCTGAGTTTCAACTTATGCATGTGCCTTTCTTGAGTTATCGTCTCTTAAGTCACTTTTCCAGTCATTATTGTCTATTGCTTCCCTGTCATTTAAATTGCCACAATATTCTGATATATTCAAGTATAAACTTCTATGGGAACTTCATAGTCTAATTTACACCATGTGCAGTCTTATCTACCAACAGCCTGAAGAGGAAACAGGCAGCCTTCATCTTAAACAAGCTGATTAGTAAACAGTGGTATGAAAAGGGTGAAAAATCTGAAGTCATTTTTGAATATTGCTACTAATCCTGATTAGATAAATATAAATATTTTGCTGACAGATGAGCAAAGGTTCTTTCAGTCAGAGCAGGTGTAGCAGCAACAGAAATGTAAGACAGTTATGATGAAGAAAGCAGCCATACATCAACTCTTTTTTTAACTTTTATATTTCTGCATTTGATGTTTTTCTGTGGCCTTTTTTTATTTCTTCCAGAGCATCTTCACTGTACTTGTAAGGAGAGTTTATCACCACAAGAGAAAGAAAAACTCACTCTGATGATTAAAACCCAATTCAGCAAAGTTGCCTGAGGTCCAAACCATCATTAACAAAACATGCAAAACAAAAGTCATGTCTGCAGAAGTGATGGAAAACTAAAATAAGTGTGTAAATATAAAGATGGGGAATGAGAAGAAAATATTTCAGAATCTAAAACCCTTGGAATAATATTAATAGCAATAATTTATTTTTTTTTTCTGCAACGGGATCAAGGGACAAACAAAGTTTGCAGTGCCAACCTTCAGCAAGCAATAATGACAAATAATAATCATAAACAACAACAATAAGAATAGTAATCAAATAATAGTGTACACCCAATAAACACAATGCCCTACTTGAAGGGAAAACACACTTCAAGAAAAAAAAAAAAAAAAAAAGGTAGATCTCAGTAGCTATTAGAAATCGGTCCAAGTCCAACTGACCAGTGCAGACCAGTACCACAAGTCCAGTTTTAGTCCAGTCAGTAACCTCACTAGGCTTTGTTTTAGGTGCATGTGTGTGTATCAGTCCTATTAGAGACATTTTGTATAGAACAGTCTGTTGGGCACCCACTTTGCGCTCAGCAGGGACAGTTCATCAGGATACCTCCAGAACTGGAGGGGCACCCATAGATGCCACATGAAGTCTTTCAGGAACCCTGCCTGTGTTTATAGTTAATGGGAACTTCCTCAAAATTCAGAGAGTGATGATCATTATACAGGCCAAACAGATGAAGGTTCACACGGTCCAAAAAAACACCCCAAAATTAGAGTCTCTTCAATTCAGAATCATAGAAAAACAAAACACATATTAACCATAATAATATAAGAACAACAACACAATAGCTAGGCCATTTAGGAACTGCCACAACGGCTTCAGATTGGGAATGCTACTCCATAACTTTCATACATTCAAAAAATGAAAAAAAAAAAAAGTTAAGTCAAAGAAAGAAAAACAAAGGGAATAATAAATTGCAAATCTATGAAATCAGAGAAAACAAACAAAAAAGAAAAGCGCAAAGAGTTGAGCGGGGAGAAGGAGGGAAAGTTTTACTCGTGTAGAAGCTCTTGCAGACAGTTGGGGGATTTGAAGATTTCGGGGACCTCGCTGTCAAGTTTGCAGATGACCTTGTAGATGGCCTTCTTCCAGGACGGGTCCACATCTTTGCCGGCCACGATGGCGTTGAAGAACTCTCTCAGTGTGATTTCTGCCACTTCCAGGAAACGATCAGGGACCTTCATAGACAGAGAGGAGGGAGATGTTTAATTACCCTGCCACATTTGATCAGTGATTAATCATTTGAGCAAACGTTGCAACCTTTTCTCTTCACTGTGAGCCAAGAGTCTCACAAATAATATAACAATATCATCTGTACTCTAACCATTTTTAACTCTATGGATCAGACTTAGGACGACACCTCCCACATCAGTGCTTTTACATTTTACAGCTTGTTGTGGTTCCTTTTGCGTGAACCTCAACCACATGTACTCCTCAGCTGTAGAATTTGTTGATATTTTCATTGTGGATGTAAAACCATAAATCTTCGTCTCTTGAGTGTCCACTTCCTTAAAAGCCAATTGCGGTGTCGGCCTGAGAAAAGCCACTTCTTGTGAATTCTCAGGTTTCTCACACCTCCCACTTCCCTCCCGGCAACACGGCACTTGTGACATGTTTATGATTCCCACTGCAAATCTGTGACCAAACGAGAGAGCGGAGCTGAGTGAAGAGCGACACAGAGGTGCTGGCGAAAGAGGAAGTACTAAATGCTTTGGGAATGGGGAGACACGCCGCCTCTTTAGTGTCCCTGACAGCAGCGCTCACCGACACCATGGAGATGATTAGTCTGGCAAAGATCTGTGACACCTTCCCCCAAGCCAACACTCTGTCACACACACACACGCTTATGCAGGCGTGAGCACACACACCAGCGTGCACACCTCCTTGTGCCAAGGAGATGA
Source organism: Atherinomorus stipes (assembly GCA_023101725.1). NCBI lineage: Eukaryota > Metazoa > Chordata > Actinopteri > Atheriniformes > Atherinidae > Atherinomorus > Atherinomorus stipes. The sequence continues at coordinate 1,015,035 of JALJCO010004214.1, forward strand.
CACATCCTGTACGGTGACAGAGCTCTACATATTGCTCCCTGCACACACACACATCAGCTACCCCGGCGTATTTGGCTGAGTCTCTTTCCTCGACTCAGAGCTCCAGGGCAACGCAGCCTTCAGGGGTCACCTGCTTGGATAATGCTGACTGTCTCCCTGCCCGCCTCCCTTGATGCTCACACAAACACGTATTGTCACACACACATATATATACGGCAGCAGCTTGCCCAAATGCCTGACAGTGCGCACTCCGCTCTGCTCCTCTCCTCCAGTGTCCTGCAGATACTCATCAGGAGTGTCAGGACACAGCAAGGTTAGTAGCCACTGGAATACGCACATACACGATGGACACTGCCACACACACACACTTATACACACATGGGACAGCCCACTGCCCCCCTCGGGGTGATGAATGGATGCTAAGATGCCCGTGTGTGTGGGGTGTTTCAGTGTGTACGTGTTCATGAAGGAGTGAAGAGGTGAATAAGGAGCTTGTACACACTTTGTGTGTGTTTGATACACAGAGGAAAAACATAAACTATAACCTAATTCCCTAAATATTGAATCCCCGTATGGGGGAATGGAAGTGGATATTATTCATTGTTTGGGCTGCTTGTCACTTCTGAAATACTGGCACAATAACCCTGGCACGAGGGCAACTTTGTATGTGTGCAACATACAGGAAGTGTGTGTGATTGCACACGCACACTTTTCCCAAAAGGCTCCACTGACGAGCCAGAGGAGCGCTGCGCCCTAGCCGTTAGATGCAGGGAGTGCTGCATTACTAAGAATATTCCTGCATGGAATTTCTCCTGACGTTTTGACTATAAAAGGACAGCAAAACGCTGACTGCAAGGAGAAAGCAATGTCAAGGAGAAAAGGGTATTGGTATTTCAGATCCTCTTGACTGTGAGAGGGAGAGAGTGAGAATGGGAGGGAGGGAGGGAGGGAGAGATGGTGAGAGAAGGAGGGGCTGAGAAGAGTCTAAGGAGAGAGTGTGGAACAACAGAACGGAGGGAGTTATTCCTGTCCCACAAGCCTTTGTTTTGCCACTTTGCGAGTTGTGTATGTGAGCAAACTGCAGCCTGACCAGCAGTGAGACTTAACTGTTTGCACCCCCCCTCTTCTCTGTCCCATTCTGCCACCCCCCACCCCTTCATCTTTCTCTCTCTCTCTGGGGTCAGCTGTTGGGCCTTTGTTCCAGAGGCATTGTGGGGGATTATCCAGTGTGGCCGTTCATTCGCTCTGCTGTCCGATAAATGGGGCCAATCGCGTGGCTCACAATCCTTCATACATATTTCATAGGGCTTTTTAACAACTTCTCAGCAGAGCCCAAAATTAAAACACAGATGTACAAAGAGGGGAGGAGAGAGGGGTGGATGGAGAGTTTATGTGTGAGAGAGGAGGGACGCCTGAAAAGGCAAACAAGGTGAATGAGAGTGCATCCACCACAAGAAGGCTAAATCCAAAAAACAAACCTTTTTATAGACACATTTAAACTGCAAATTCAAGACATCATCTTTGTCAAGTTGATCAAAAAATAGGTTGTTGTCTGGAGAGTTCACAGGGAGTCAGTGACTGACAGTGTTGATGATTTCTACCATCTGAATGGAGCGAAAACCGAAAGATACAAATATCCCAGACGGATCATTTTACACATGATAGGCAATTCGATTCAGAAACTTCAGTTTCAAAGACATGACTCTGAAATAATCTAATTAGACAAATGGCAAGAGACTATGTTAAATGATTTATGACCAAATCATGAATTTGACTGAGCATTTTCTCCCTTGGTGCCAGCCTTTGACAATGTGAAATCACACCTGATATGGTGCTGTGCATCACAAATGGACAAAGCATCTTCGGCGTCTGGAGAATCAATTTTCATATTCTGCATGTCGTGTGTGAAAATGGCTTCCTACCACACGTTAGAAAGTTTTATGTAATCGATCACAATGGCGATGACTTCACACCCATCTACAAGTTAGATGAAATGCAGGAAAGACGCACACAAAACACCCCTTAAGGCTATGCTGTCATTAAAAAAAATCTTGGATCCACGACTATGACATGATTCTCCATGAGATTGAGTTGGAAAGCAAGAAAGATGGAGGACAGAAGTGTGTGTGTGGCGAGAGGTTAAAAAAACCAAAGCTTTTATGAAAAGGGATATTACTGTTGCTCTCACCTTGTGTAACACAATACGAAAAGAGGAAGGCAGCGAGGGGAAAAAAGTGTAGAGAAGAATCAGCAAAGGAGATAAATGTGTGCTTCCCTTACCTTCGCATTGTGCCGTGTTGGATAAATACCAATCAAGAGGAAAAGACGAAAGCAAGACAGAATAAAGAAAGAGAGTCTGATAGCAGTGAGGCAGTTAATCACTCCTTTTCTCTGACTCCCCCTCTGTCCAACAACTCTACCCCATTCTCTCCATCTCTCTCTCGTGACAGGTTGCTTTGAGACAGAAGGATAAGCTCTTTTTCAGAGAGAGGGAATCGGATTTCCTGCTTTTTGATGAGATAATAAAATATGACGGAGGACAATAGGAGCCTGTGGCCTGCTTGCTGGGTGCTATTCACTCCAGCAGCAGCCCCGTCTTAAGGCTGCTTAGACAAACGTTTAAAAAGGTAGCCAGAGGCCCAAGCTCTTGAATAAAGGCTACTGTTTTACACACTGTGTGCAAGTGTATACGTGTGTCATTGCGTGTGTTTCAGTAAAGCCTGAGAAATCTCTTCTCTCTCGGTGACTCAGGGTTGGCTGTTTGTTTGACCAACGTGTTTCTCCCCTTTTGCTTTTGGGAACTGTCAGGAGATGTATTGCACCTTCTATTTGCACAGTGTTAGCCAAACAAGACAAGACCCTGGAAGATAAGGCTGTGTGTGTGCAAGGGAGTGTGTATGCTAGCAAGCTGTTGCCTTGAAGGATGAAATGCAGGGAAACAACATAAGCCCCCTCAGCTAGCCAGGTTAATTCCTAACCCTAACCAAGCCTGGGAATACCAACACTTCCCATGAATCTCAGTCACTGTATTGGGTTTATGTGTGTGAGACAGGGAGGTTACGGATTTAAATAAAAAATGTACTCAAACCTATATATTGTGCTGAGTTGCCTGAAGAAAATCCAGCTTTATTTGCATGAAATCAGAGTTGAAACTGAACTTGACCAGGCCTTTGACATTTTCAGTGAGTCTAGCCAGAGCTTTCTGAACCTCGAACACACACTCACACACACCGGCCCCTGTACCTCATGTATCTGCTCCAATCAATAATCTACAAAGGCCTTGATAAGCCCTTGGCCCACACTGTCACTTTAAGCAAACACAACCCATGTCCCCTCTCTTCCTACCCCTCACCACTTTTGTCCCTAGCCCCCCTCCCGCTGATAAGACTGTGCCACAGCTGAAGAGTCCGACCAACTAAAAGAAACAAGCAAGTCGCAGGGGATCTTAAGTCAAATCAATTCCCTCTCAAAGGCTTGATATTCCTCATTTTTACAGCCTTCTGTGTTTCCATGATACCTTTCAGTTCCTCAGAGATCTCTTTTGTGAGGTCTGTGCTTCGGAGACTGCTGGGACGGGAAATGAGCCTCAAAGCTGAGCAAACATCAGCCACCCTCACTCCACTGATAGCCTTGAGAACATGGAGCCTTGAGGGGCTGCCGTGTATACATGAACGTGTGTGTATATCTAGCTGTCTGGTGGATCTATGTGTGCAAGAGCATTAGCGTCACATGGTGCTCTTCTCAAGGTGCACCTCCAGTGGGGAGTCAAGGACAGGACAGGGTCAGAGACGCTGATGAAGTCGTTCTCCTTCTTGCATGACCCTCCCACCCATAGACACATACACACAAATTGAGAATATAGTTTATATCAGGACATCCTTAGCCCTTCCTTCTTGCTGCCTGCTTAGTTTATAGAAACTGTCAGATGGTGAAAGGCTGCAGTAGACATAATCTGAGCAGACTAACTCCATACAGCGGAAGAACCCAGAAATATCACTTCTGTCTTTGTTTAGAGACTTAGAAATTCATCGCCTGAGCTTATGTAGCTGACACAGGCTAAGAGGGAGCAGTCTAAATGAAGAGGGGTCATGGAGTGCTGTAACAGGGCCTCTGGAGGTCAGGAAGTCAGCCCAGCTTTGAGTGACTGAGAGCGCAGGAGGCAGCAGGGGAAAGAAAGGAGCAAGGGAGTCTGGAAGATAGGAACAGGACATCTGGAGAGGAGGAGAACGGGGGGTGAAGGGAAGAATGGAAGGGTTGGAGAAAGGAGGAGGGTGAGGGTGGGTGGGTGAGCAAACAATATAGGATGGAGAGTGAGGAGGGAGGATGGAAGATGAATGGATGGATGGAAGAAGATAGAATGCAAGGGCAAGTGAAGGATCAAGATGGTAGGGGAAGAAAGGAAAAATAATAAACTGCAGATTGGATTGAAGGAGGGAGAGTTTGGCATCAGCAGGGGGAAGGATGGAGGAGGGGGGGTGTGTGTGCTTTGACACATCTGCAGCGCTGATGCACGCCCTGGTCATTTTGGCATGCGTCCCTTTGCCACGCTTCATTAGTCTCACACACACACGCATGGAGACCAAAATGGTCCAGAAATAATGACATAATCAGCAGCTGTGCCACAGAGCAGGCTGCCCCTCACAAGGTGACCAGGGACAGAAGGAGGAGGAGGGAGGAGAGGGGACAAGAAAACCAACGACGAGCTCGCGCAATAAGTGTTTGTGTGTATGAGCAGGTGAGAAAATGAGTGGAGGGATCATGTAGTTCTTTATGTTCAAGTAATTCCTATCTGCCCCCGTTGCCCCAGGCTCTATACACAGTTCTGGTCACTTAATCATTGCACAGAATGAATCTCTAAATCTAAAATGCATACATATGTGCAAACACACTGCATAGTGAAGAAAGGATTTATTAAACCATGTCAAACTGGGGGTCTTAATAGCCCTGAGCTATTCACTGGGAAGCAGATAATCACACACTTTATTCTTTTCTTTCTCTACGTCTCAAAAGAATTAAAATGTCAATGTGGAAATTGAGCTTCATGCTCAAATTAAGCATTGGGTAATGTCTGGAAAGTATTCTTTTTTAGATTTTTTGTGGATACATTTGCTTTTATTGGGTATAAACTTGGTAACATTGTCAGTGTCTCGTTGAAAAATTGTCTCAATCAAAAAGCTCGATTCTCTGTGTTTCTGTTCTGGTGTTGTGATTATTTTATGAGAGTCTTATTGTTTCAAAGTGGTTTCAATGAAATATGTCTCAGATTGGCAGTGCATTCTATAACTTTTCTAACTTAAATATTCAATTTTTGAAAAAGATGTTGATGTAGTTTTTTTCCTTCTTCCTCTTCTTTTTCAATTATTATTAAGACGTTTTAGCACACTTAAAGTACAAAACTGCCTCAAAACCGCTAGATGATCATTGTGATTTGTGGCTGCTTTAAGATGACTTTGATTTTCTGTAAAGTACAGGGTACCTTTGATTATTCTCATACGATGAGTAGTCTCGTAAGAAGATGTGAAAGAGATGCTCAAGTTTTTCAAAAACGTATTTTTTTAGGCTTTTCTGGAGAAGTAAATGTAACTATATAACCTTACCCGTTTCAGTTTTTCTGCATTTAGTACAACTCTGTTTCACATTGAATCTATGAGTCTGTTAAATCTGTACATTCAGTTAAGATACTTCGACCCACAGGTCATCATCACTGCTTTAACTTTGAAGATTTTCTGTCTGTTGCCTTTACTGATATTAACAGGTGCTCACACACTCTTGGAGTATATATACAAGAAGACTGCAAACTTTTACTGTTTTGTAGGTGTAAATAGGTACACATATGCATACATGAAAAATACATGTGCTGTGGGAATGTTTGTTGCACTGAGATCTTAATGTGAGGGGGATAACAATGGCAGGTGGACTGCAGATATGAGGGGGAAGAAGAAGGTGAGGGGAGGTGTCTGTGTGCTGTTGATATAAACCCACTGGCAAATTGTCTTGGTTGTATTTTTGGCAGGTCTGAACCTAAATCTATACAGCCAGCTTTTTTATCTCACTCCCTCTATCTTCTTCCTTTTTGTCTTCAATCGCTCTTCAAAGAGAACCCTAAAGCCGTTCAGTAAAAGCACCACACCTGTGCAAGCGTGTGTTTTTTGGTACTTATGTATCTTTATACTCGCTTCTGTCTGTGTCTTTACTTCTGCATTCAGTGAAATGGCTCCAACCTTTTCACCCCAAATTCCCTGAGGTCGAACCCTGGTCAAAGACACATGCACACACACTCCCCCACCACACACACCCACACACACTCCATGTTCTATGTGGTGAGACAACCAAAAAAGACCAGGAATGAAGGAGTGGAAGACAGGGAGGGGAAACACAGCAGCAGGAGGAGGAGGAGGAGAAAACAGACATTAGCCTCTCTGGGTGGAGAACAAATGGAGCCCCGAGAGGGACGTGAAGAGGAGGAACGAGGGAAAGAGGGGGGAAGGAGAGGTGAAGCACACAATGCTATGGGGCACGGCAGTTGGACAGACAGCATCTGCTCTCAGCTCTCTGTGGCTCTGGTAATGGATGGAGAGGTAGAGAGAAACACCGAGAGGAAGGAAAGGAGAGAAACAGAGGAAGGAGAAGTTGGAGGAAGGAAGAGGGTATAATAAGGGAGGATGTAGCGGAGAGGACATCAGACTTGAAAAAAGTTTTCTGTCAGTATTGAGTCACTTTGGGTGAAAAAACAAATAAAAACATCATGGAAGGATGTTATCATTTCAAAATACAGGGATGACAGACGGATGGACAGACAAAAGAGGGAGAGGGACAAAAGCAGTGACACATCTTTGCAATTGGAGAAAGAACAGCTGATAAGGGAGGACACATGATACCAGAGAGTGTGTGTGTGGGTGTGTGTGCGCAGACCAAGGCTTCTCACCGCCTTTCATGGTACCTCCCTCTAGCATAGAGATCATAGGGACTTCCTCTTTAAATGCCAAGAAGTGTGTATGCAAGTGGGTGGAGTGGTCACTGACAGAGAAAACTTGGCCTCGTCTGTCTTATAGAAATCTGAGAGTTTCCCAGAGCCATCATAAAACTGCCTCTTCGTGAGACCCCACCTCTCTTCTCTGTTTCTAACCCATTACCAGGTCACACACATTCCTGCCTTATGAAAGATGATGTGTGTTGTCATTGGGGGTTCAAAGACTGACTGAGGGGGCCGCAGCATAAAAAGAAAAGGACACTAAGTGAGAATTTTCACTTGAGTCCTCACATGAAAGCGCTACTTGCTCAAAGTCAAGGCATTGGGAGGCCGAGTGTGTTTCAGAAGACTTTGATGACGACGGACAGCATGAATGAGAAGAAAGAGAAGAAGAGAGGGGATCGTGAGGAAGGGGGGGTTGCTTAGAAAAGAGGAAAGTAGAGCCGGGGTCTAGGTAATTAACGCCAAGCTCTTTAATTACTGCTGGCGTTCATTGTGCCAGAAGGAATGTGACAATTATGCCATTAAAACTTCCTAATGGGGGGAAAGCGAGGGGAGGGAATAACGGAAGACATGCAAAAAAAGGAAGGATGAAAGAGTGAAAGGAGGGAGGGAAATGAAGGAAGAGAGGACGATGCGAGGGAATGAGGGAGGAGGGATATGAAAGGAAAAAGGGGAAACAATCGCAACAAAAGAGAAGTTGGGAGGGAGATGGGGAGCGTATTAGGCCAGCACAGTGACAGAGCAGATTAGCATCAAACAAGAAAGGCCACAGATGTGTGTGTGTGTCTGCGTGTGTGTGATCACTGAAACAGAGGACATATTCATTCCAAAGACGCCACCAAGGTGGATGGAACTTTGATGATGCAGAATCTGGCAAAGGGAAAACTCGGTGTGTGTGTGTGTGTGCGCTTGCTGAATCTGCGTAGGCTCCTGTTTCAAGTGGTGGTGCGGGCAGGTATGGGAGGAAGAAGAGGAGGAGGAGGAGGTGGAGGAGAAAGGGGAGAGATCCACAGAAAAGGGCCTTGGGGGCATCCTGATACACATCCAGTACATTTCCATCTCCACATTACCTCTATGACTCACACACACACACACGTATAAGATGGAAAAACATAACAAGTGTGTCCGCGCTCATATGTAATACACACAAACACATCATTCCCACACAAACATCAAACAGCAAAAAACACACAACCCACGCACCCGCACTTGCAAACACACACAATCATAAATAACACCCCCACACACACCGAAAGCCACACACAAACACTTACACACAGTCTTCGTGCTCACCAAGGCGGTTGGTTTGTCAGGGGGTTAGAATTTGCATGGCTGGGCAAGTTTTCCTTGTGCTAAACTCTAATCAGCTCCTATATCTCTCAGACACCTGCCCAGCAAAAAAAAAAAAAAAAAAAAAAAACCTTAATATGCAAAACACCTTCCCACCCTCCACCACCGCTGCAGCTCCTCGGCCAACAGAAGACTTATTCACCTGGCCTCGCTAACTCTTTTCCTCTCTGTCTGTCTTCTTGCAAATTTTTACATTTATGTATGCAAATCAGCTGTTCCCCTTAAGCCTGTTTCAACAGTAACTTCCTGGTGTCCAGTGAAGAATGACAGTCTTGTTCGAGGTGTTAAGGGAAAGTTATGCCTCAGAAAAAAGGTTGTTTTTGGGGGGGGAACAAGATGTTAAGTCTGTTTAGTCAGGTGTGACATAATTGTTATTTAGCATCTGGACACTTGTCTTCCCTGGCTGCTATGCCCATAGTTTCTGCAGCCAGGGAAGACAAGTAAAATATATCTAAAATAAAGTTGTTTTATAGTAAAAAATAGTCAGTCCATGATGTGGTGTTAAAGTCATATATGTTTTTGGTTTAATAATATGTTTTCAGCACGTAAACAGCATATCTAAGGCAGAGAATCAGTCCTAAAATGAAGCCAGTGTCTGCTGTGTAGTGATTACACAGAAATGACTGCGATGCAGGAAAAGTGAGGACTCCAGCGGAGACATGTTAGGAAACAGAAAGGGGTATTCCAACCAAGCTGTTTTTATATGTTGTAAAATATATCTGGGAGAGCTGTTTAAGCTCAGATTAATAATGCTGGATTTCTTACGTTTTACTTAAATCTGACTGCTGATCATACATTCAGTGGTTTAATCTCTAATTTATACATATAGAATAAAAATCAACTGTATGAATGAGTGAATGTGGCGTGGACTGAAAAGTTGGTCCAGTTGAAAAGCCCTGAATAAATGCACACTATCGACAATATAGCAATCTTTTTTTTCCCCTGCTACTTGTTTTTGGGAGTTCATTTCTCAGTGGTGACTTCCTTTTCCTGTTGTTGATGTCAGGCGTTTTGCACGGCCAATCCATCAAAGTAAAACACCTGTAAGCCACAGGTGTGAATAATGTCAATGTTTTTTAACCAAATCCTTATCCGAAACACAAACACTCTGAGAGGCATGCAATCTTTTCCCAACCCTGAGTTTTTTCTGCAAGGAGTCTTGACACTTGTTTAAAAAAGGGGGAAAAAAATGATGTGAAGATAAAGCATTCACATCTGCAACATAAAATGATGGTATGAGAAACTTAAAGATTAGATGTATCTGTAGATTCCACAATTGTAAAATGGAAACATTGTTCTTTGGAGTCTAGATGTGGAATGAAAGCCTGCATTCCAGGATTGGAAGAAATTAAGGTCAAAAAATGAACAAACTCTAACAATAGAATAAAATATGATCTTCTTTTGATCCTGAATTTATAAGTGTTTCATTTAAAAAAAAAAGAGAAAAAGTTCAAAAAGTCTTTGTGTTGCTGTGTGTTTTAGCTTAAATTTAATTTCCTGTCACTGACTATAATTTCCGCACTTATCATATCAGCTAAATAGAAGGAATTTTACTTCACTCTGATGGTCTTTCAGCTGATTGAGACCTCATATATACAAGTGCTTCTGCCTGCCAGAGTCTTTCAAAGCCTCCCTTAAGAGGTTTGAAGATGGATGTGAGGAAGTCTGTGTGTGCGTGTGTGTTTGTGTGTGTGTTTGGGTGCACACAGAGCAGCCCCAGAGGACAAATAATGATGAAGAGAGACAGAAGGAAACACACAGAAAGAGACTGAAGCACTTTAAATGTGAGAGCTTGCAAAACTCCCACTGCTCGCAAGGGCACTTCGCTCCTGCACGTCATCTCTCTTTTCCCCCCTTCTCTCCTTCTACCCTTCTTTCTCCTCTTTCCATGCCCCCCTCTATTCCTCCTTCTCCCTTCCTCTCTTCACTCGCTCTCTCCTTTGTCTCCAAGCTCTCACCCTCCATCCCCTATCTATCCATCTCCCACTTCCCCCTTTCCCCCTCTTTCTCTCCCCTTCCTCTCACTAAAACAGTAGGACGCTTAACCTTGATAACAGTGAGATTTTTTCCCCCCTCAAAGTGCACACACACACACACACACACACACACACACACTGGAGAAGTGCTTTGCCAGCATGCCAGGCCGGTCCAAGGGACGGCTGTACCCTTCGAGGTGAACAGGACACCGGGAAATGCAGCAACAACAAAACACTCACACACACATACACGAACGCACACGACTCGATTTTGCTAACAAACACACACACGCACAAAACCAGCTCTCTCCAGGTCCTTCTTAACACAAGCCCTTTAAAGGTCTTTTGTCAGCTGACATTGAGAGAGTACTGGCGATCCTGAAACACCTCACACACACACATGCATGCGCACACACACAGAAGGTGGCAAAAAGAGAAGTGTGAAAAATGAAACATATTAAAGGTGAAGTTGCCTGCTGAGAATTTATGATTACAATACAGAGGGAGACACACATGTACATCACACTGCTGATCATGGCTCAATGAGGACGGGGAAGTAAAATGTACTTCAAAAAAATGAGAGGAAAAAAAAAACCCATACATGCTCATAGCAGCTACTCCAAACATCACGGTATCCTCAGGGGAGGAAAAGGGGAAATAGGTGAGGAGCCTGCAAGCTTATTCATCATTAAATCAGAGTTCCTCACACAAAATTAGCTTAAATGTTCCTGTATGTCTTATGCGTATTTCTGTGACTGCGACTACTGTGGAGACGTCATGGTACAGAGTCACAGGATGCACAGGAGACTTGAACTCAGGCTTGAGAACAGTCACAGGGAGACAAAACAGAGGACACAGTGAGACGGTGTCACGCTACCTGTCTGCATCACCAAGTATCAGGTGAAATTTTCTTTTTTTTTTTTTTACATGAGCTGCATTCGCTCTCAGCTCTTTTTCTAACAGAGCACCTAGACTTTAGACTTGAGCACTGCAGTGACTCGCTGAAACAGTTACCTCAAAGTCGTTGGCCTTGTTGTAGTGCATGTTGAGGGCTCGGAAAAGCTCGCAGTCCCGGCTGACGCTCAACTCCTCGGCCCCGGTGACTCCGTCGTTGATGGCCTGACGGGCAAACTTCTCCATCTGGATGTAATAGAACTCCCTGAAGTTGCTGAACCACTTGATCAGCTGGGAGGTTATGCAGCGGTTAAACTGGAATAAAAGAGAGGCAAGTTTTTGGAGCGTCAGACTGTGCTTATACTTAAATATCACCTAAAATTTAGACATTTTAAATGGGAGTAAACATGGTTTAGCAACTAGCTTTTTTTTAAACATTATAAACAGAAGATTGTCATGTCTGAGCCTTATTTAGTTGGTGAATTTGAGCATGAATGAATGGCGTTTTATATCAGGGAGCCGAGGCGTGAGGAAAGGTGGGAGGAAAGCGAGAGATAAAAGATGAGAGGAAGAGAGAACACAGGTTGTTGAGTAAGGGAAGATAATAGAGATATTAAGTAAGACATCAAGCAAGGAGGGGGGCGCAGGAAGAAGAAGAGAGTGGGAGAGAGTGTGTGTGGTTCATCTTCCCCACTGGGAGCAGACCTCCCCCCTATCATAACCCTGAGAGTGGAGGGAGAGGTGGAAGAGAGGGGGTGAGACCGCAAACACATAATTGACCAGAAAAACGATTAAGTCATCATTTGAAGCGCCCTGGCCCGCAGGGGGCTCAAACATGTACTTAACCCCGTTCACCAATTACACCCTGATCCTCCTCCCCTCCCTGCACCTCCCACACAGGGAGAAAGGAGAAGAAAAAGAGCAAAATAAGAAGACTGTGATGATAAGCTCTGCAGAGAAGGCTGTGGCTATCTGATCTGCGCCGCTTGACTGGATTCAATAATGCGAGGTAAACCTATTAGGAGCCTCAGCTCTTTTTCATTCTTCTCTCGCTAAACATTCACACCTCAACTTAAAGACAGGTGCTCAAATTGAAAATTGCTTTACAACTCAAACTTCCTGAAATTACTTGCTTTCAAAATTTTGGCCTCTCAAAGCTTGTGCCCTCCAACAATCATCCACACCCATGTTCACACATACAAACACACACTCACCCACACACCAACACAGGCCTTCGCTCCTCCCTCCCCTCTGCTCTTTCTGTGGTGCTGGAAGAAAGGGGGGACAAAATGCTACTAAATGCTGAGCGGACTGCTCGCTGGGGAGGCAGAGGGGTTTTGACATGGAGATTAGACTCTGGCTATTGTTCGACACACAGACACACACACTCTTCGTGATCTGGGACGGCAGTCAAATGCGTGAAGATGGGAGGGTGAGGTGGCAGAGCAGAGCGGGAAGAAAGTTGGCAAATCAGAGGAAAAAGCAAAGGAAAGGTGGGACAGGACTAAAGGAGTGGCCTTTCTGGAACCATCAGCAGATGACATAATGGCAGAGTGGAAAAGAATAAGTCCGCCCGACATTGTTTGGCAATGGGTTTGGGAGGGCGTGTGTGTTGCGGGGGGGGAGAAGGGGTAGCATGGTGCCGTCCTAAAGTGCAGGGTGAGCATAAATGAGGAAAAGAGGGGGAGGAGGATGGGTGCAGGTCAGCGCCGTCGGACAATGGTGTTTCGCTGGTGGTGGTGGTGGTGGTGGCGGCGATGCTTGGGGGGGGGGGAGACTAGGCGGCCGGAACGTGAGCAGTCAGCAAGCTGGGGTCGTGACATCGGAGTGTCAAACAAACAAACTACTGACACTTACAAATACGCCGACTGCAAAGGGCTATTCTTAAACACAAACACAATGTGGCAGACAGTTGGACTGTGACAGAGCACAAACACTGTTTCACTTAAGTTGACAGTGCAGCACAAACTTTTCCTCTTGTCTGCAAGATCAAGTCCTACTGGGTGGGAATTTGAGGCATTAGTTAGTTTGCGTTGATGCACACAAGTGTGCTTGCTTACATGCATCGGAGCGCGTGCAAGTCTGAGAAATACATACTGAGATTAAAGCCACTGAAGGAGTTCCCATCGCTCAAGCGGGAGACCTTTGGTGTCATTGCACCCGAGTGACGGGATGCATTTGTCACTTTGGACAAAGATTACTTTATTATACTGACAGCTCAAGAGAAGATGTATTGGGACCTGTACAACTGCACTGTGGCTCCATCACGAAACACAAAAGAGATATTTACTGTTAGTGCTGGTAAATACACTGCATTATATCCGTATTAACAGCACTCAGCACACACAGGGATTCAATTTTGGCAAGTCCTCCTACTGCTTCAAGCAGTCTTGGTTCATTAAGTTGCTGGTGGGGCACAGAGACCCCCTGATAGTAGCAAAGGACGAGTGTGTTCGCTGTAAAAGGAGGGAATCGGTTCAAAGGAGCACATCACTGCAGCTCCTTAATCAGAGCTGGCAGGGGTCAGCCAGCACAGACATGAGATGCAATGAGGAGAATGTGTGTGCGTGTTTGAGCTGACACGCTGCGTTTGAGCATATAAGTGTGTATAAGGGTATGTGTGTGTGTGCACGCCAGGCTGAGAGGCAGATGAGAGAGAGACAGTGAAAGCGTGTTTCTCACACTCACACTCAAGAGCCTGTGAAAGGTCAGCGCTTAGTGTTAACAGCACAAGATAGAAAGTGGCACGCACACACACTTGCACACATGTCCCGCTCATGCACATGTACTTAAGTCCAGAATAGGAAAACACAGATGTATCCTTGGTCTAAACTACACTGGCTGCCTGCAGAAAGCACTCAGGTGCTCAATCCCAAACATGCATACACACATCGGATTATTATGCCTGATGAAATTAGTTTTCCAGTTTTGTCTTTTGGTTGGCTGAGATGTTTTGCTGAAAGGCATTTGGATGAAAAGCCATGCTGTGTCTGGAGCCAACACTTTCTCTAACGTCGTGGTCAACAATGGAGCAGAAAGCACACAGATGACCTCAGAGTGCTCAGCTACATCCAGAACAACCGGAGAGGAGAGCAGAAAGACACAGAAGCCTGTACGGGCCTCCCTCTCTGTCTCTTTCTCTTTCTCCCCCTCTCTCTCTGTCGTAAGCCCCTTCACAGTCATCAGGGCTTTCCAGCGTTTCCTGTTTTCGCAGGAGTGAATTGTGGGAGATAATCTCTGGCTGCCTATTGGCTGACTGCACACAAAAAGCGGCCCTGGAAAGCGGGCTTTTGTTGCTGCGGCGACTCAAAATCCAGCCACTGGCTTTTCTTTCTCCCCAGCCCCGCCGCGGCACACATACTATGCCACACCATCAGCGAAAAAAAGAAAAGAGAAGGAATGACGTATAGAAAAGAGAAAACCCTCCTGACCTCCGCTGCTCAGCACATGACTGGCCCAAATACTGAGGCTTGTTGGTAAAAACCACAGAAAGATAAAAAAAAAAAAGCAAGCAGCATGTGCCAGTTTTTAGTTGCTTGCTGGAAAAATTGAAGAAAAAAGTTTCAGATAACTTTAATTTGTATACTTTTCTATAAACATATCATGACTTTTATTAGTTGATTGAACACGTCCATCAAAGCTGTTCACTGATCTGCTGACCCCTTCTCAAATAATAATGAGATTTCTTAAAGCTACTTGGATGATATATGCTTTCATTAGCCACACCAACAATAGCATTAACATAAATCTGTCACAACATTTCAGAAACACCTAAAGTCAGATAAAAGTCACAATCTTCTTACAAGAAGCTTAATCAACAGGAACAACAGCTACAGCGTCCCCCAGTTGTTAGGGCAACCCACTTCACATGTTCATTAGGTTTTTGATTGTCCAGATCTGATTATTCAAGACCTGATTAACCTTAAAGACTTTTGTTTGAAGACAGGCACTTGCTAAGAGTCTGTGCCCCCAGAATTTAATTAGATAGTCTCATTCCCATACACTAATTTAAAGCCTGAGCCTATTGTCCTTCACTGAGAACAAAAACAAACTAATATGACCCATAATTCTCTAAATATCTTGACCTTATTTAAGTTTATGATGAGTCTATTCGTATTGAGGCCACCTCCATGGGAATGATTAATCAGTGTTTTAAATCTATAATCTTAATCCTATTTCCTAGTCTAATTCAAAAAGAGAGGGATGCTTTCACATTGAGAATTTTTAAAAAATTTGTAATCAGCATTTACTGATATCTTTGCTAACGTATCCTTTTTTCACCCTGTCGACTGAACTCTTCGGTGACAATAATGTGAGCTCAGAGTCATGGCTGTTGGTGATGGCATACAAGAGAGGGCAGCTGGTAGAAAAGGGAACCTTTATCTTCTGATCTGAATAAGATGGCCTGGATCTGTCACAGTATTTACCCCTCGTATGGTCCAAGAGAAGCACACACACACACACACACACACACATGAAACAACAACATGAGGAAACTCAATCACGCACACCATAACGGCCATTGTGTTCTTGTTTTTCTGTGCAGCTTACATATTGGGCTTTGTTTTCCAAATTTTCCTTCATTAAACTCCCAGCGGAGCTAACGCTCATCCTCACCATGTTCTCTAAACCAACTCCTTCCCTTTGCCCCTCCCTTTATCCACCCATCCTCCCTACACCTGCTCGGAGAGCCACTCCTCCATCTCCAGGCTCCATCCTCCTCTCTGCCCTCTCCAACCCTCCATTACTCATCCCTCTCTGTATCTTTGGAATACTCACAGGCTCTCCAGCTCCCTCCCATAAACCCATTCAACTTCCCCTTCTTTCATCTTTTGCATAAAACCATAACTTGGCGAGCGAAAGCACCTCATTTTAAGACAGACAAGTACGCAATGTTCACTGAAACTGAAGCTGGCACATCACAATTTATAAACCAAACTTCCCCTTTGAGTGCAGGTGTGTTGACAAAATACAAGGGAGAAATTGAGCAAAAGACTTTTTGAATATGAAAAGCATGTTAGGACTCACCTTGACATCAGAGAAAAACATCTTGAGCATATTAGAGCTTGGGTAGCGGGTGTAGAAAAACATGAGCTTTGCCTTCTTCAGGTGATTTGGGGATAGACCTTCTTGGATCTGAAAATGGCTGCCGTTAAGGATATTAACAGTTGTTTGGACACCACCTCTGCTACATCAAACAAACACAGGTATATTACAAATATTGTGTGCACTAGCTAATGACCAGGAGTAAGTTTGGCAAGAAATAGTCATTTGGATGATGGGTAACCAAATTTCCTTTTAGGCATGAATGCAGAGTTGCTTGGGGGGGTGAGGGGGTGGGGGTGAAGACAGTGCACCAAAGCAAAACCATTTGCTTGCAATTAGCATCATCCGTATCAGGTGTGAGAGTGTCACGGTAAATAAAACGCTGGCCAGCAGTACAGTCAATTCTTTTACATAAGGAGACTCATTTCACAGTCAAAGTAAGCAAACGCCTTTGCCTACACTCCGTGCTAACCTCCACCCTAAAAAAGGAGGAAGAAAAAAGGAGATATTTGCATATCACAGACAAAGACAGCAGTTAACGCCAGTGACGGGCAAGAAGGCCTAATGGCTTGGCGACAACGCATGCCAAGCCTGAATATGACTGTCTGATGCTGGCTTCATATCAGTGACAAAACAAGGTCTAGGAGATCCCAAACATAGGTCCAGGCAACATGAAAAACCTTCTCACACTCACAGAGGCTATATTCAAATACATGTCAGAGGCCTTGTCTTCCTAATGGATCGCCTGGATTGAACAGCAGAGAGGATGGAGATGGGCTGGTGGGGGCACCTTGAGGGATAGCATGGCTCCAGCCTTCAATTACATCCCCCTCCTCCTCCCACTGCTCCACCCCTACCCCCCAAGCCTCTCAGCTGCTGCCAAACCCTTGGAGGAGCAAAAGAAGGAGGAGGAGAAGGAGAAGAGAGGCACTGATGCTTTGGACTCGGCCAGTAATGGAAAGACTGAAACACATCTGCGCCACCAAACGGCCCAAGCCATTTCCATGGTGAATTAACGGCCGTATAATGTATCTGATAATATGAATCAGGAGGATAAGACATTGAAAAGGGAACCAGAGTGGGGGCAGGGTGGCATGAAAACCTCAGGCAAGACAGGGATTGAAATTACACAGAACGAGTGGTGTAAAGTTTTCAGTAAGACTGTTTACACTCCAGTGGGTAAAATACATCGCTTGACATTATTTATGATGTACAAGGGTGACTGTGATCGTTAAAATCAGTCAAGTGTCCAGATGTAGCTGTAACTATAGAGTGGGAAGAAGGCATCAGCTGCTAGATTGGATTGCCCTTGGCCTCCGGGTTACACAGCAGAGCCAGCAAATGCTGAACCATGCTGGGCTGGCTCCTTAAAGACCCTGTCTACTTTGTCTGATTCAGTAAGGGAGAGGGAGAGGGAAAGTATACGCAGCAAGGGTCTTGTGGGGGAAACCCTGGCAGACTGGTGTTGCTCCGTCAGGCTCGGCCAAAAGATCAGCACTTCACTTTCCACACCATACCATCTGCTCCAAGTGGAGGGGACACAATGGACCCTCAGACAGAAAGAGCTTTTTCTTTTAGACAAGGTGAGATTTTTCTGTTATGAAATCTATGCAGTTACACACAGATTAATTTGATTATGCTTTTTCAAATAAGATTAGCAACACCTTCCCGCTTATCAATGAAATTGAGATTCATCTCAAAAGAAAGATATTGATGTTCCAGCTCTCCAGCCTTAAATGCCACATCACCTCCCTTCAGCCAACAATTAAAATCCTCATATTTCCTGATGAGACATTTTCAACTCCAATTCGCTCACAGCTTGCAAATGTAATTGTGATTGGACTTAGGGGTGGCGTGCAAGGC
Source organism: Atherinomorus stipes (assembly GCA_023101725.1). Taxonomy (NCBI): domain Eukaryota; kingdom Metazoa; phylum Chordata; class Actinopteri; order Atheriniformes; family Atherinidae; genus Atherinomorus; species Atherinomorus stipes. The sequence continues at coordinate 1,033,137 of JALJCO010004214.1, forward strand.
TATTATTTTGTCATGATGGTGCACTCACACCAGCTGGCCCACTGTTTGCCTGCCACATCTGACAAGACATCATCATTCTCACAACACTTCCCCAAAGCCCAAAGTCATGAGAGGAAAATTGCTGCTCCACTTCCTAATTCCAGGTGTAAGGACAAGAAAATTTGGAGTCGGACCGTGAACAAATGAGGAAATTGATAGTAGCCATCTGCTCCATCATGCTGGCGAGAGCTGGTGAACTTGAACACACCTCACAAAATGTCTGACAAGCTGTATGACAAAACCCATACAAAAACAGCTGTAAAGTGTTCAAATGCAAATTATTAAAACATACAAAAAATCTACAAAAGTATAGCTTGTATATACCAAAGTTTGTCGTGAAATAAACTGTGGGAATTAAAGATAAAGCAACAAACAGCACATGTGGACATGATGCTCTGTCTTTTCTTTCCATTTACAAGAGTACATCTGTTAATGTGCTGAATTTATAAATGCTACAATGAAAGCCACAGCATCTGGCATATGTGGTTATTGTTTGATTATTTTCTACTTTCTCAGTCTCTGCATGCCTCTCTCTCCCTTTCCTCTTTTCATCCCTCCATCGGGAGCCCGTAGAAGCAAAGGATTATGGATCTCTGGAAAGCGCTCACCCTTGGGTCAGAAGACAAGACAAGGCGAGGTAATGAAAGATAAACAGCTCGCTGCAAACACCTGTTAACGTCCGCTTCAAAGAAAAGACGGAGAGGAGGAGGAGGGAGGGGGGGTTGCAGGGAGGGAAAACAAAAAAAAGAAGTATTTGGCTGCCAAGCAACAGCCAAAGGGCCCCCCGGGCTGTTGACAGATCTTTATGAAATGAAAAAAAAAAAAAGAAAAGAAACGACAATGATTGTGGGCTTTTTACAACAGCGATGGATGATAAGAGGAACACAAGAGAAAACACAAGCAATCATAAATATACATCTTTCCCTGAGTCCTCAGGCAAACCTTTTGTGACATGCACACACAGAAAAGACACACAAAAACGCTGAGCTCTCAGGTGCACACGAAAGAATAAAACAAGGTGTTCACTTAACTAAGAAATCCACAACAGGTAAAAAGCTGTAGGATTAATTTCTTAAGCATGTAATGAATGTTAATGACTTGAAGACAAGGGCAGACAGTGGGACACAAATCAAACTTTCACAAAGGTTAGGGGGCACTGACTACTCAGGTAGTAAAGAGGTCTAAGGTAAACAGAGAATAGACTGAATGTAACTGTTTAAGCTATTAGCCCTGTGTTCCCAGGGGATTCAATTTGAGCCTCCCATAGGGGATAGCCTCTTTATCCACAGGGCATGAGTGGGGCATACAGGGATTAACCTATAAGGTAGGCTATATATCACTATTGCATGCCAAGTTTCAGAATGGTAGTTCTATCTTCTTACTTTTTGTGTATTACAGAAGAAGAAAATAATTTGGTCAGTAAATGTCACTGAGACCCAGCCCTTGGGGCTAAGTCACATATGACAAGAAACCTTTTAAAAGACTGGTTTTTAAGATGGAAGAAAGGGCTGCATGGTGATATGAGATGGAAGAGGTACGAGTATAAAAATAAATGCAACAATGGAGAAGAGAACAGCAGTGGGAGGAAAAGTGATTCATCAACAATTTCTCAGTTTCTTAGGCAAGTTTCAAACAGACTCAAAAAGATTTGTTTTTTTAACTCTTCATGGTTTAGACGTAGTGTTTCACATCTCTCTCTAAAGGGGGACTTACCACCTGATATCAGGCTGGTTTGAACTAAACAAAACAAAAATAAAACATCAACATTTACTCATCTTTGCCTTTCAAGCCTCTCAAAATGTGCACCTTAATTCTTTTAAAAGGATACATTGCTGCCTGAGTAAGGTGAGATGTCTGCCATGTCCTGGAGATCGCCGCACTCAGACTTGATTAGGGACAAGGAGAGTCCCTCTGCTGTGCTGCCAGGGTGTGCTGGTGAACAAGAGCGATGGTGGTGCCCTAGGTGGTGGCCTGATGTCATCTTGGTCCTCAGGCTGGTGGTTTCCCGGGACAGGTCCATGGAGTCTGGTGAGGAGCGATCCTTACCTGTGTAACCTCCCGTAGGTGCACCAAGGGGAGTTTGGAAAGGATAGCCCATGAGTGGCAGCGGAAAGGGGTGTCTAAAGGATGGAGGGCTGAAACCCATGGAGGCAGAGAGTGAGGAGGGATGAAGGGCTGGGTGGTGGTGACCGCCATGGGCCCCCACGGCTGAAGCCTGGTGGTGGTGCTCGGCAGGTGTTTTTCTCACTACTAAGGGCAGGGCCTCGGTTTGGTCGTTGGTGGTGCCTGGGATCCCTGGCATGTTGGCAAAGGAGTCTATTGTATTGGAAATGATGACATCACCGAAGCATTGCAGCCTCTGGTTGGCGGTGTGGAAATTTGGGTTGTCTCCATTGACAGTGGTGGGAAATCTTTCAGGCGGTATGGAAAGTGGAGGAAAGGCCTGCTGAGGAGTAGGGCGTGGAGGCTTGGCAAACACCTTGACCACTGTGTCCACCACCTGGGTCATGGCTGAATTGAGTTCCTGCTTCAGTGTTTCTGCCAGCTGTTTGCCTTCAGCATGCATGGAGGAGCCTGGACCTCCCTGTCCTTTGCTTCGGCCAAGCCCGTCTCTTCTTGGCTTCTCTCCGTCGGCCAGCAGGGCCTGCTCTTGAAGCAAAGCCCGCGCCCTGTCCAAGAAATGGCCTGGATCCAGATCAGATATCTCATTGTCAGAGCGCAAGTCATCTCCGCCCCGGTCATCGCCACCGTTGTCAGACCTGGCTGGGCTGTCCTCTGACATGTTTCCTATGTCATTGTGGAGGTCGTTGTGTTCTGAGTCATCAGTGGAGTCGTAGATCTGAAAGAACTTCTCCTGCAGCTGCCGTAACTGTTTCTGCATGTCCTCCAGCTGCAGCTTCAGTTGCCGTCGCTCTTCCTGCTTCTGCTCTTTTCTCTGGCACGCCAGCTGGGTGAAACTCTGCTGTTGCTGCTGAGGCAGCCGCTGTTTACGCTTGTTCTCTCGGCTGCTGCTGGTGCACACCTCACCTCCCCGGGGGCTGCTGGGGGCCTGCTGTTGAGACTGAGGAGGTGGACAGTCCAGCTCCATCTCCCGCTCTGCATCCATGTCGTGGTCACGTTCATGACGGGAAGCGGCTGGCACTACCACACTCGGCGAGTGGCTCATACCTCTTATAATGTTCTCTACACGGGCTCGCTTGGCACGCAGGTGTTCATCGTTGAGGCGTTCAATGTCAAAAGTAGCTAAGCCAGGGGGGCGGCCAAATGGTGACAAGCACTCTTGAGGGGTGCTGTCTTGGGAGGAGTTACTGCAGGCATCCTCCTGTGGGGCATCTGAACTTGCATTGGACAGCCCTGATCCAGGGAATCCTGTTTCCCCTCTATCACCCCTGTCCCCTCTTTCCCCCCTCTCGGGTCCTCCTCCATTTTTAGCAATGTTGTTCTTGAGAAGCTGTGAGATAATGGTGGTGCCAGGGAAGGGCATCATGGTGTCCTCATATGAGTTGGCCCTCTTCAGTAGCTTTCGGAGTACGTTTGACTTCGATTCACTGTCGCTGGCTGACACAACGCCAGGCCCACCATGTGGCTGCACTACAGAGCACTCCATGGAGTCGTTGTCTGATCCGTGGTGAGAATGGGAGCTCAGAGAGTTCATGGCACTGAAAATGGCTGCTTTGGCGCGAGCAATATTATCAGTGGTTGCTGCTGTGGCTGCTGCTGTGGTGGAGGCTGTGCTGCCCACGGTCCTCTTAACACCAATGTCCACACGTCTTCGCTTCGTCTGTCTGTTCAGGAGGGAGTCGCTGTCATGGTCCGGCATCACGGGCTGCTGCTATTGGGCCATATCCCACAAACCCACTCCTCTAGGGTCAAAGCCTCTCTGTATCTGTGGGGGGAAATTCACAGATATGACTCACTAAACTGATTCTTTTTTTTCCATAACATTTTGCATAATTTAACTCTCTTAATCTGGTTTAGTTTGCTATTACCTAAATATCAGAACCAAATCAGAAACACACAATAAAATTTTAAACAATTTCAACTAAAAAAAAAAAAAAAAACTAAATTACATCAGCAGATATTTACTTAAGGTTTTTATCTTTATCATATGTCTATGAAAGAACTGGAACATCAGTGATTACACGAAAGCAGTAAGAATCAGTGACACAGGGGCAAAGAAAACAGGCGAGATGGGGTCAGAATTAGGCCTTGGCTCGACATTCCAGGGCAAAGTCCTACATTTTATCCTGTCCCCTGTTACATGCCGCGCGACACTGAACCAGTTCCCACGGAACACAAAGCTGCATAAAATTATGATAATTACTTAAGTACTTGTCCTCATTTCCATGATTGTGCAGTGTGAGCCCTCATAGAAGCTATGAGCTCACAAAATTTAGAAAAAAGAAAAAGAAAAAAGGAAACGGTTCAATGTCTTTTTAAAAACAATATCCAGGGGATGCGGTGCATGCTATACACATCATCATGGAAGTTTACTGAATTTACTGTGTAAATGAACTTATTAGTTTTAACTAAATATTTCAAAATACTTTGAAACCTGTTTACACATTGTGCAATTATCAAAAATGCAAGTCTTGCGTTCACTTTGATCAATATGATAATCATATCTTACTCAATAGCTGGAATGAAACAAAAAAGAAACACAAAATAGACCTATTGATTTTGGTGCCAGCGTGAGCTCACTTCTGTGTTTTTTGTTTGTCTTTTCATCTGGCAAAGGCAATTAATTCTGCTCAAATGAATAGGTCACAAGGGTCAACTCTGGCAAAGAGCAACTTAAAGCGCTCTTACAAAAACCCTAATGCCCCTCTGAAAGCAAAACGTTTTGTCAGTACAGGACTGCGTCAATACTGCTATGTAAGCAACGGTGGCGGTGTCTTAGTCAGAGCCACATCGGATACTTCCAATATCAAATGTAGATATCATCAGAAGAGATTTCATGTATATGGTCCCGTGGGAGTCATTAAAATATTACAGAGGTTTTACAAAAAGGTTCAATTTCAGTATTTTCTTAAAAGCAATACGACAAAAAACTGAGCAATAAAAAAATCTGTTACACTTCAGAAAACCGAAGTCATTTTAAGGATTGATATTGGCTTATTTAGAACAATAGTGGGAGTGAAATTTACTCTAAATTGATAAGTTGTAAATACAATAAATTCTCACTGAGATCCTGACCAACTTCAGATAAATTGTTCAATTAATATGTGCATTAGGTTTTTCTATGATGTTTTTCTAACATGTATCACTTTCTTAGCAAACAACAGGAGAAATTCCACACCAATGACATTTAATAATGTAGTCTTTATCTATTTGTTTGCTTTAACTGATTTTACCTTATATTATCAATCCACATTGATGAACGTCTATTCTGTCACTGAGCTTCACACATTTACACTGCACACAGGCTCATAGACACTCACTGCTGTTGGCTTTGCCACACTGACACAAGTGACATGCCCTGGCAGGTTATTTTCTCTGAGGAAACGTCGCAAAATGACAAATCGTAAAATATGAAAACTGACAATGTCCAGATTTGTTGGAAGAATATTTTCTCATTTAACCAGCGCTCTAAATGAAACCTCAAATGAAACTTTGATAAATAAATCTGACTCAAGTCTTTATGGCAATTGCCAGCAATTCAGACAAGGAAAAAAATCTGCAAGGGTTAACTTGACTTGATCGCCTCGGGACCTTAACAAAGAGCCTGAAATAGTCACTAGCACCTGTCTTTTTGCGATGGCGCACCTGTCCCCACATTGCCCATGCGCACTTTCTCTCCCTTTCAATCTCTCATATAAAGAAAAGCTAAAAGAAAATCAACCGAAAAACAAAAGACAGCAACTTTTGAACAACTAAATACATGAAAATAAGTTTATTTAATCTTTTTTTTAAAACCTATTTCAAAGTCCATGTTCCTTTCATTCCTATTTTAAAGCCTCCCTAAATGAAACTCTTAAAAGATAAAGCAAAAAGGAAAAATTGTTACGGTTGTCAAAATTGAGAAAAACATTGGCCTCGTGAGTGAAGTTGAAGGTCCAATAGTGTTGTAACAGAGGAAACGCTGAGATCAAGTGATTCTTTGCATGTTCGGTCTCCAGCGAACAGACGAGCCGTCTGAACGAGAGATGAGAGTTGCGGACCCAGTCAAAACAAACCGTAAGAGCTTCATCACAACTGTCCCAAAGAGGGGCCACTGGAGACAGAAACCAAAAAACAAACAAACCAGAAAGTCTGACAATCTCTGCAACTGCCCGCACACAGATTTTCTGCAATAAAATAAATAAATAAAAAAATGCACGAATTTGTCATGACAATGAGATTTACCCCGCGGGACAAAGACGATTCGAGGTCGAGGCAAAGTCATGGCTTTCAGCTAGAAAAGTAAAGAAATCCAAAATCCGAAAGTTTTGTATCTCCAAAAAGGCAAAGTCGTGTTTTCACCCAGGCTACAACACGTTACAACTTTTTTTAAAAGCACACTTCCCAAACTTACTGCACAAAGTTGCAAATCAACTTGATCTCTGCTTTGATGAGGAAGGCTGGGCTACCGTTCGCAAATCATCCTCACCAAAACCCGGGCTGCTCACGCAACTCTCGCAACATATCAAGATGAGGGGACAAAACAGAGCAAGTAATGCCGTATCTGTACGATTATGTTGATAATCAGACCAAATTTTCCCGTTGACGATGTTTGATTTGTTTTGGGGGTTTTTTTCCGCCCACCTTGCGCCGGCGAGGCAGAGCGAGAGCAAGGGAGGGAGGTATATGCGAGGACAAGGTTACTTACCCTTTAGATGAAGAGGGGGACAACCTGAACTCCTACGGGAAGAAAAAGAGAAAACACGCAGGGGCACCGCTGATGGCTGGATGCTGGGATACAAGAACAATTTCTCAGAGAAGGAAGAGCAGGAATAAAGTGAGCGACACGAGCGAAAAAGAGCAAAACAGAGGGAAATATAGAAGATTAAAAGAGCTCTTGCGAGTCGGTCTCTCTTTCTATCCTCTGCTGTGGCCGAAAGAGTGAGAGACCTAGAGAGAGAACTGAAGAGAGAAAGAGAGAGAGGCTGCGCGTGTGTGCGTCTCCGAGGCGCACTGGATGCAGAGGACTGGATGCTGGAGCGCTCCTCCGCCACTAAGATTCACTTTAAGACACGGCTGAAGGAAACAGGAAGACGTGCGCGTCATGAGCGGCGTGATGTAACTGTCGCAACCTACCAATAAGAAGCGTCCGTGCGGGCCAGAGAACAACGCACTGAACTTGACCAGAGAATGGGACTTGATCATGCAGCCAAAGTGAGGGAGAGGGAAAAAAGGAAATACCACTCTTACTAATCTCTTTCTTCTCAAATCGCCGACCACGCGAGTAAGAATCGTTGCGCACTTTGACATTACACTTCTTACGCATCAACAAACAACACACTTTACATATCAGAGAGATTTTTTTATTTCCACTTTTTAAACTTTCTTTTGCAGGTCGTTAAGTAGACTTTTATAAATAACTGATATCAGCACTGCTCGATCCTAAAAAAAACTCTTTAAATAAAGTGCCAAAAACAAGTCTGAAAAATTTAATGATAGTAAATGTTAATAGCCGACAAAACAAACTGATATGTAATTTGGCAACCGGTTTAATTAAAGTCAGTGTTTTTACATGCATGCAATATCATATTACCTGTTAAGTCCGGAAATGTTGCACTTTTTTCATGCAAGTGTTTCCATAAATCTTGCAGCCCTTTTTCTTTCTTTTTTTGCAGTAAAATACTGATTAAATCATTGCATTTCAAACTTTGTACCTCAACGCCTGGTTAATGCACGCGTCGATTGTATTTTAGAGACTTTTAAAAGGTAATAAAACACCTTTAAAAACTAAACAAAATTATTAATCATATAAAGATGAGCGCAGACATGTTTGATAAGAAGACCTTTTCTTTTCAGGTTGCTTGTATGTTTTTCCGTACGACAATTGACGCGCATTTAGTGCACGGATTCTCAAAGGAACGAATACTTATGGGTCACTTGAGAATGGAGGTTCAAACAGGCATGTAGAGATATTTTACGCACAGTTTTCTCATTGGTTGCAAGAAAAGTCTGATTAATGAATAAGCAGAGCAGCACGGAGTTCGCAGCTCTGCTTTGGAATTCAGATCATTCCAACAGAAGCCAATATCTAAAGAGAGCAAAATGCTTCCTTGTGAAACGATCATTTAACAGCTAAATATCGTCGTGAAACATCTGTCAGTCGGATCCTCAGCCTGCTACCACTGAAATTTCTTGCATGCACACAGACTGCAACCGTCATAAAAAGTGCTTAATTAGTAAAAGCTGATAACAAAAGCCCAGCTGTATGTTTTGCAAATGATTATCAGTGAATTATAAGATTTTCCTCTCCTCGCCACCTGTAACTCTGGACCCTGCGGACGATGACATTTAATCCTTTTCACAGGAAAACCAGTTTGAGCTTCGGGTTTATGAAATGATGACGGCTACTGTCTTTCAGCCCTCTTTCATTTTTACAAACTAGAGACTCATAATTACACTTCGGCTCGTGCACGCAATAAAACAGGAGTTGTAGCCATCGATGTTCACAACAGGTCATAGTCGTAGAAGTTGCGCGTTTTTAGGCACCTTTATAAGATGGATACTTAAAAAAAATGTTTTCTTTGTGCAATGATTAAGAAAAGGAGAGTATTACTATTATCATTATTATTATTATTATTATTATTATTATTATTACTATCATTATTATTATTATTATTATTATTACATTGTTGATGATAATAGGCCTTAGATCACATTTTCGAGTTAAATTTAACTTATTTCAGTTACAACCAATATCCAGCTTTTCCTTTTCATTTGTTGCACTATAATCTTTTTTTTATCCCCTGCACAAACAGGATCCTAAAGGACTTAACGAGAAATCTTATTTTCCATATGCCCCTCTGTCAGATGCCAAAAAGGAAAAGGCGAGTCTCTTTTCCATGTCGCAAGCAAGTGTTTTTTACGATGAACGAATTGCATCGAAGTCAGCAAAGTTTAGTGTCTGGAGTGGCTTTTCCAAAGCAGGTGTCCCGGCCCCCCCTTTGCTCCCTAAACTGGCCCGTGGCTTGATTTGGCCTCGGCTCCCTTGGGTGCCGTCGGTGCGCACACAGGCTGGAAAAACAGGCCGGGACATTAAAGAAACGCGTGTTTGGAAACGGAAGACTCGGGTGAGGTGAAGAGGAAACGTGTCGGTTAACACTTGCTGCTCTTATCGCGGCCCATTCCAGGTGGATCAACCCCTGTATTTATTTCAAACTAACTTTCCCTCTCCTCGTATGGGTCGAGCGCGACACACCTCGATGCCCAAGACTGATAATGCGCTTTGTCATTGCGCACTAATGGCTAAATTTATTGACATATTTATTGGAGCAGCGTCCAAATTTAAAAGGAAGGAGGCCGTAAAAATAGTATGTTTCCCAGAGGTGGTATTAACTGTCTTTTTTTCTTTCTTTTCTTTTCTTTTTTTTTTTTTTTTTACTTTTTTCTTTTAAAAAAAGCAGTCTGAGAGGCAATAAGCGCGCGTTTGTAATGATGGTTACTGGAGATAAAAAAGTGTGTGTGTGTTTAACCAGTATAATTTGGATAAACTTGTCAACTATTATTACTTTTATTATTATTATTAATCACGGAAAATCAGCATGTGTAGGGAAATAGGAGAGGAAGCAATCTCTTTAGCAGTAGCAGCTATAAAATGACCTTAATCAGATAATGACTTGATGAGCTTCTACAGCAGCTCCGTTTCTTTTCAGAGAGACAGTTTTCGGAGAAATGAGCTCGACTGATGCAGAGAAAGACAGACGGGCTCTCTCTCACACACACTCTGTATCGCACACACATACAACACGCACGCACGCAACGAGATGGCAGCGCTAAAAGCTGTTTTGTTCCGGAGAGGTCTTCGGGTCCCTGAATAAAAAGGTTTAGGAGACAGGACAGGGGAGAGGAGAGGATTTGAGTGTAACAAGTGAGTAGGAGTCTGAAGTCCTTGTTGGGCCTCATGTCCAGGACTTAATGTATTCAGCTGTCGTTATCTATGATTACGATGAGCATGCTGGAGGAAGATGAACACTTGTTTTTGTGGCCAAGACAAAAACCCAACGAGGGGGGTAAAAAAGGACTCTGCTCGGCCTGAGCACAAGAAACATCTACTTTCTCTGTCGGAGCTGCAGTAAAACAACAGCAATTTAAATGTATGTTATTTGTGACATTACCTCTTGGCTACCCTGCCTGTGATAACTGGCACAGTGCGGCCCCCCATGACCCACATCCCCCTTTGTAGGCTACAAGTAGTGATGATTATAGAGGTTGTATATGTGTGTGTGTGTGCGCGCACTTTACAGAGAACGTAAGAGGGAGAGAGAGAGAGAGAGAGAGAGAGAGAGAGAGAGAGAGAGAGAGAGAGGGAGGGGGGGGGGGGGGGGGATCCATCCACTGTGGCCTGTTTTATGGCAGTCCATTGAATGAACACACACACGCACACACACACACGCACACACACACGCACACACACACGCACGCACTCAAATTCAAATATGCTTTATTTGCATGAATGGGTATTGGCCATTGCTGCAGAAGCAAATGTATGATCTAAACACAACCAAACAGTGAAATGTGAGAACATGTACAAAACAAACGCTGCAGCAACTTAATGCATGATATGCAATCAATAACAATAACATGGAATCATTTAAGACTAAAACATTTACGCTGTCATTCCCCCACATCCATGCACACACACACACACACACACACACATCTTTACTCTCCCTCACAAACTCACACAAAGTGCTAAAATACACTATTGCAACATTTTTCTTGATTTTAAGAATCCAGGATTTCTATAAAAAAACAGTCTAATCAAACATTAAATGAGTCGGATTTGTCTAGAAATAATAAGCAATTAAAAGAATAGTGCTCAGTGAGGTTGATGGGAATGTGGCTGCAGTCAAACTCATTATGGTACTAAACATCATAATTTATGTTACCGTGCGTGCCACGTGTAAAACCCTCGCATTTAGCCCATATTTGTTATCTCTGCCAGAAAACAACGCAGCGCTCTCTGCAAAGACTCTATTGTGTCTTAGAAACTATATTGGAAGTATTAAAATCTGCCTATGACAGGAGTTGGGCCAAAGTCAACGAAGGGCGCGCTCAGACACGACAGCGCACGCGCAAACACACACACGCAGCGCCTTGGAGGTGCTTGGGCGGACAGACATGCTGGGAAATCGCCTGGAACTGTATTAAGCCTGACGTCCTTAAAACAAACAATGGCACCATGAAATAAGGGCTTATGCGCTCAAAGTCAAAGAGCCCCCTCAGCAACTCTCTGTGTTTATCTCTCCCTCTGTCTGACACACACACACACACACACTCACCATTTCTTGGGGGTTGCACACTCAGGCTCGCAGCTCCGTTGGGAGGGGACCAACTTTTGCTCCTATGAACTCTCACCTGTCAACATGGAGCAGAGGACTTTACTTGGTAAACATGAAAGGACTTTAGCTGTTTACTTCTGGCAGTGACTTCGCCTGTTTTATTCGCTGCAAGGCCGCGGTCACACAGCCAGTCCCTCTCCCTGCTGCTATGAGGGAGCGCGTTTCAAGGCGAGGTTAAATCCACACCAATCTCCGTTCAATAACGTGGCAACTTTGAAACAGCGGCTCCGGCGCAGGATATTTTTGTAAGACTTGAGTTTCTGTCAGTTAAGTGCGCACCACATCTTTCGGCACACAATACAAGCTTTGTTATTCTAATCAACTGACTTTGGAATAAACTTTAAGGCTACAACATTAAACTTGTGACTTTTCTTTAGTCAGCAAGTCATCTGCCGCTTTAGATTTCCACCAACCTCCAGTCTGAACGCGGTGGTGGAAAAAAAAAAGAAAAAAAAAAAAGGCAAGGGCTGCAGCAGATAAGCGGCGGTCTGTTTTCGCTTCTCTGATCAGCGGTAATTATATTTGTTGGCGTGGAGGTAAGTGGTCCTCCCCGGGGGGCGTATTGTACTCGACTCACTCCGTGTCATAAAATAAAATTACAAGGAAAGGAGAAGATATCCTACAATAACAGAGGCGAGTCGTAAAATCAAAGAGTAGCTAAATTAAATCAGGACAGAAAACACATTAAGGCTGTGATGGACAAGGGCAGGGGGCTTCAAATAAAACGCAGGTTAATGAGTTTTTAATAGCTTCTACGACTACATGGTTGGCTAACAGGCGGCGCACACACTCACTAAGCTTTTTCGAGAAGGCATTAAACATTAATTAGTGATCAGTTACCTGCTCCAGTCTATCCAAATACTATGAAGAGAGGCGTCTATAGGGTATGAGGTGACATGTACAAGGCTAAGTAGCTTTAAAGTGCTTCTCTCACCACACACATTAGTCTGCGGTTATAAGTTTAGCTCCCTGCAACAGTCTGCTCTCCTGTTACAACAGTGGACATTCACACTTCTTGTACCTGTTGGCACCCTCTTGTCTGCTTTATGTATCTGTGTAACCTCTGACCTCTGGTGTGGATGTTTGGCCTGCTGCACCCGGCAGCCCCTCCACAGCAGAGCGGCCTTTCTCTGGTGACATCTTGCTGACCTTTCACACCAGAGGAGATCGGTTGCCTCAGGGGAGGTCAGGAGGAGGGTAAGAGTTATAATTGGCCCCTAAACACACGCAGATAGAAAACACAGACATCCAGATTACGGAGTGTGTTGTTGTTTGCTGGTTGAAAATGACATCTGTCAAAGTAGAACCTATTTATTATGTCAGTGCAGGATGAAACTGGGAATGAATTACAGATGCATTGTACATTTTACTGCTACATTAGCTGACAGCTATATTTAGTTGGCAAGTTAAGATTTTAAACAGAACGTACTGTATTAGTTTATGAAATATGTTTTACTGTTGTTTAAACAAGAGCTGAATATAAATAGACCCAATTAGCATTCATATTGGTAACATTTGTCACCAGTTGTCCAAAATAATCATTCAATAAACTGATGAAAATATGAATAAAACTAGCAACTGAATCTTGTTACAAATTATTTAAATTCTATATTCATTAGAAGATGATTAAATTTTCCAAATCTGTGCTGATTTGCAAAATGCATGATCAGTGCACCACTGTTAGCAAAAGTTACTGTAAATAAAACTAGAGACGTTGTATGATGGTTAAAAAAAAGAAGAAAAAAAAAAAGGACCAAGTGAGACATCTTGCAGTTAGATTAATTGGTAACAGGTCTTCATATGATCAGGAGGTACAGGTAGAAAGGGATTCATCACAAAAGACCCACAAAGCAGCTTCCACATAAAAAATATGCGTTTCTGATGGATGCTGGTTTAGCTGTGGATAGGGGGCATCACTGAGAAAATTTTGAAATTCCATCATGCACATAGTGTCATTAAAATTGTTAAACAAATCTCTACGGAAGGAGCAAGGCTGAAACCCAGAGCTAGAATGCTGTGAACGTAAAGGTCTCCTGCAGCATGTGATCCTCCAACAGCAATTACTGCATTACAGCCAAACTGTAAAATATGCATCTGTCTACGTCTGAAACATAATATGATCAAAACCTGTGGTTGCAAACTTTGAGATGGTAACTTATTCTTTGGCAGTTGTTTTCTGTCAACACAGCATGACAAGTAACTGTCAAGAATGATGTGAAAGCTGTAACCGAACACTTTTTAATATGAAGGTCCACCCATGTTGGGTGGACCTCCAAATCATTTGTTAGGGAGAGACCAAATGCTGGAAAAAGTAAGGAAAATGACTGTTGTTGCGGAACACGCAAACTGAACCAATGATCATTTGCACAAAGGTGTTTAAGGTGTTATAAAGGTTAATTTTACAGTGATCTGGGAACCTCTTGACCTTATCATGTGACACACGTGGGGGTCCTGGAAACCACTGCTCTTGACTAAGCAAAGTAGCATTTAGCTGGTTATTAGCACACAGTTCCAGAGCCAGCTTTTGTGATAGTGTGGGGTGTATTAATGTGCTTGTCATGCGTAACTTGCATATCTGCGATAGATAAATTTATATAGCAACATATGGTGCTAGGCAGATAGTCTCTTTCTCATGGGGGGCTTTTCAAAGCGAAGCAAAGACAAGCCACATTCCACACTTATTACAAAAGCTTGGCCATGAAGACAACTGAGACCAGTTGCTGAACTGGCCTGCCTGCAGTCCAGATCTGTCATCCACTGGACACATTTGTTATATTACCTGATTTACAAAAAAAATTAGTATGAAACAAATAATGGGAAAACATGTATTTTTCTAAACTTAAGCAGTGCTGAGTTCCTGAACTGTTGTTACAAGAAACATTTTGAAATGTGTTAACGGCATCAAATGAAGATTTGTTTTAAAGACCAAAATATTTTTCAGTGTCAACACTTGAAAACCACATAAAAGCTGTCAAAAATAGCTTTTATTATGTTTTTCTTTGCAACATCACAACTTTTTTTTGTTTTATTTTTAAAGAGAGTCTTAATTACTGCAGGCTATTCATCAGACTTCCGTGCATTAGCTTTAGGAGCTGTTTCATATGTGTCGCTTGTAATTAATCAGTGTAGCTACACAATCTATCCTCTGTAGGTCCACACACCAACAAGCTCCAACTACAGGTTAAAACTCAGCAGCCTATAAAGTGTTCATGTGCACAACTGAACGCACACATAAAAAAGGCATCACACAAGTACTGTGCATATACATAGGCTCATGCTTATGCAAACGTGCACACACACACACACACTCCCGGCATTTTCAAAGACTTCCCCGTGGACTGAAGCGTCTGCCAGCGCTGCTATAAATCACATTGAGGATGGTGCTGAGGGCAAGGCGCACCTTGTCCACGTCGCCCCCACTCCTGGGCTGAATAAACCATAACATCCTGCCTCTCGTGCTGCCCGACGGCCTTTGAGCATGACCCCTGGAGAAGAACTGCCCTCCTCCACCTCCTCCACTCTTCATCTCTATCATTGTGCCTCCTCCTTTTCAATCCAACTTAACTATCTTTAGGAATTTTGGCTGCTGCAGCGGCCTTTTACGCTGTGATGTGTTTGTTTAGAGCAATTTACACACACCCCTCCCCATCTTCATTTAATGCCTTTTTCCTATTGTAATGACTTCCTGCTTGAAGAGAGGGATGAGAGAAAAATGAAAAAATGGGAGAAGCAGAGAGAGAGAACAGCAAAACAGCAGGAAGCAAGTGGTTACCAGGAGGATGCCGACACCCTCATCCTGTCGTGTGCCTGCTTGGCACAGGTGTTCTGGGCCAATCAGCTCCCTCTGTTCCATTTACCTCAGGGTGTGCCAAATTTGGCTGAGGAGACGCACCTTTCCTTCATGACCCCCTCTGGAGGAGGTATAATGTTTCTGGGAAGAAGAAGAGGGTTTTACAGGCAGGTCAGAGAAGCCAAGTGTAGCAGCTTATAATAGAGACAAAAAAGAGAACAAAGAATAGATGAGGTGTTGAGTTATCTGCTGAAAATTTCTACTGCTGCACTGGGGAGAAGCTAAACAAACAGTCCACACACTGGTTGGTTCTTGGCATCCCATCTGAGGGTCTTATCACAACCAAAACCCACTCTGGAAAAGAATTTTGTCGCTGTGTTTTGTTGGGCATATAACCAATCTCATTATTACTTTTCTAAAATTTGATTTTTAAGTATTTAATTAGGAGAAATCCACTGACATGCAACAGTGTGTTTTAATTTCACAAGCCATTTTGTGAGTGTAAGGAACTGCATGTTTTAGACATTGAAATTTGAATTTTGGAGCACAATTGCTTGTTTAGTCACTACAAAACACATGCACATAGATGCACGAGTCAAAGCAAACAAGTATTTGCATGTGGTTGAGCATACGTCCACATAGGTCCAAATTTCTCCCTAACCCCTTACAGTATATGTCTCTGTATACCAACAGGGAGGTATGTACCTTTTTGACTAATTATTCTCTCACTTACAAAAAAAATCTGATTGATGTGCTCATACATACACATAAAACTGTATGAATTGTCTTAAAGTTTTTATTATTGCAGTGAAAATATTTGACAAACCTAAAAAAGTCAAACATCCACTCATGTATGCCGGAACAGAAACTCTTTTTCACACAGAGAACTTTGTGTAAGTGCCACACCACACCTCCATGCTTTCACCATGGCCTAACCTGACTATAAAAGAGCTGCAGTGGCACATGTGTTGGTAGAGATCCAATGTTAGGACAGAGGAAAGTCCCATAATAGGACGCTGTCTCTTTGTTCTGTTGGTATGAGCTCTAAGAATAATGTCTCCTCTTCTGACCTGTTAATGCTTTGAGTTGCATTATGTCTGTCTCAATCTGGAGTTTATGTTTTATACAGCAGAGTATAAGAACCTGTGATTGGATGTGTATGGGTTATCTATTGTAGAATAAGAAAGCATGCTTGATTTGCCATTTCCAAGAGAAAATATGATTTGTGTAAAAACTAAAAGCAGAATTAAATTATTCTTTGAATCATTCAAACAGCAATCTCTTCAGTTTTTAATGTTCATTATAAGTTTGATGTCATCAACAAAAGATGCTTTCATGATACATTCAGAATGTAGTTGAGTGTTATTTGGATAAGCAAGGCCTTTCCTGAAGGAGCCTTTAAGGTTCCAGCTTTAGGAGCCCACAAAACATCTTGCCAAAAGACTGTTCCAGTGTCAAGGATCCTTCGAGGAGCTTGGGCCTTTGTTCAGTGAAATTTCGAGGATGCTTTTATGCGTCCTTGTTGTCCCCAAAGCCCCCTTAATTCTTTATGCATGTCAAAGACGATGCAGACAAAAGATGGCCCAAGGTTGAAGCAATATGCATGTTACTTTTCTGTTCATGTGTTTGTTTCCATCTCTTTTGTTGACACTCTAATGCTTCATTATAGGATAAATGCAAGAATGAATGAAGGTAGTCATTAAAAAAACTGTGTAAAAGTCTTGTCAGTTTTTCGTCTGCTTTGTGTGTGTGCCGTGTAATTAATTGTGCCGATGCTGCTGTGACCTATGCTCACTTGTTAGGACTGTCCCTTTCTTCAGAGAAGCGGCGAGGGACTCTTTCCTTGTCAAAAATAGACAGACTCCGAAGGATCCATCCTGTCCGGGAAACATCCTTGACTTTGAGAAGTCTGATGGAAGGATATACTCTGCTTCATGCAAAATGCAGTGTCAAAATGCTTTTGTCAGTGACTTTTGCAAACAATTGCACATCTATAAGACATCAGGACAGTTTTCAATTTAGCACTATGAATTAAACTAGTTGCTTGTTTTTTTTTTTTCTCACAGAACATTTTTAACTTGCATTTGTGGCTGAAACAGTCAACTGTGTTCACAAATGATAGTATTCAGAAATGTTCCTAAACCCATACAAATGTCTATAGAGCCTTTAATCCAGTGTCACGTATAAAATATGTAAAGTTTTACTCTATCTCCAGATTTTCTGAATCTTCTTTTTGAATGTGACACTGTGAGGAGAGATCAGTTCCTCCACATATTAGTTTCCCAAAAAGCTTATTCCTTCTGGGATGCTCTTTTCATATCCCATCACGTTACTCAACTTTTAATGTGACTGGGGTTCTATTCAACCATTTAACGTGTTTCTGAAATAAACATGGACAGGAAATTCTTATTTCATTAATACTATCAGGACTTTATTTCACCCTTAAACAAATTGTTCAGAAAAAAAAGAGCAAAAAATATTTTCTGTATTTTTTTTCAACTGATTATTACCGCGTAATATGTCAAAATCATTGCAGTGCAGAGGGTATCTATCCACCAGGGGACAGAGAACAGATTGTGTTCAACAGGATTTTGGGCAAAGTTTTTACCATGAAGTGATGCAAGCAGTCTCAGAAACTTATGTACAGTATACATACAGAATTAACAGGTTAAAGTTTAAATTTCATTGGCCAAAATATGAAACCAAAATTGTCCATTTTTGCTACAAATGTCAGTGACTATGGATGTCAGTGTGTAAGCTGCTTGCTTCCCATGTATGAACAAACAATCTGCAGTGGCAGTAGAAAAAGGTTCAATAAATATAGATCCAATATTTCCTGTAGCTGAACTCTTAATGATGTTTTTTTTTTTCCCTGGTAACACAGCAGATCCATGAAACAGCTGCCATTATTCAGTGTGTACTATCAGGATCTGTGTTTCATGCTGCAAAAGTGTTGTAAGTTGTTAAATTTTGTAAAGTTAGAATCACTAAGATAGAGATTTAGTTTATTCATATTGTTCCTTGTGCAATATGCAGAAGGCTTTCATATTTTAATACACTTTGCGTTTGACATGATTTTGTTTTGATATCATTTGGTTTGACTATTGTAGACGGGCAACCCCTAAAGATTAAACTTAATTGTACACATTTAAACTATTCAGCCTATTTTTTTCTTACAAGACAAAGGGATGATTGAATTACTCATCCCTAAACCCAACTTCCTTTCCTTCTTACACACACACAGACTGTTTTCACTGTCTTTAACTAAGCCAGAGCAAAAGTTCTGCCTGGAGCTGTTTCTGATCCTCTGGGCTTTTTTCCTTGCAGGAATCTCCTCTTCCTGTACGGAAGTTTATTGTGGTCAGTCTGCCTGTCACTGACGCTTCCCAAAGGAAAGTGACAGCGGCTTTATTCACCCACTGACCTGTAAAGGGGACAGGGCCAGAAAAAAAAAAAAACAGACAAGTGTGTGTTTCTGTAACCTGACTAAGGCTTTCTTTTCTTCCCAGTAAGGAGACAAGTGATTCTTGTATGATCAGCACAACCTCCACGTGTGTGTGCCATGTGTGCATGTCACGACCTTTAACTGACCCTGCCAGCATCAGTGTATCCTTCGTTCCTCTGTTTAGCCTGTTGTGTGTGTGTCCAACTGATGCCCTTTTATCTGTCTTTGCATCGCAAAGTTAAGGTCATTCAGCCTTGAATAGAGAAAACAAAATAGATAGAAGGATGGAAAGATTACATCCATCTGCTGTGATGATCTCTCTCCAACTTTGTTTGGCATTGGCCGTTTCTCCATCCCACTATGGTCCAACCAGCCCCACAGGACCCAGGCACTGGCCTTGTCTTGACCCAGTTTAGGCCTTCAATTCTGGGCTTGCCAGTCCACCCACCCCCACCCCTCGGCTTGTCCTACCCCTCCCTCCTATGCAGGGTGTTCGACCGAGAGTCCTGAGATTATCGGATGGTCTCTTAAGAGGGAACGAAAGAGAGCGAAGTGCTGTCCACTTAGCTGAAGATTATCCTTTAAAAGGAAGGGATGGTGGTGGAGATGGAGGAGAGAAGGAGAAAAAAGGATGTGCTTAAGAGGTGGATATAGAGGGGGTGGATGGAGGGAGAGATTGTGAGGACAGTCAGAGATATAGAGAGAGGGCAAATGAATCATATGGAGATAAAGTGTGTGTGGGAGAGGGTTAACAAAAAAGCGAGGAGAGAAGTGGCATGAAGGGAAATGTCCAAATGAAAAGCTGAGATGGAGGTGAGGTGACCAGGCCAAAGAGAGCGGAGGAAGGTTGACAGAGATGGAGAGATGAAGTAATGGGGAAGTTGGAAGGATGAGGACAAAAGCTGGATTAAAATGTGAAAACTGTACAGTTTTATATACTTCTTTTGGGCAATGAGGACTCCACAAAAGCCAGCTTTTGGTGCACATTAGTAAACAGAACTGTTATTTATTTGATATTTCCATACAGACTTAATGATAATTCCATGTTTATAAGGCTTTTTACAATATGTAGATTATTTCAGGTTTGCCGCTCAAAGGAAGGAGAAAGAAACATGAGGCCTCAGGTTTTAGATGTTTCATCAGGTCGAAACAATTTGAACTTGTCGTGAAAGTCTGAAACCATGAGAGTGATGTAAATGTCGTTATCAGTGTATGCTGATGAAGCTCAATGCGGAAGTCTATGTTCTATCAAACTTGCCTGCAATGCTTCAAGGGAACAACTTTGCATTGACCTTGAAGAGATGTGAGAATATTTGTGTGGCTACAAGTAGCAAAATAATTCATTATTAATTGGTGCAGGAATGTTGTCCAGACGACAAGATAGTGATAAGATGGTGATGGCTTTTATACTTCTATAAAACATCTTCACAGAGTGAGAGGTAAAGTCTGCTGTCAATTCTGAGCTTTCCACTGTAGATAACCTTAGAATTCTATATACACTGCCTGGCTAAGAAAACGTCCCTGAGATTTAACCAAGCAAAGGACCTATGGTTGCCCCACCTGGTCAGGTCAAAATTCAACATTATATGCCCAAAATCTGAGATCAGCTCACATACTGAATACTGAATAATTTTTTCCCACCGTCTGTCAAAAAACCACCAAACACACAATGTTTTATCACCCTAAAGAAGTATATTGAAGTCTTTTTCTTTTTTTTTTTAAATTTAGCAACCTGTCCACTATCACATTATAGTTCCAAGCACTGGAGTACATGCCCATGAGAGTTAGACCATACATGCCATCCACACTGACCACGTTCGTACACCACAGTGATCTACCACTAGTTACCATGGCACTAAAATGTTTCTGCTTCAGAGCTGTTGATAATGTGCTCTGTGGGCAACTTTACTCCTTTCAGCTTCATCAAAGATCCAGAAATCTCGGTTTAGTAGATGAAGTTAGTTTTTTCTGGAAAAGCAGTTGAGAAAATGTTTGGATTTGTGTGCTACACCTCAGAGACAGCTGTTATGATCGAGGCTGACTACAACCCTGGCTGAAGCTGAAAGTCAAGGCATTAAAAGGATGAGAGTCTGAACCATATGTGATAAATGAAACCAACATTAGGTGTCAAAAGTCTTCTTTTGTTTACAAGCAGTGGTTACTTCCTGACCGGTTGTGCACATTCATGAGTCACCATCGCCGCTTCATTTACCCCCACAGCAGCCTTCTAGGATTTTGACTGTTGAGAAGAAACTTTTCTTAAATCCTCTGTTTCCAGGAGGATACTTCCTCCAGGAGACATCTCTCGCTTGCTCTGATATAATCATCTATTTGGAGTTAAGATGGGTCAATTTAATGTAGAAATTGCCAAAATTAAGAATTAAACGAGTGGAAACATGAGTCCCACTTTAAAAGATCTTTAGACTTCTCAAGAGAGTGATATAAATACAGTATATGTCTCTAATTTTGATTTGTTGTGATAGAGGCCTCAAAACTGAGGTGATGTGCAGTGCTTTAAAATACACCTGGCGGAGCATTTTTCCATTTATTCTCTGTATCTGGTTAATTTAGTTGAGGGACACAAGAGCCAGCAGCCAATCAGCTGACACTGAGTGCACCATGAACAGGTCATCTACTTTATAGGGAGATAACCTTAAACATCCTCATTCATAATCATCTTCAACAAAAGCTCAGGACAAAATGTAATATACATTTATTGGTCTACAAAAAAAGATACACAACAGTTTCACGATGTGGATCCTACGTTTTCCTCTATAGTTGTCTACTTTGATTCAATTCCCATCGTTCTGCTGTTGATGCTATTTGTAATGTGTTGACGGTGATGCTAGCATCATATAGGTTATTAGAAGGGATTGTGAGTGACATTTACCCCTCTATCTTTTAAGTTAGAGTTGATTTAAGTCCTGCTTTTCACAGGCTTTTCTTTAGTCCGCCTTTTCTACTTCTTCTGTTACTTACTTTTTTACTTCACCTGGTAATGATCACGGTTAGGAGTCAAAAAGTATCAACTTTAATGCTAGAAATGATGTACTATGATAGGTTTGATAAAATGTTATTGTGGGTCAAATTGATTTTCTAAATCCAGGAAACATTTTTAGTATATCCTGTCATCACCCTAGTAGCTCAGCTTTATGTCATGCAATAATTTCACTAAAGTAAGTCATTCAAAATGTCTGTTTTTGACTAAAACTGTTTTTGCTTTATTAAGCTCCCCCATTCATGGATTTAGGGGAACAAATAAACTGGGTGTATTTTTGAGGAAGGAGGTGACTGTAGACCATTCCCCATCGTATGATGGGATCAGTGGTCTTGCCAGTGTCCGATAATTGTATTAGATGCTCGGGTTTGTGCTCTTCCATGAATGCAGACGAATATACATTTCTGAGAGGACAAATAAGACAGAGTTGAGAGCTAAAATGAAGTTCTTCAAACCTGCTGAAAGCATCTTTCTGTCAGCAAGTGTCAGGCTCATCAGGCGAAGCAGTTGGGTTCAAGGATGAGAAGGGTGAGAGCGAGAACAGGGGAGGAGGAGGAGAGTGTAACCTACCCCTCCCTCACCACCATCACCATGTTAATCTCCTCATTTTCATTTCTCTTACCATGTGTGGGATTAGAATGATTTTATTTAAAGTGTCAGCTTGAGCTACTGGATTGAGAAATCTGGATTTCATGGGGATTATTATTACAGAGAAAATGCACACACATGCACACACACAGATTTTAGTGGGCTTTTTTTTTTTTTTCCTTCTCTGGCACAAACTAATGACCTGCTTGACCAACAAATGGTTATTTATCCTGAATTTCAGTGCAGGGGACAAACATTGTGATACACCATGAAGCATGCATGGCAAGGTGTGTGTGCTGTAGTTTTCTTGTCATGTTTAGAAATGATGCAATAAAACTAAAAATTTTCTTAAAGGGCAAGAATTTTGTCTGAATGCAAAATAACTTTTCTTTTACCTTTTCTCTTCCTCTTTTTTTCTGATCAGGACACAATTGCTTGTAAACTTTGACCAAACCAAGTGAAATGAGGTGAACAGACTCAAACCAAAGCTTCTACCTTCTGTGTGTCAGATTTAACATCTAATCTACATTAGTATAAGGCTTTCACCTCTCTGGGAAAAAAAGAAGAATGAAAAAACGCCCTCACCTTTTCATCCTAGGGCCAAGCCTTTTTATTCCACCTCTTCTCATTACATTAAAGGATGAGGGACGCCGTACGGTGCGCTGAGCGGTATTTAAAGACACCATCCCCTTCATCTGTTTAATTTCTCTTTATTTAAGAGACTCCCTCCTCCCTTTGTTGCTCCCTCCCTCTTTTTAATTTCTCTTTAGCTGAAGACTTCCTCCCTTCATCTGACTGATTGATCTTTGTCTCACTGCAAATGACATCGAAGAGTTGCTCACTGTGAGGCCCCTAATCCAACACTGTGTCTGTGTGCAGCCGGAACAACTTTGCCTTTATGTAATAAATCCCTTATCATATGAACAGAACAAGAGGTGTTCTACTGATTGCTATTCTTTCCTATTAAATTTCTCTTACAACCAGTTTTTCCTCTTATTTAGCTTTGTACTCTGGATTTATCTGCAGCAGCACACTGAATGATGCACCTGCATTTATTCATCCCTCACTCTGACTTCAGTTTCTGAAAAAAACTGTTCAGCAAACACAATCAGAGAGGTTTCACAATAACTAATTGCCATTTTCTTACTTGTTTATAATTTGCTTTTGATTCTAAATCTACAATTCATTCATGAGTAATAAATTGCAACCATTAAAGCTCAAACTAAAGTGAACATTTTACTCACTCTTTTCATTACATTTGCAACCTTTATCATTTCCTACCCATGCATATTGCTCACGTTAAACAACCCAAAACCCAAACAAATAAAACTGGCTGAAATCCAAGACCCAAAGAAAATCAGCAAATTCTCACAAGTGAGAGGCTTGATGGATGGAAGGGGTTGCTGACATGTGTGATTGATTATCTAACAGAATAGTGGGAAAAACCTCTGTTAATCAGCATATTAAATTACTAAACTAATTATTTCAGCTTCTGTAAACATAATTTAATGACTGTTCATAAATAATATGGTAGTTCAGAGGGAAGATTTAAAGCAACCCCTACCCTGTGTTCACATCGGTTGCAAATAAATTCATTCGCGCGAATGAATTACATGTTAAGTCAATGCATAGACGCGGACAGACGCGCCTTTGCCTGGCGCGGCACGTTTGATGCAAATTCGTGGCGCGACGAGCCCCAAAAGCGTGTCTAAGGGCTGGAATATACTTGCTGCTGGCGACGTGTCCACGTATGCATCATGGCGCCCAAGCGTTCCCAGCGTACCTACGGTATGCAGGTCACTCGCGTTGACGCGTGCTGCGTGCGCGTGGTGCAATATCGACTTGAACGTTAGAGGTGCTCGTGCAAATTTCTCCACAACTTTGGTTAAGTGGCCGCACATACCACCTCCGCCGGCAACAAGACCTCTTTTTCTTTCGCAGCAGCAAAACAAACTTCTTCCTTGAAGAAGTTGTCCACATTGTACATTTTCCACAGACACCTCATTCACGTATGCCCAGGTAATACAATCTGACCTGCAGATTGACCTTTTCACATTCACAGTGTCCAAGTGCTGTGGACTTCTACAAGCAGTGGCATTCGGTATTGAGCGTTTTGGTTGCGACGTGCTACAGCAGCACAGACGACGCAGACCGCTTGCGTGAACGTTTGCGTCCACAGCAAGTATATCCCAGGCCTAACTCTAATGAGGCATCATCCTGTTCGTGCAAATAGAGCGTATTTCGCCTATTCGCTCAAGTTGAAAAAATTGAACTCGAGTGTTTTTGACGCACGATACGAGCACCGTTATTGAAAATGAATGAGGCGTGATGTGAACAGACCGATGCTCTGCAGCTCGCCGCTCTCTTCAATAGTAAAGAAGGAGAAAGTGCTTTTCACGGATAAAATCACAAAGCGCTGCACACAAAAGCGGTGTAATTGTATCATGAATTTAGGTCTGAAAAGCCGGTCAGACAAAACCTCATTAACCAAAAACTGCTTGTCTTTGCAGCCGGTGTTTGATGGATAAAATGTCACAATGCAGCAGGAACAGAGAACCTGTAGTTACCGGGGGAAGATGCAGCTCTGTTCTCGCTACAGAAATAAACTGAGGTTGTTTGTTATAAAACGTCAATATAATTCAATATGAGTCTGTGGTTAGACTAGTGAAGTATTCAATTTGGTCAAAAGATGATGCTCCAGTACCAGGAGTTCAGCCTCAGCAGATGTAAACAAACACTCGCTCTGTGTGTTGTGATCAGGATGAAAACAGCAGGAAAGCGGTCAGTTACGAGTTGCGTTTAATCAGCTGGTTGAAAGGTGGAGGCGAGGAGACAGCTGAAACTTGTTAAACTGAGCTACAACAGCTAGCGACAAAAGCCATTTTTTTTTGCTGGAAGTTGGAAGTTGTTGGAAGTTTAGCTGGAAAAGCTAACTAGCTGCAGTTAGCTTACTCACCGAAGGCAGGTGGACAGATGCTCCGCAGCCGAAATACAGCGCTTGTAGTTTGTATCCTGGAGGGAAATGCAGCACCGATCCTCCCCGACAGACGCCCATCAAACTGGGCTTAGGAAATCCTCGTGGAAGCGACCTTCATCCAGATGTAACCCCTGTATCAGGTGATTAAATCCACCGAGCTCTGAGACCTCTGGAGAATCTGCTGGATCCAAACACGCCGGCGTCTTTGGTTCTCCGACTTCCAAAGCAGGTACAACACTGCAGCTCTCTCAAAGTGCCATGTTCACCTGACTGAGGTGGCTGACGAGTGACAAACCACCATCCCCCACTCCAGAAAGTTAAACTTGACACGCAAATGAAGCGTCTATTCACGCATACGATACACTTCATTCACGCGTATTATTCGCTCCATTCACGCGAAAAAAACGCCCGAATTAGGCGAGTAAACATCCAGCATTTGCGCGTTGAAATCTAGGCGCGTACACAAATGGAGGCGTCCGGTGTGAACACGGGGTTACAGATCTTGCATTTCAGAAATCACAGCAAAATAATTTGAATATAAACAATCCCGCTTCACTCCAAAGACCCACCCCCCATTCCCTCCGCCTCCTAATGAGGAAGCAAAGGTTTGACAGGCAGGTCCTTCGGCCAATCCTAGGCGTGGGCCCTACTGCAAGGATTGGTTGGAGTTTTCATTGAAAATTTAGAGATTTTAAAAATATTTTATTTTGATCAATGGTGGGTCTTATATTTCAAAGTTCCGTTACCTGTTTGAAATGTTTAGCATTTCACCCTGTTAAAAAAACAGTGTAACAATGCAACATGGGTAGGGGTTGCTTTAAATGCCCAATGAAGAGGTTGTGCTGTGCAGCGAACTTTTGCCTGTTTTCTCTTTCCAAATTTAAATAATAAACACTAATCAAATACATGTATACACAAAGATGGTTATATAATGTAAGCATAAACTCTAGGGTAATTATCATTGTTATGTGACTTCATGCTAAGATGTGCTGCGATAGTTTTGTGAAGGTACAGGAATGGCATTTACATACAAACGGGGCTTTCAGACATGTGTTGTGGGGTTATCCTCAGCATCAGCATAGACACTCTCACACGCATTTTCCGAGCCAGGTCTTGGGAAGTAGGTTAAGCAGGCCAGGATCACCTCTCAGTGCTCCCTCCTGGGGCGGGAGGGATGGGTGACGGAGGTGGATAACAGGGTGGGAGGGTGCAAAAAAAGATGGAGAAGTCTTCCAGAGGACATCTGTCGCAGTGAGCAACTTGTGAGCTGCTTTTTTCCAGCCTGCTGTGTGACCCATGGATTCTCTTGCATGACTGACCAAGAACTATGAGAGTTTTAGAAGAGGACATAGCCCCTGCTCACAGCCAGGGAGACCCCATATAGATGTGGAAAAGTAAAATTTCTATCATGTGATGCAAACAATATTGACTATGATAAAAGTGTTGTATTTTAGGCTATGCTTTCCTCATTTTCAGTTTCACATTCACAGAAAAGTGTAAACCTCAAGCTCTTTCTCATCACAAATCATTTTAGTAAATCTGTTGCTGTTTTGTGAACGTGGATTCATGTCTGCGTGTGCCGTTGCTGCTGAATAGCGGGCTGCACATTGCTAAAGTGTACGCATGAGAACATTTCTCTCCCTGTCGCAGGTGTTTAAGCTGTACAGTAAACAAAAACGCTTTAGCACACATAGATACACACACACGCAAACACAAAAGGCTCATTGTGTGTTGCTGTGTGTCCGCTAACCCATCCTTTTTAATCTGGGATTATGCTATTCCCATTGGGGCAGCAACAGAGGAAACAATGCTTTATTTCATGGGAGGAAATGTGCAATAATGATGTTAACACCTCAATCTGCCTTATTTAACCACTGCATACACTCTCTCACTCTCTTCTCACACACTCATATAGAGAAACCTGCGACACACAAATCTAAATCTCTTAGAAATTAGTCCAAATTTGATAGAATACACTCCAGTTTCTCAGCAACAGAATATATCTGTGTGTGTGTGTGTGTGTGTGAGAGGGAGAGAGAGAGAGAGAAAGAGAGAGCAAGCAGGTGCCTTTGTGCATTACTGTGAGCATACTCTATATAGTATAGCTGCTCCCACGGGGTGTAATCTGACACTGAAATCATCCATTAACACACTATCGCATCTATTCTTCTCCATTGTGTCACACTTCCATGAGCCATTTGTGGCTTTAGTGCTTTAGCTTTACAGCCTCTTTAATGTAGTTCACAGTAACAGGATGCTGTCTTCATGGGTCTCAAAATCCTTCCCCTTGAAAAGGTAAAGAACAGACTGAGTTAAGATTTACAAAAGATATTTGACTCTTACAGAAAAGCATTCTTTAGTTATTGACATACAAATAATTGAAAGCTTTTATTACTATTATTATTATTATCAGCAAAGCAGCAGTAAAATGCTGTTTAATTTCTGAGACTGGCAACGGTAGATCAGTGTGCCTCTGTGTTTGAGAGGTGACGGTGTGCTGGTCTGTGAATAAGACCTCTGATGATGGCTGTATTTTTATTGAGGCCCCAGGTGCTGCCAGTGTCACACATGAACACGCATGGCACTGGCATGCTGGCACACACTCTGGCCAACAAGAGAGTGGCCAAGATCTGCATGTCTGAGAGACAATGTGTGAAGATATTGTGCATGTGCATGCTAACATGGAGAAAACAGTTGTTAATGTATAAGACTCTCCTGGCTGAGGAGAGGCCAGTATCAATGTGAAATGCGGTTGAATATGATTCTATATTTCCTTGTTTTTCTTAATAGTATAATCTTTATTCTTTTCAATTTTCTCATAAATGTCTTTCATATAAGCCAGGTTGCCAAATTTGGGTCATCCACTAAATACCTGATGAAATAAGGAAATAATTACAACAAACAGCAGGAGAATCTGTTTAATTAGCAAAAATGAATAAATAAATACATAACACAGGAATTTAAACACTCATTTCATTTCCTCATTCATTTGTAGCCATTTACATTACAACCTTTTAACTTTCAAAGCATTTTATTACAGTAACAGTGCAGTTTTAAGTACATGTGAATGTGCATGCATTAGTGTGAACATACTGAATGTATGCCTGCTGGCATGTCTGTGTTTGTGTGTTTGTGTGTGCACATACCAGCTGTCTGATCAGTAATCACTTAGAAGTGAGCTAATGCAGCCTCCTTAACCCAGGGGCCTCATAAGACCAACTCTGGCCCATCCCCTCTCCCTACCACTGACAAATCCATTATCCAAAACAAGGACATCAGATGTCAGTGAGCGCAGATTTGTATATATGTGATCCAAGTAAAGCATCTCTTAAATACCATGATACCCCAATAACATGATAAATAAGAGGAAGATACACTTTGTGATTTGCTTCCACTCTGAGAAAGTTATGGCGTCTGTCTCTTTGGATTGTTTGTTTTGCTTTTATTCCACTGTAGCTCCATAATCAGTGTTCAATTTTAACACTGTTTGCTAGGAATATAATTGGGAAAGAATAAAACACATCTTTCAAGAGGTTTTTCAAACTAGGGAAGCAGCCTTTAAAGGAAAAGAAATTCCTCTCTAAAGGGATCCTGGGCATTTTGTCAAGGGCTCTGAGACCAAACCGCCACTCTACAAAGGCGAACATAAATAGCACATAAACTGCAATGAAAACAGCCTCTCAGAAGTGTCACAAAGACCACGGCAGCTCCCCAAGGGTCCAATGGTAAGCAGCAGCGTTTACATATCAGTGGCCCTTGTGGCGTGTACAGTGATCTGGCAGGTTGGGGAGCTTTGATGCTCTGTCACCCAGCAGGTCGTGTGTATCGATCCCCAGGGCGGTGCTGCTTTCTGGGCTAGCCTGTCTGGGTGACAGGGCCCCCTCCTGGAAACCTCCCTGGTGCCCGTACCCAGCAGATGGCCTCAAAGAGGAACCAGAGACACGGGGCCAACATCCAGCTCTCAAACAGAGGAGCAGAGGAGCAAATGGCCTGTTAATATTTCATACAAACACTCTCACTCATCTCAGAGAGAGAAAACGGACATGACTGAGAGCACAGCATGAGTGTGTGTATGCAGGGAAAAGTGTGTGCATGTGTCTGGGAAAAATCAAAGACTTTTTGATTAAATATGGATAGTTTTCCCACTCAGAGGTGCTTCATAGTTCGACTTCTTGAGCATATTAATAAGTTATCACACGCTTGTTTGGTAGCAAGGCTAGCCTCCTTCATGGCCACAATGTCCAAAAAAGACAGATGAAACCTCTTCTCTATAATATCTCCTTCTCTCCAGTGCACATCCACGCACAAACACACACCTCCCCAATTAATCTCAGCACCAGATCCTTCCTTAAACCTCTGCTGTATCTTATGAGCGTAACCTGTGTGCTAATAGCCCATAACCCCTGTACAGATCAGTGGAGGTTATGCTATTTGCTGGTCGGTAATTGCCCTCTTCATCAGTACTCTGTCTGCGCAGGCGGCAACGTGGCCAGCCCTGGGGTCCTCCTGATGTCATTAATGTGTGATTAGGGCCGGTGGGGAGCAGCAGTTAGGAGGTTAAAAAGCCCCTGACAGCCCTCATCATCTGCGAGGAAACCCTGAGACTGATGCAGGGGCCGCGCAGATGGGCGAGAGCGAATGGCTGCCAAAGCTCTAACTTGTTATTCCTCCTCACCTCCAAAAATGAAGCCACGCTAATAAATGGCACTGACATGGGCATGCATGTGAACAGCTGCACTGACACAGATATATATGCAAAATCAGTTTCCACGGCAAAATGTCTTGAAGCTTTCTTAAAGAATGAGGAGGAATTGATAGTTCAACATGAGCTATTAGCAGAGAGACATGGCGAGTTAAGTGCATGTGAATTTACAAAGGTTTCTTTTAAACTTAATGACAGTGATTGGACTTGAAATGATGAGCTGGCTTGGGAATAGAAAGCTGACAAGTTAAACTTGACATAAGCAATCTAAACTACATCGAAAAGTGTGTGCCTAAGTGCTCAATCATGTCAGGGCTTTAGGATTCCTTTAAGTTGTCATCTTTAATACATGAGACAATTTCCAGCCCCGCGTGTGCAACAAAGTCATTAGACTGGGAGGAAAGATGAAATATAAATCAAGCGTCCCTCTCTGCCCCCTCCCCAGTGAACAGGTGGCTGAGTTGAATGAGAGGGTGCGCTAACTTGGCTGTCACCGTGTTTTCCAACAGAACCGCTGCCTTCTAAAGCCAAACCACCGTGAATTATACATCTATGGCAGTAATTCTCTCAGAGGAAAGAGCGATAGGGAGAGAAAGTGAGAAGGGGGGCTGAGAGAGTTAGAGAGATTAATGGCTGAAGCGGTTGTTTTTGACGCAGCGATCCTTGGCTCTGCTTCCCGCCCGCCGCTTATTGGCTTTTCAGAGCACATTTATTTATTTCGTTAACAAGAGAGAGCGGCTACGTCGCTGTCAGTTTTCTGGCTCGCTCCCTGCCACAGCAGACTTGTCATCTCCTACACCGTGGCGCGCGCCTTTGAACCCTGCCATGAACTACAGAGTTAGAATATTAATAGTGCAACGAACAGGACTTCAAAAATAGCATGGTTCTGTCAGAGGCCAGATGTCACTAACACTTTTTGTCCTGCAGACTGACCTGTTGGGGGAAAAGTGTTGGGACAAAACACTTGTTTTATGACAAAATTTCAAGGATGTTAATGGCTATGGCTAAGACCTTAATATCTCTACACAGATGTCTCGTACATATAATAAAATTGGTAAAAACCGTACTCACTGTGTGCCAGTATCTATTAAAAGCATGCTAACATATAGCAATTTCTCATTGTTCCTACTTCCTGAGTGATATGACTTTCCAGAACTCCTGTATAAGTTGTAGTTTCCACTAAATGCCAGAGAAGCTATGTCCTGAAAATGACATGGTTTTTGAACATGATTAACCTATTCGTGCTTAGTGTCCACTACAGTTATTTCAAGTCTGTTTTAAAGTGTATGCATGAGTGAGGATGGTGAATTTGCAAACTAGCCTCCTCAGTGGACATTAGTGATCTTATACATTACCACTTACAGAACAATAAAGAAATATGTTCAAAACATATATGCATATCCATTGTAATGTCCAAGTTTTCCCTCAGTGACAAACAAGAAAAGAAAATGGTAGTTATGTATTTTTAGCTATATATTATACAAATATGATAATTATTTTATAGATATTTTGAATGAATAATAGATAAAACTAGAGCAAACAAAAAGTCATACAAAATCAAATATAAAGAAAAGCATCACCATGCATGTCTGTAGAAGATGAGTACTGTATGTGATAAAAATGTGGCGCTGCCTTTTATTAATTATTCACATATCTGAGGATTTAAAAAAATATGTTAACTGAGTTTGACAATGCTGAAGGTGTGATGCACACGAGCGATTCAACGACCCCCCCCTCACCAACACTCCAGATGTGCATGATGACTGTCAGAGTTTAAGGGCTGTAATAATGACGTTCTCGATCTCTACACATCAGTTCCACAATTAAAGATGTTTCACTTTTTTACCTTTATACAGGAGCTAAATTGCTTCATCCTTGACTCAGTTCTGTCTTAGAAGATTGTCACTGGTTTAAAGGAATACTAAATCCAAACTGATCTTTGCCTTATAAGAAGTGTTGTTGGTCTTTTTGAGCGCAGGAATGTGCTTAATAAAATCTGATCAAATGCAAGTTATGTCATCAGCGCAGGTGCTGTAATATAGAAATGTGATTTTTTTTGTTCAAGAAATACAAAACCACAAAAAACCCTGGAAAAATGGTGCAAGCAATCTAGAGGTTCTGACCCTTGTTGAAGGTTATTGATTTACTCATATAGAAGAAGGTAGTGCAGCAAGACAACATGTTCAACCAGTTTGAGACACTTTTCAAATATGCTTTCTCTTATTTTACAAGTGTTACCATTTTTCTTCAACTGAATGTTTTAGTGAACTTTCCAATAGTCCCTATCTATCAGTCTGATCGTCAATAAGATATATGAGGGCGCCGCAGTTCTGCAAGAATTTCATTCAGCAAGTTCAGCTGCAGCTAACCTCCTCACACCAGGCTGCCCAGTCTACCGCTTCCTTGACATTTAACTTGGTGTCCAACAAGTTTTTCGTCCAGTTGAAAGAATCACTTTATATGAAGAAAAAAGAAGTTGATATTTTTTTTTCCTGGAAGATCCACCGTAAGCTGCATGACCACTCCAACCAGAATTTGGAGCATTTAGAGAACTAGTTTAAGTGCCATTAAGCAAAGTTTATTGCAGATTCATGGCAGAGCAGAAACTGTTGTCATTAGATGCCGTTCAAGATGGTGAAGATATGATAAAGTCAAAAACCTGGGCAATCTTCAGGTATGCAAAAAAAATCTGAAACTATGTGATAGCAGCAACTGTTTAACCTACATAAGATTATTACAAAGAGCATCTTTACAATATCACTGTGATTAAACAATCCACAGAGATCCCCATTTGAATTTGAAATAAAAAATGATTAAAATAAAGAAATCATTTTACTACACGGTATTTAACTGCATGTTATTCTTCAATTTTAATGCTAAAGTCGTCACAGAAAGTAGAGACACTGAGAAGGCTGATGTGAGGTTAAGTACAATCTGATATGAATAGTCAATCCATGCACTAATCTGTATTCAGTCTCCCGAGGGAGTTCATACAAAGGGCCGTCACCGGCTTAGCCAATAAACTTATTCAAGTCAGTTTCAACACAGCGCAGCATGTTCCAGCATAATCTGTCCGGGAGGTTGTGACCTCCACATCCCCTGCCTGTGGAATAAAGAGGACCTCAGGTCGGGATGACAGGAGAAGTCTTCTAAGGAGTTCATGTTACCACATGTCATAATAACAAGAAGCTACTGTTCCCCCGCCAGGCTCCTTCCCCCTTTGTCTTGGAGGGGCTCTGGACAGGGGCAGACAGGACGCGCTGGCAGAGTTGAAACTGAATATTATCATTGGGGGGAATCTTGTTTCATGTTACTGTGCATCCAGCTAGCCGGCCAGCTAGCTGCCACTTTCCCCAACAGGAACAGCTTACTTTTAAAAACTCAATTAAGTTTTATGAGTGAGCACAAACACATGCTCAAACAACCTTGACACCTTCCACTTTCCTCTCTTGACCTTTATTGTATGATATCTGTTTGTTGTATATTCACACATCGGCTTTGGCTGCTTAACTCCCCCCTCATCCTCCATGGCGATTGAGAGGTCAATATCTCACTTTACCACCAGCTACACTTTCCTCTGTCACTCACAGCTCCCTCTCCATTGAAACTGCAGGTTAGCCCAACAAAGGAGACCGCAGGGGAGCTGCCCGAGCCTTCCGCTTACACACACACACAACACTTTCACATACACACAAACACACACATAACACGGACAGTGTGCGCTGTGGCGCTGCTTGGAGCTTGACGGGTGCTTTGTGCTCGTCCGTCAGCCAGCCCCTGGGTCCTGAAGATACCTTCAGTCAGCGAGACTGGCTCCCTGAAAGGAGGGATTCACACAGCTCTGAAATATTGATGCCAGGAGGGCACCTGGAGCACGCCGACCTTTTGACCTCCCCTTTGCATTCTTAGAGGAGGAGGAGAGAGGATAACCGAGATGGAGGGTGGCGAAGGAGTGTGAGGTGTGGCCGAATGGGATAAGCAGCTTTTCAGGAGATTTGTTTTGCTCATTGTAGGTTCAGGTGTAAGATTGCTTTCCCATGATTTGTAAGACTTCAGCATTATCTGTTAATCAATGCTAAAGTCTTACAGGTCTAAAGAGGAGAAAACATACATCATGTACAAACACTCAGGAGAGAACAGACAACATGGTGTTAACCTTTGACTCGATAGGACACAGAAATGGAATGATGAGAGAAAGATGGATAGACAGGGAGTGGGAGAGAGAGGGAACGGGTCGGAAGTTTGACATTCCTGTGGGCAATGTGTGTCTCATCAGTTAACGCGTTTGGATTCTTTTAACGGGAGTCGATACCCCCTTCCGCTTCCCAAGCACTCACTGTGAGCTGAGCCAGGGTAATGCCATTGAACGGGGACAATGGGACCTCTTAAAAGGCAGCTTTTAACTGGGCGTGTGCTCGTGGATATCAATAAAGCCGATAGTTTTCCATGTAAGAAGATCAAACGCAGAGACACTGGCTGAATTCTCAGTGAAGAAACTGATAAATAAATAAAATGACTAGAGGGAGTTTGTTTTAAAGAGGGAATTGTTTCTGTTTTGCTGCTGTAGAACATACAA
Source organism: Atherinomorus stipes (assembly GCA_023101725.1). Lineage (NCBI taxonomy): Eukaryota > Metazoa > Chordata > Actinopteri > Atheriniformes > Atherinidae > Atherinomorus > Atherinomorus stipes. Next base: position 1,067,750 of record JALJCO010004214.1, read on the forward strand.
ACATTCGCTCTCCCTCCGTTCACTCTCTTTTCCCTCTTTCTTCTCTGTCCCTGCTCTGTCTCTTTGCCCAGACACACATGCTCCAGTGTGTGCACTCTTCAAGTTTAAAGCATACGATTCAAAGGCGCTCCGGTGCCTGTATCACTGCTTCAGACAAAAGGGCCACCTCTTAGGAGATAGAAGGGACATCTGAGGCAGAGACAGGGGGAGACAGGAGCAAAGAGAATGAAAGAGAAAGAACGAGGAGGGTGAGAAGGGTTAGGGAGACAGAGGGTGAGACAGAAGAGAAGAGAGTGAGTGAAACAAGGGAAGAAGAGAAGGAGGGGGCGCGATTGCACGCTTTCAACTGCCTTTTGTGGGCTTCTCTGCAGATGTCACCAGCTGTTCCTCTGCATGGAGGGTTCCAGAGCGTGGAACATCGCCTCCGGCCCCGTCCTCGGCCACCTTTCAAGTGTCAATCAGGCAGGAGGGGTTGGAGGGGGTGACTGAGGGGTGGAGGACCGGCTGAGGGATGTAGGAGAAAGGGGGAGTTTGGTGGAAGGGAGGTAAAGGGGGCCAACAGACTGGGCTTCGGTCACTGTCCTGAGAACAGTGCCAGTGATTTGCCATTGATTTAGCGCTCCCCCCTCGAACAACCCGCTCAATAATAGAGAGAGGATGGAGCCAGCCGTGTGCGGCGTGCAGACAAAAGAGGCCCGTGGGCAAGGTTAGCTGGAGATCACACGGCTGCTAGGCTACTGCTTCCACGGGGCTACTGCTAGCCATAGTGTTAGTGATTAGCGATAGCTGATGCCCCCAACCTAACCCCTCCTCCTCATCAGCGCTCCTTGGTTCAACACATGCAGAACCGTGAGGGTGACCTACGATTAGATGTTTGTGTTTCAGTAGGGAGGAGGGTGCATGGTGATGGGAGCAAGAAAAGTTGTCACTGCTAGTGAACAAGCAAACATAAAAGAGGCTGACATATGGCGTGATTGACACTGAGGCAAACAGAGTCTAACGAGGACGAGAAGGTGTGCTTAACACCGCTTAACCTTGGAGCGTCTAGTCGGCCGACATAACTCCAAGACACTTTTATTGACGACATCAATATCTACTGTACTCGTCTGCGTGTATAACCTTCTGGTCCAGCCAGGGATGATGGCACTGAAACCTGCAGCACAGAGTCATTCAATCACCCAGACAGGGTCAGTTGTAGAAACCCAGAGACAGGAACCCAAACAATTCTTCCACTGTTTACTCTGGCAGACAGGTCGAAAAAATGGTGCTGCTGTCACATTGATGTGATATAATTCAAAGCCTGAAAAAACACCCCTGATTCCCTTGTTTTATTGACAGCCCAAAGTGAGAGTCACAGACTCTCAATGTATCTTATCAGGCTACGTAAGTAGGTCTATTATACACACTATTGCTGCTGCCCTGCTGATAACCTCAGTGCCCAGGCTGTAAAACAAAGGCCTTTGAAGAAGAGAGGAACCGGTGGATTTCATGTGATTTATGTTCACTAAAAATGAGATGGCTGAGCAGAGGTCCCAGACCACGGCTGACCTGAGTGTTTCCTGTCACCTCTTCATATGTCAAAGTGTGTCGTTCTGTGACGGATAAGGACGCATAGACATACTACAAGCACGTAAATATTAATATATGATTCACATGTATCATGAATGGTAGAACAAAAGTATCACAAAGAAGTTTAATAGTAACAACTGTCCTTAAGTTGTGCCACAAGTCAAAAGATGTTAATTACGGAAACTAGAAAATAAATGATATGATTTGTTGCTTTGTTTTGTATTTTGAGACTCCAGACTGACCGTCTGGCCCAGGGAACTACAGAGTGAATGAGGGGAAGCTGTTTATATTTAGAAAACTCTTTTCATTTAGCTATGTACATTTAATGTAATTTCAATGACTTGTGCTAATCTTAAGGAACAGCTTTCATTTACAGGTATGACATCACTGGGAAACTTTTTTAACTTGTAGTGTTGAGTAATTTCCTTTTTAGAAGAAAACATTTACATTAATCTTACTATAGATGGCAATCATGTCATGATTGATGTCTGTCTTATTTGCAACACACAGTGTCCTTTTAGTCTTTCTTAACTTTTTGTAGTTTGCAAATAAAAAAGCATGTTTCCTGTTTTACGAACAAGAGCTGACCCCTCTTCAAACAAAAAACAAAAGGAGGCCAAATCGCTTGTCTGTCAGACATGTAGCAAAACACAACTTCAGTGAAGGGGCCTGCACTTTTTCCAAGGGGTAATATCCTCGGGCATTAATCACCCCAGCCATAAATCAAAAGAGCCTGACCATCTCCCCACTTCAATGCCCCACCACATCCCTCCTTCTCACCCCCTCCTCCCTGCTGTGCATATACTTTGCAGTCTCCCCTGTTAAAAAGTTGAAAAATCATAAATCAAATGAATGACCTCAACTATCCTGCCACACGCCATCTCCCCCTCCACTCACCCCCATCCTCTGCCCCCCTCCTGGCAGACGGTAACCCTTTCATCCTCCTCGACCTTCTACCCATCAGAGTTCATCAAACGCGTCAGAAATCAAGAGTAGCTTCCTCAATGTTTCCTCATTATCCAGCCACCATCTACCGGATTTGAAGCCACCACTGACCAAACCCTCACGCTCCCCTCCAGTCCGAGGTCACAGGCCACTCTGAGTTCTTGTGTCTGACCGGTTTGATTGTGTCTTTGTCTCACCCGGTCTGAAGCCCTGCTAACATAGGGGCCTGCTTTCTTGCTTGCGGAGGTGGCCCCGTGGTCACAGAGTCCTGTGTTTTTCTGATCCCCTTCTGCAGAATTGGAAAAATAGCAGGAAATGTATATCTGTCATTGTCCATTCAGGAGATCACCTGTAAGGAAACGAAGCGGCCAGCAAGTGCTGACACAATCATCCCTGCGCCTAGCAACACATCCTGGTTCCGGCCCAGACGCGAGGGACCGTACAGTACGTCTGAGCTGCTCCACTTCCTGCCCCACCAGGCAGGGGGAGGGTGGGGATGGACGGCAGGTTATCACAGGCTGAAGGGGGAATTCTGAAGAGAAAAAAATAAAGACTCATTTGTGGGAATAAAAGATAGCTGATATGTTTGAGCAGTGTTTGAAAAAGATGATTGTTAAATTCTACACAGCCTAACGAAAAACAAGAGTTCAAAAGAATAAATAGAAAATGATCTCATAAGACAATCGTAACTTTGCATGATTTGCTGCAAGAATGCATATCTACTGCTGTTGAATAACCCTCCTCAGTCACGCATGTTTTTGAGTAGTCTAGTGGTTTTTCTTAATCCTGACTCAGCAAATGAACACTGTTTGATCCTCTCTGTTGTTGTGATGTGTTCCTCCCATTACAAAGAGCACCAGGAAACAGTGGCCCCTGGAGAGATGAGAAAGAGACCCTGTTTATCCTGAGCAGAACCCATGCTCGTGATTATGACCCAGCCTTGCACCTGGTCTCTTTGACTTGCCAAGCACCCACACTTCAGTATGAAATTGAATAAAATTTTATTTATAAAGCATTTTTTACATATGAGTAGCACAAAGTGCTTTACCTATTGAAATCAGCAATGTTTCAATAAAAGGACAATTAGACAAAATATTTACAGTTTCTCTCTCTAACACACACACTCCTCCCTCACTATTTATTATAACTGTATGAGTATAACCTAGCTTAACTCTGCTGTGAGGACATGATATCTTGGGGATCTGTCCACACTGGGAGGCATCATGGTCCCAGAGGCTGCCACCAAAGGAACTGCCAAGATCCGGGCAGCCCGGGGCCCACACCACAATTATAGGGTTGCAGTGCAGGACTCTCAGCCAGCCAGGACTCAGACCCCCCCCCCAATGGCAATAACCCCATAGACCAAAAAGCAAAGCTCCCAGTGTGGAGGACCCCCCTTGAGGAAATATTAATATAACGTACCTCAGTAAAATCAAAACGTTAACACAGTTTAAAATATGAATGAATAAATAAATAGATAAATAAATAAATACATAAATGAATGAAACAGACAAACAATATAACTGACATATTGATTAAACATTTTACTAAAAAAGTAGTTCTTGAGCCTCTTTAAAAAAATATCAATGACTCTTTAGCCATGAGGTTCTCTGGCAGATTGTTTCATAGACGAGGCCATAATGGCGGAAAGAGGCTTCGCCGTGGATTTTGGTCCTAACGTTATGGACAACTAAAGGACCAGCATCAGCGGACCTCCGGGTACGAAAGGGCTTATCCTGTTATTTAAAAGCAGGTTAGATAAATAAGTTGAAGTTGAAGTTGAATGAGAAGGTCCAAGCCCATTAAGACATTTATGAACCACTAAAAGAACCTTAAAATCAATCCTGAAACACACCTGGAGCCAGTGCAGCGATTTAAAAAGAAAGGAAAAAAAAGGGGGGGGGGGGGGGGGGGGGGGGGGGGGGGGGGGGGGGGGGGGGGGGGGGGGGGGGGGGGGGGGGGGGGGGGGGGGGGGGGGGGAAAGGGGGGGGGGGGGGGGGGGGAAAAAGGTAAAACTGGTGTAATGTGTTAATGCCATCTGGTCCTTGTCAGAACACATGCCACTGAGTTCTTGAGTAGTTGTACTGTAAACTAAAGATACTCTTTTGAGGAAGACCAGAGAGCAGGGCATTGCATCAATCTAATCCAGTGTTTCTCAACCCTGGTCCTCAAGTACCACTGCCCTGCATGTTTTGTTTCTTACCAATTCCAGCACACCTTATGCAAATTAACTGAACCACTCATCATGTTCTTTGCAGTTGCAGTGGTACCCAAGGACCAGATTGAGAAACACTGATCTAATGTACTAGAAATAAAAGCGTGCATCAGCACCTCTGCTGGCAAGAGAGAGAAATTGGTGGACTCTGGCGATGCTTTAAGCTGATAAAATCCCGTCTTTGTGACATTTCTTATATGTGGAATAAAATTCAACTCAGAGTAAAAAAGAACACCAGGGTTTCTTACACTCTGAGAAGGATTAATATTCTGTATTTCTGGTAAAATAATCTCTCTTTGTCTTCAGAACTGATGATTAAAAACTTATGTCTTGTTCTGATTGAGCTGTATAGAAGTTCACTGCCATCTATGATTTTATATGTAAATTACAGTTTAAAAGGTTGTTAACTGGCTCTAGGTCATCAGGAGACACTGTGATGTAAAGCTGGATATCATCAGCATAGCTGTGAAAATCAAAGCCATGTGTCCTGATTGATGATCTCTCCAAGTGGCAATGTGTACAGATTAAAAAGTATTGGGCCTAAACTTGAACCTTGGGGAAGCCCAGACTCAATTTTAGGACATGGATCAATGCTTAGTAGAAATTGTCGACCTGTGAGTACCCACCCCCCACACATACAATCTTTATTCAGTATGAGAAATATCAAATTCATGACGTGTGCCACTTTGATGGGTGAAAAATTACTTTGGTGATGAGACTGAATGAGCCAGAGTCTTAAAGGAACATCAACACTAAGAGGACGTAGAATATTTGAAAGTCAATTACAAATGAAATCTCATTTTACTTTCAACAATGTAAAAATAATGTTCAATTGATTCTTCTGTAAAGAATGATGTCATTCATTCACTGTGTGTTAACTGCATGAGGCATGAAGGTGGTGGCTATAAAAGAGAAATATTTTCTTTTTCCTTCAATCTACTAGAGCCAAAGGAGATGTGTGATTATTTCAATTAAATCTTTTAAAATAACCTGAAAGTCACATGTGCCCTCAACGGACTTAGTGCAGAAAGTCAATAAATTCCATTTGCATCCAGGATTTTCCAGCTACATCCAACATTTTTAGTCAGCTTTAGACAACTTCATGGTCAATGTACAACTTTTTAGTTAATCTGCATGAAATACTGGATGTCTTATGTTAAAACCTGAGAAAACCTTTTTAGAGAATGAGCTGCTGAGCAGATTTTGTCCAGTGACCATTGCATTTAGGTGTCCTTAACCCCAAAACAATATTCACTTTCTGGCAACATGAACATGTTCAAGATACAACAAAAACTGTTCAACATACCTCCATTTTCAGTAGTTGTGTGGGTATTTTTCAAAAAAATATTTATTTAACCTTTATTTATCCAGGAAAGTCCCATTGAGATTAAAAACCTCTTTTTCAAGGGAGTCTAGGCAGCAGAGGTTACAAAACAATTACAAGATATGCAACAAAAATAATTAAAACCAGTTACAATTTAAAGAAGCATTTTCAAGTACTCTCAACTTAGACTGAGTATGGAGTGGTTTTAGATATTATTTGATCTGTTTCTGTGACTGACACAGCTAAAGATGGAGCAACACTTTAAAAAAATGTTTTTGTTAAGAGATGATAAAGTTCTGAAAGTTCTGAAAAACTCAGCAAAGGTAAATAATACCTGAAACTTTCCTGTGTTGGTTGTGCTTTGGAAAATGAATTTTGCCCCCTGGTTTTTACTAGAGCAAAAACTAAACATCTGGTGGTGAATCCAGGAAAGAGGAAACAGGTGGCTTCAGGAATAAGCCTCAGGAGTGCAGCTAGCTCAATCTCTTAAAGAGCTGTAATATTCAAATAAATAAATAAATAAAAACAGTTTATTAGTGTTTTGAAATGTTAACATGCTTGCTGAACCTTGTGGGAATCAAAATCTGGCACACAACTAGTGAAACACAGTAAGAACTCCAGTGCATGGGCAATGCTTTCTAAGAATTTAGAAGAGGCTGTTTATATCTCTGAACTTTATACAGAAGCAAAGCATAGGCTATGCTCTCACCCAGGAAACATACAGTACATTACACTCTTACTAAAAATACTCTGACAGAAACCATCAAACATGTTGAATCAAATCCAATTTGGCAGCCGGGGTTTGTATTGTGTGGCAAGTGAAAAAAAAAGTGCTCTGACATCTCCTTTTTGTCCTCATTGGGAGTCACATTGCAAACTAGTAGAATCAAAGACTTGCTGAAAACTTTCAACAGTCTTTTTAGTCTCCTTTTGAGCTGAAAGAACTGTGAGCAGGGTGTAGCTCTATGTCTTTCATGCTCCTTTTGTGTTTCCCTCTCCTTTTCTTTGTGGCACTCAAGTTCACTTACTCCATTTCTCATCCCTACAATATCTTTAACTCCCTTCTCACTTTTTTTCAAACCTCTTATTCTCACCTTTGAATTTGGGCAAGACTGGGTAAAAAGAATAGATTTTGAAAGTCTCTCTTTGCTTCTGTGGTGCAGACAATTATAAAACCCTCTTCTGTTTCTGTGTCTCAGTGGTGAGCTGGCTGCCAGCTCTGGAGGAGCTCTATTGTCTGTTGAACCAGCACCTGTCGCCGCAGTGTTAAAATGCAGAGGAGAGGGGCCGTATGGAGAAGGACGCCCTCAGCAGGCTGCTGGACATGTGTGGAAATGCTGCTCTTTGCACATGGACACATAAACACATGTGCACGCTCATACTCACGAGTTATTCCTTGTTAAATTGGGGAGGGGTGTATCACAGGGCTATGGAGGTCATTGAAGCTGTGTGTGTGTATGTTTTAGTGCATGTCTCCGATTAATCCACTGAGCAAAGACCGTTTGAGCTGTTAAACAGCTGAGTGTCAAAGGGCTTTTATCAGGGTGAGTGGCGCCCAGACATATGCATGTGTGTTTCACACTGCTCACACATTCACATGTGAAACAAATGCATTAAATTAGAATCTATCTGCATGTACAGTACAGCCACTCACTTGTGCACTATAGGCGTGTAAGTAGATGGCAAAGATACCATTATCATAAAAGAAAAGCCGACTGACAGCAGCACACTCACACCCTTGCGTCCAGGTCTTGTCCAGCCACAGAGGCGGACCAGCTGTTGCTCCTTCTCACTTTTTAGTGTACATGACAAGAGCATGTGATGAGGACATTCAACAGCAGTGCATAAGTGCGTCATCTTAAAGCATTTTATGAACACCGGTGCTAATGCTTGTTTACTGCTGCTCTGCTTCAGCATAAAACATCATTTTCCTTTGGTAACTAACTTTTTAAAAAGATCTTACCTTTTTTTTTCTTTTGAAAGTGCTATATTATAGAAAAAACATCAAGAATGTGATAAAGTAACTTAATTGTAAATATACACTATCAGTAAAAAGTTTAGACACACATTTCAGTTGAATTTAATGAAGTTGGGGTTTGCAGGTTGCCCTTCACAGATGTGCCTTACATAATTCATGAATAATAAATACATTCTTATCCTTTTTTTAAATTCAGCCTTTAAGACATGTAAAAAATGTATTGATTTCTTAAATATGTGAATATGAATACTAAACGGTTCAAAACTTACGTTCCACTACAGTGTTTTTTTTTTTTTTTTTTTTTTTTTTAAGGACAATGTTTCTTTTGTGATTGCCAAATTATTTCTCTATGTGGGCAACCACCAGAGTAAAAGTAGTAGACTCCAAACAGGCAACAAAAATCTCTTGGTTTAGCTTAAAGCATCAACGTCAAGTAAATTGCTTTTGATTAAATTTTGTTTAAAAAAATCAACACAATTTGTGAGTGATGTGGATGTGAAAATGTGGAATCACTCTTGTATTAAGAAGACTGTTAAATCATATCTTTTCCAAAAGTTCCTAATGCATATTTGTGCAATAGCGCCCTTGTGCATTTTTATTCATCTTTAACATGCATGCACATGCTTACACGGCTACATAAAGATTCACACCCTCCAACATGCACTCCTCCCCCAGTATAACCTACATCTTTATCTAAATAAAGGCATGCTTGAGATTATCATGTTAATGCAAAGCCATTGTTTACCAAACCACTTTCCCTTGGCCTCCTAGATCCTCCTCTCCCTCCCATCCCCTCCCCTCCCCTCCCTCTCTTCCTACCCCCAGCTCTGCACAGACCTTCTGAATGTGCATTTGCAGCCCCCAAGTCCTCCATCCAGCCATTATCTCCTCTTATCTCTTTCTAAGTCCCTGTCGCCTCTGTCCAGAGGATGGCCTTGCATTGTTGCTCAGGAGGAGTTAAGACGCTCTTGGCTGTACTGAAATGCTCCCAGCAGATGTTTCACCATTTGAGCACTCTTTATCGCTCTTCACTTTCTTCTTTTGAGGGGGAGGGGAAAAAGAATAGGATAAATAGAGGAGAGCAGAGATGGATGGAAAGGAGGAGGTTTAAAACATTAGAAGGCTAACAGCTGGTTGCTTCTCCCCTCCCTGGGTGCATTAACCTCTTTGGCCCTCTTGCAGCAGTGGCAGTACAAGGAGCATCTCAGCATCTGGAGCTTAAGTAGGGCAAAAATATCACTGTTGCCTTGGCGAAGGGACAGCAAATCCTGGAAACGGGCTGTAAGATGGGAGAGCAGGTCATGCCACTAGAAATGATGCACAGACATCAGGTTGATGGATATTTTAGGCAGTACAAGCCTATGCCTTAAACAATTTGAAAGAAAAAAAAAGAACCATTTGGTTATATTTTTAATATATAAGTCTTATAAAACAGAGAACAGGGCAGCCATGGCAGCAGAGAACGTTAATATAATGAACCTAACTAACTACCATAATTTCTTGCAGTTGCAGTGATCAGATAAAAACACACGAAACCAGTAGATTTTTTAAGAGATTATTTTCTCCAACTTTAAAACCCTTTAAATCCCTCAGGTGTTTGGACATAGAAACATTGATGATGCTCATCACTCGAGAAGCACTAGAAAGTTGCAGGTTTAAACTAAAACCTGACATAAAGCAGAAGAAGGAGAAGCTTGACAAAACAAAAAAAAACCCCAAGATGTACTCTTTTTAGACCATATGTTTATAGACAGATAAAACAAGTAAACAGTCTTTCTGTCCTTAAAAAATGATTACTGTTTGTCTCACACCAGACTTTATGACCATGCGAGAAATGGTAAAAACATGCTGCGTCCTGATATCAGCAAGTCCTCCACCCTCATGCTCTTACGTTTCTCTCTAGTATCAACTTGACCCCTGATGTTTAAGCTGAACTGCAAGTAACATTATCACACATTTTTTTCTAAAAAAAACCTTGACATAGATAAGTTAAGCATTTTAATCTAACAGTATGTTGGAGTAAATGTACAGTACCTTTATTTACTTGTTTTCCAGCTATAGGTGTTGTTTTTTGGCAACTGTTTTGGATAAATTTCAGTTCTCTCATCAACTTAGCTCCAGACCCAGCAGTTTTCAGCAAGGAAGACAGAAAAAAAGGGGCGGGGAGCATACTGCTGTAGGCCACTCACAAAGAAAGTAAAAAGGGAAACATCTGAGGGAAGATACATTGGTCAGCCATAACATAATGACCACCTGCCCCATATTGAGTAGATCATCCCATTGAAGCCAAGAGAGCTCTAATCAGTCAGGTTGCTAACAAAGAACATCTGAGGGTGTCCTGGAGTTTATGGTCGGAGGGTGTTCGTAATAGATCCTTTGTGGAGTGGGTCTATTCCACAAAGACCCAATGAACTAAATGAAATATCTGGCAAATGTGCTGGTAAAATATCTTGTAGTGTGGACAAGACCTTTGTTGTGTTCTTTACACTCTTCCCAAGCAGCAGTTCTTTTGAGGGCCGGTGCTAGCCTGCTGTTGCTGCAGGGACATGCTGTTGCCCCATGGGGAAGGTGTGATTGGTCTGCAGTAAGTTTGGGAAGGTGAGCAACTGTCTGAGAAACATCCATATGAATGCTAAAATGCAGGTTTTTCCAGCAGAACAAAATATAAGCAATGCTATTATACCTGTCAATGGTTTTAATTTAGTGACTGGTGGTGTATAGTTAATAAAAATTTGTAAAGTTCCTGTTAGAGATCTTTGAAGACCAAAAATTCAAAGAATAATTAGAAGCTTTTAATTCATACAGGGCTTGACCTCTTTCTTCATCTTTGCTCGGTACTGGGTGTTGTAAGCTAAACCCAGAAGACCTGACAATGTTTACTCCCTGAACCAATGGCCCTCTAAAAATTTTGGGAAACATGGATGTCATACATGAAAGTTTTGTAACTGATTATAGTCTGAAACATTTATTTGCAAGTAGTCAAAACAAACTTTGTTTCTTACCTAATGTAACATCGGTAGCTCTCCCATATGCCTGCATAGAAAAATACATCAAAGATTTTTCTTATTCCTCCTATTTCAACTTTAAAGTCAGCTTCCTTTTAGTTTGATTGATAATAAATATGATTTGTTTACAGTTTTGTTTTAATTCATTCAATAAAAAGAGCTTTATCTCTTTACCCTTCTGAAGTGTCCTAATAATTGCTTAGTTGTTCCCATAGCTGCTAATGTTAGCAGTTCTATGTTGCTATCATCTTTCATCACAATCAATGCCGTCTGCATGGCTGTGCCTTCTCGGATAGACTGGGTATAATGTTTAACACAGCTGATGTCTCTGGTAATAGACCTGTGTGGGCCCTCAGGTATAGGTTTTAGTGAAGTTTGAAATACTTGAATCAAGTAACTGAAAACCATAATTAGTACTGTTTGATACATGCTTGCTGAAATAGTAAAAAAAAAAAAGCCAGCATGGATATCACACCTCAACAAACTGTCTATCAACTTGGAATTGTAAATGCACTTTTCCATAGTTTATTTATTGGTTTTCTTTTTGATTATTATTCAGTATTACGTGAATAGAAAAATCAACCTGAAGCAATTGCAAACTGTGAGATGCACATAAAGCCACACAAACACACACATACACACACATCAGTTGCCATTCAGCCACCGCCACTTTGATGATCCAAAGTGTACCTTTTCTTGAGTAAACAGGCTGATTGTCTATGCTTCTCTCAACCCCTCAGCAGCTGCTTCTCCTTAAGCCACGGCCACCGCCGTCATCATTACCATCATCATCTTTATAATCAGCCTGCTTAAACACAAGACAACAAAGGTAAAGGCACACAATGGGGCCTCAGTGGCTTTGAGAAACATATCAAGGCTTAGTGAGAGAAAAGACAGAAGGTTTACTGCCTTTATATGAATAGGTAGCCTTTGCTTCATGTAGGGCTTGGCCTCTTTCTTCATCTTTACTCAGTATTGGGTGTTGTGTACTGAAGGGAAAGGTGTGCGAGTGTGGGTGGGTGAGAGCATGACAATAGGAGCAGGTGCTCCCGAGTTTACCTTCGTGCAGTTTGTTAGCTCAGAGAAAAGACACACAAACACACAATGCTCAAGGAGAAGCATTTCTCTGACACTTGTACACTCGTCTGTCATCCGTGTCATCACGATGTCTTCCCTTTGAAATGAATGTGTATCATATTGCTCATGTCTGGAAGGGGCAGCACTCTCACAGCTTTGCCACTGATGACAAGCATCTACTTCCTCTGTTGATACATACAGAATACACTGACCTCATTAATTAAATCAGCTTATTTAATTTTCTATTTAAAGGGGCAGCTGCTGGTTTATACGCAAAAACAATTGAGGTATTTCACAGCCTGTGAAACAGCTGCAAAATCTTTTAAGGCTGTTCATCCGAATAGAATTTTTTTAAGGTCTGAGTAAATTCAGTCTTTAGTCCTTGAAGATAAGAAAAAGTCTATGTGAGTAATTACATCAACTTCAACCAATCAAAGAAATGAAATGCATGAGGCAGCCTTACACAACTTGTATCAACACCTTTCGCTATAGGTGTTTCACTTCAACAGCCCCACATATGATTTCTAAAAAGTACAACAAACAACATAAAGATGAGAAAAAAAAAGTTCAAGTTTAACATGATATTTATCTTAACATTAGATGAAGGCCTGTGTGAGTTTCCACATTTATAATTGTGCACAATTCTGAAAGTAAAGAACTAATTGTTACTTCCAAAAGAACACCCAAATGCCTGTTTCGCATTGGTCAAAAAAACACTAACACCTCCTTTCAATGTGGTTATAGTAAGATGGGGAAGTGCTTAATCATCATTCACTCCAGTGTCGTCTGACTGAAGTAGTTATGAGTTGATCAGCTCCAGCTCAGCATAAGACTGATGATAACACAACACCTGGTTGCTAGACTTGCGGTAGACTGCCTTAACCAAGACCAGAGAGCATTAATACCAAGACCAAGATAAGACCAAGACAGATGAAGTCAAGACCAAGACTTATTCAGCTCATGACAGCGACCAAAACAAATTCTATAATAATGGCATATAATAATGTAAAAAAAAAAAAAAAAAAAAGCTGTGCCTGGGTTACATAGGTTACAAATCCCTTCGAGACCACTCTGCCAGTCCGAGACATTGCAAAACCGAGAAACTTGAGGCTGACAATGACAAGACCAAGACCCAGAAAAAGTGGTCTCAAGACCAAGACCAGTCTTGAGAACTACAAGTCTACTGGCTGTACATGCTAATTACACAGAGGATAATGCAGAAAGAGTGAGCACAGCTACTATTTTCTTCACACACACGTTGGCCAATCATGACATCTCACACCGAAGATCTGTCAGAAGGTTGAGCACTGTCAAATCATCATCAAATATATATATATATATATACTGTATATTTATATATGTACAGTATATAGCGTGTGACACAATGATAACTGCAAAGAACGTCATGTGGTGTCTTGGAAGAAAAAGTTGTCCAGTGCGGTTTCTCAGCCTCCCATTCTGCTGGGTAACTACACCATCAAGTCCGGGACGCCGAGTTTCAGCATCAAAAAGTTACATTGTGTGTCTTTAAAAGCTATTAAGATCATTGAGGCCGTTTGTGAACTGCTGATGGGAATCACTCTCAATCAAGTTAAACAAACCTAAAAAAAATCACTTAACAAATCATTTCATCTAATTATCATGTTCAATTTAGATATTTACACTGCTGATTTATGTTGGCCTTGCTTCCCCTTCTTAAAATGCAAGGAGCATTGAGTCATTTTCTGGCAACTGTAGGAGATGAGGGCAGAAATTGCAGGAGCAGACACTTCTAGGGCCAAATCTCATACGGCAGCACAGCTAGAAATTAATTAAAACGGGATGAGAGTGAGAGAGGGCAAGAGAGAAAGAGACAGGGGCAAGGGAGAGATAGAGGGCTACATGCAAAGGGATGACAAGGAGAACACAAACAAGCACAGTGAAAGGATGTTGTGCAAAAGCATTGTCATGTGTGTGCTGGCTTGCGTGTTGTCCTCTCCTGCCACAGACAGATGAGGGGAACAGTGCAATCCTGACACAAATCCTTGGTAAGGGTCCTTTTTCCGCCCTCCCTCCCTCACCCTTCTCTCTTTGCCATCAGTAAATCCGGGTTTCACTACAACTTAAGCACTTAGCTGTAATCCCCATGAAGAGGCGATAGCCCTGCACAAGTCACTTTTCGACCATTAAAGGCATACAATAGGGGCGTGTTAGGGACTCACTTAAATGGATTGAGCACAAAGCCTGTGCTTGATAAGTTTTTAGCTGGGAAGAATCCGCCGTTTACACCCCCTCCTTTTGTGTATTCTCTTAGATGTACTTGTCTCAACAGTCTAAGCCGATTTTATCCCTTTTTTGCGTTTGTTTAATTCCTGCAAAACAGAAAGGCTTTAGAATATGTCCTATTTCCTTCTTTCTCCCTCTCCCTTTTTTTTCAAACAAATGTCACAGTGAAAGATTTACAATGGAGGATATCTGCATCGACTTCCTACAAGCTAAACACAGGGGAGTGTGAGCTCTTCTTGATATTACCAAAGCGCTCCCTTCAAAATAAGCCACTGTTTCTAATCTCTGAACACGAAGCATCAAGTCGGACTGAGGGGAAGTGTTTTGATATGCTCCTCTCGCTTGGATGAAGAGGAAGTGGACTCCAGACTTGTGAGAAAACACTAATACCCCTCGTCCTCTGGGGGCAAGAAGGAGTGTGTTCTGATATTGCTTATCAAAGCAAGAACACTGAAACACAAGCAGCCAAGAAAAGAGGCCAGGGACGAAGCAGGCATTGTCACTGCTCATCATTTGCACACTGGCCATAGAGGAACATTTCAGAAAGACAATCCACTCTTGTATGTTGTATGTAAAATCAATTAAGGATGGATCCCATGGAAAACCAGTGTAGAGCACCTCTCTCTGAGGGAGACTCAGTGTTTGATGACCATAAGTCTTTGGTGTGAGGGAATTTTGAACATTCAAGGACACAGTAAGTTTGTGAGAGACATGGAGGTCATGACATGCAACACAACAAGTTGCCAATTCACTACCATAACTCCCTTTGTAATTTAGCTATATTTTAACCATTAAAGACAAATGGAGCTGGTATCTTAAGTTTGAAACATGTTCCACAATACATGTAAGTGTCCCTATCTTTCTTGTTTCTAATTAGATCTTCCCTTGATCATACTGCATGCTTGTGGTTGCACTTTGCAGTTGTTTGCCTGCATTTACTCTAAGACTCTTTTAAAACGCCTCTAAAGAAAGTGCTTTTAGCCTGACAGATAGATAAAGCCTGAAAGAGAGCACAGAGAGGAGAGAAAGCAAGAGGGACGCCGTTAAGTCGTTGAGAGCTTATCTAATCCAGGGGTTTGAGTGTTTGCCACTGCCACCAAGTCTTAAAGCAGATCTCAGTAGGAGGTGGTAAGATGCTCCTCAGAGCTCAGGACCCTAATGGTTTGATTAAGCTCATCCAGCCAGGGCTGTGCTGGAGAGACTTAACCTCCATTTAAGGACCAGACAAAGGCAGGACCGCGGGGATGGATAAGAGTATTAAATCTGACTGCCAGGCTTAGAGACACAGATGTAGATCATACACAATGTATACGCTCACACACAGCCAGTCAGTGATGGTACAACATGTGTATGTTGACCGTACGAGACAGATGCTTGCTTTTCTGAGTCTTGTTCTTTCTTGTTAAATAGGAGTTTTTTCTCCCCACTCTATGTTTTATCGTAGGAAATAACTGGATTTCTCACCATAACACTGTAATGCTTTAAGTGCCATGTCATAACCAATGATGTGACTTGGACCACCGACAGAAATTAAAATAAAGTGAATCCAACTGTCCGCCCAAAATCAATACGAAGCAGATAATTTACTCCTGCAGTCCAAAATGACCTACAGTATAATCATGTTTAATAATTATGCAACCTCTAGTGGTTGTGAAAACAACTACATGTAGAGTGTAAGAATGGCATTCATGATGGTATCATTCATAAAAATATATTCTAGTTTTACTTATAATTGTTTTAACCCCGATCCCTTTGAGAGCTAAAGTTAACCAAGTAAAGTTACAACCTAAACCTAACCAGTTAAAAAGTTTTGTGTCCAATGGATAAAATGCCCTCCATGGAGATGACAGACTTGTTGTACAACTGATGTATTTTAGTCTGAACCATAATCTCCTCCTAAGCCTAGCCCAACCCTATTAATTGCATAAGCCTGGCTAAAAAATGGCAAAAGTGTTTTAGTAAAGTGTGTCTTGTTCTTAACTGAACCGCGCATAGCCTCTAAATAAGTCATTATCTGCCACAAACTCCTTCATTTCACCAATGTTTTGTTAAGAAACACTAGTCGGACATTTACTCCAACATACTGTTAGTCGGACCTATATTGGACATACGCTGATCTGGAGTGGATCTAAATATCTCCCGAAGGAATTCAAGTTGCACCAAAACTGTAAGTAAATGAATGTATTTCATGCTAGAAATTAGGTCCAGATTGAAACAAAACCAACTTCCCCTTTAAGATGTTATTGCTCTCACAACCACTAGAGGCTGCTTATTCCATGAACGTAATTCCAATCATATCTGCCTGCATGCACATAAGCTACATGGGCATATTTGGGGGAAGAAGGCAATCCAAAAACCTTTTATAAGTTATTTTGTTCCTGGTGCTTGGATTTTGGTACTTTCAAGGATACTGTTATGGGTCATAAGCATGTGAACAAACAAACTACCCTATGTAGTTTTTTGGGGTTTGGAGGACTTATTGGAATTGGAGAAGTGCATCACATGTCGTTCCTTAATATGGACCCTAGTATGGACAGCTACTGGCTAGATGTCTTAGTATGACTAATGTTCTGGTATGAAGAATCAGAAAATAAAGTAATACTGACAAGGCACATCAGCATTCTTAATAATAACACAAAACATGCATGCACATATGGCTATGTGTCATCCACATAAACAATTCAGCTGGCATGCTAAGAGTTAATTCCACCATCTCTCTCTCTCTCTCCCTGACTTTGCTGGCTGGGCAGTAAGGCTACTAAGCAGCAGCTGTCCACCTGGCGAAGGAAGACCCTGACACTGACTGAGACACACAAACAATTCACACACCCAAAATCAAACACACTAAAAGAGACATACACATATATGTCCTCTTGAGGAGAAACTGCTCTCTGCTTCACACATCCTGTCTGCTTGTGCGCACAAACACGTACACACATTTTCATGGAGGAGAGGCCCAGATGGTCAGGGAGGGAAGCGGTGCCCAGTGTCAGCCAGAGAGACAGAGAGAGAGAGCTGGAAAGAGAGGTAGAGAGAGAGAGAGAGAGAGAGAGAGAGAGAGAAAGAAAAAAGAATTAGGGAAAGAGAAAGTTGGAAACAGATAGATGAGGGCCAAAAGCCAGAACCAAGTGGAGGAGCTGAAACAGGAAGAAAACATCACACCAGCTCAGCCTGCCAGAGCTGCAGACAGACAGAAAGAGGGGCCATCCATGTTACCAAACACACACAATCTATAATCACATACCTCCGCAACATTGCTGCCTCCATCACAAGGTCATAAAAAAACAATATTGTGCTCATTTTCATGTTCAAAACTTTATTCTAGTCGTCTCCTCTAACAGATTCAGATATTTGAAAACACATTATTAGGATCATAATGTACATTATTTTAGCATTATTTTTTTTTTTTACTTGTTTTGTTTAAAACACTGTTTCAGCTTGTGCCTCTAGGACCCTCTCTTTAAATGGCTCACTGCAGTTGATTGGCTTATTGATCAAAAATTGTGCTGCGCAAGACAGCTGCTTATTCTGTTGGTTAATGCAAGACTGGATCCACTGGAGGAATGCTCTGTTGTGAGGTTGTTACATTGTTAGCTTTATCAGGCTAAAATCACTCAACAGGATGAGAGCAAAGCAACCAGGGAGACACTATAAATAATCCCCAATATCTAACACGTTGTACTCCTCAACACTCTAGCAGAAAATACAGTCCCTGTTATATGCAAAGGTAAATGTTCTATTTTTAGATTAGGATTTACATCAAATGGTTGAAGAACATATGAGATACTGGATTGCTTTGTCAAACAACCTACTGTGTTGATAGAAGTAGGGGTCTTAGTTGTATTTTAATTACTAAATTTATTAAACTATTTGGAATTTAAGGGGAAAAAAAAAGTTTACATGTTTTTGTTGGCTGGCTGCCTTTGTCAACCTTTAGAAAGACACACATTCCTTCTTCTAATTTTGTGGGATATATGCCTACAGGACCAGTATGCGATATGTTAATTATTGAGTTTGACAAGTGTTTGCATGCCTGAAAGTCTGCAATTAAGCTGTGCTCGGTGTCCTTTCTGCTTTTAGCATTCATAAGATTAGCTTTACTTCATGCATGCAACAAAGGAGTTGGCATCTTTTGAAACTGATAAGTATGTGTCTATAGAGTATAACTAAGGTCTGGTTTCATGTGAGGACTGTATTGGGTTGTATTGGCTTGACTATCTCTGTTGTAGCAACTTACCCACACTGGCGCTACCGGTTGTTGACTGTTAGGGCGTAGTTCCTTCGTGAACTCAATCAGCTTACTAATGACACTTTTGTGATGTTTAAAAGTCAGGTTGACATTTATTGTCATTCCAATCCACAGTCCATTTTTTCGTTTCCATTTAAATAATATTCCTTTTTTCCAAAACCTGTAAAAGCACACTGAGCACACTGAGCACAGTAGAAAAACTGTTTAATCTCGTGCAATCAACAACACCTGAGTGACAGAATAGATGACCTCAAATAACCTCAGGCGCATGTTACCTCAGGCAGAACACAAAAAATGAAACACCCCCCTAGTGGTTGGGGGGACGCTTAACAAAAATAAAACATGTCTCCTACATCTGTTAAAAACAAAACAAAACAAAAACTTGTAAACAAATCAATTTTACAGAGGTGCCCTCAAAAATCTACATTGTTTTTAAAAGAAAACTGCACAATTCTAGATTTTGGTTCTCTAGATGAAGCAGTTTTACAGTTTGGTTCTCAAAAATAGCATCATCCTGACTTTAGCGAGATGCATCCATATAACTCAGGGTATGTCATATGTATGTATATATGTATTATAAATCACTTTAAAGCTATATAAGTGTTTCCACCTCCTTTTTTCATGCCATCCTAGGTTAGCATTCCATTAGGTCATTATAAATCATGTATACTGTATGTATAACTAATAAACACCAAAAACTGGACATTTAGTGGCTGCTAAAATGCATATATTTTGTTTTTATTTATGAAGGTGCAGGTAATAAGAATCTTAAACAATTAAAAAAAAAAAAAAAGTTCAATTGTTGGGTTGGGTTTAGCCGGAATGCCATAGAAATATTCACCGGATAAGTAAAAACAGAACAAAAATGAAAGTAAATAAATGAATAAAGGCAGGCATCTGGGCATTGAGTTGTTTTTGGGATGTGAAACACTTCATCCAGATGGCAATATTTTTTCTCCAGCTTTAATTCATTTATTTCATGTCACAGTTGTGCTTTGATCGCCCCTCTCTAATAATTAATGTGCAAGTGCAATTTTTTTGCTATGCGCTGCTCTTGAAGTCATTGTTCCAGTCTCCACTGCATCAACACGAGCTGGCTTTGACTTCACCTGATGGGAAAAACACAGAAGTACCCCCCTTTCACAGAACCCCGCCTCCTCCCTCCCTCCTTCTGTCTGCTGTATTATCTATCTATTACTTTTCTCTTTTTCTCTAAGCTTTGAATTGTCTCAGAGGATTTTCTCTGTTGCTTTCACACATTTTGTACATTTACACACACACATTGGACTCACTTGTATCTCTCCAGAGTGGAAGGGATACAGTGGTTGGCATGTGTCACTTATTCATTATTGATCAGATCCAGCTGCCTTCATCCACTACAGATCATTCAGAGATACACCATTGTCTTTCTTTCACATGCACATACACACATGCATTTTTCTCGAGTGTGTGTTTCTGTAATAAGTGCTGTACTTATTGTTGCAGTGTAAAAATGTGTAAACTGAGTTGAAGGCTGCATCTTTAAAAAGGAAATGCTACCCCCGATTTTAACATGATCTTGATCATTTATGTGTGAATGTGAAAGAAAATGCTGAGGAAGGTCTTGGTTTGTTACACACCTCTTCTGCTTTGGTGACTCATATAAAGGTGGTTAGGTTTGATTTTTTGTTTTTTTGTATGTGTGTGTGTTGTCATCAGCAATAATGCTTTGCAAGAGGGTTGTTTAAATGTAAACTAGCAATTAGCAGTTAGGATGCTTTTAATGCTGCATGCTGAACTTTGAAGGCTCACTGCATGTTTCCATGCACCAGCACGTTGGTGTGTGGTTGTTTATCATAACTTTCCCCATGATGAGATTTTTTCATACTGTTGTTTTGACAATGCTGTAGTGTGATGGCATCTCCATCTCATGCTTAATTACTTGTTTTGAAACAAAAGCAACATGAGAAAAATAAATAAATAAATATGTTACCATCTCTAAAAAACAGTGTGTTAACCTGACTGTGGACTACAACTTACTGGTTACAACAACATAAAGTAAGGGCATTACCCTGGTTTCTGATGATCAAAAACGTTCTGAGACACTGTGGCTAGTCTGGATCATAGAAACCATCCATGTACAGAGGGACAGAGAATGGCTGCCAGCTCTCTTCACAAGAAGTAAAAATTGGTCAGGTTAAAATATAAAATCCTTAACACATTATTTTTCTAACATTAATCTTCTTGGAGTTGATTTGTGTCAAATTCATGTAATGTTTTTGCAGCTGTGTTTATGCATAAAATTAGGATTTTCTCAAAACAAATTTACACTCGGATTTAAAAAAGACAGAAAGAATGAGATGCACTTGTTGGTTGAATGTTTGGGTGGTAGGAGGAGGGGTCTGAGAGAAATGAAAGGAGGAGGGAGATTCTGCTCTGCAACGTATCCACTCAACCGTATCTGTTCTCACCACCCCCCCATGCTCCTCTCTGAATCTCTTTCTTTTTTTTTTTTCCAAATGCAAGTCACCGTGAAAAATGTGCTGGTCCAATATTTGCACAGAAGTGGTGCTGGGACAAGCAGATAAACTATCAGTATTTGAGTTTGGCTTCCCATGCTCCAAATAGCCATCCTCCGCCTGTTTAGCTTATTGATTGGCTTGGCAAGAAACTAGGTCCCCTCAGCGGTGACCAAGGTCATACAACACATGGACTTTGTGCCACCCATCCACCCCCCAACACTGCCACTACAACTACCCCTTCAACACCCACCATAATCTCCTCTGCCTCTTTAATTCTCTCATATAGATGAAATACGCACAAGTACTGTATGTATGAGCAGATGTGTGCGGATCCATTAACTCTATATCAGGCTGATGCACAAAGGGAAAGACGGGGAAAAACGTGCATAAGCCTTTCTGAAGGCTCAGAGAGGTTCGGCCATGGATGCAGAATGTGTCTTTTTCTTGCATACAGCAAAGGCATCTTTAGTCAGTTACATGAAGCAGACTTTTTTCTTGAAGTAAGTAGAAAACAAACTCAATTTTGATTTCTTCTTCAGTGCAGATTAAAATGAAGTGTTCCTGCACTGTACTGCTTCTGTGCATGTGTGTGTCATGACTCAGGGTATGGACTAGGGGCAGCGTCCTCTACTCCTCTGTGAGAATCAATGAGATTGAATTCTGAAGGTTTTCTCAGGGGCATCAGTCCCACATGTCAATACAGCTCTGTGTCACAAGTGCATTTTGTACACACAGACACACACAAACACACTTCCATCTCCTATCCCGGGTCAGACCCCTCCCTCGCCTGCCTCTTCTCAATATACCTCTTAATACATCTGCTGCTCTTCCAGTCCTCAATTAAACTTGCCCTATTTTCCTTGTTTCACGCCCCTTCTTTTATCCGCATCACCCCATCTCCCTACTGTCTGTCTTTATTTTTTTTTTCACTTTCAGCTTTTTCCTTTGGCCTGGTCCTCCCTTATTGTTCCGTTGTCATGTGCCCAACATAGTTTTTGTGAATTCTGTTTATTTTTACTAACACACTACTAAAATACTTTAAATTATGAAGCTTTTTTTCTCTTGACATGGACGTGTACTGACAGAATTACTAGTTAGATCTAATGGATTTCTCAGCAATCTGATCTGCAGCTTTACAGTTTGGCTTACTTTCACAACAACAGCCTTCTCATTTATAATTTGTGTTGCGGTTGCATCAGCAGACGAAGCATAACCCCTTTCCATGCAATGGTTGCACCATATTGGCACAAAAAGAAATCCTTTTTAACCCTTACTGTTCTCTACCTTCAAATATGGTCCAGGTCAATTTCCTTGATCATGGTCAGAATTCCCTTGTTGCAAGTATTTCCACCAAATTATTAATTATAAAACTTTTTAGAATGTTTTAAATAGCCTATACCACAAAGGGGAAATAAAAATTTTTTCAAAAAAAAAGTTCCAGCTCCGGGGGAAACAAAGGTTCGCTCCACCCCCCCCCGGGGGGAGAACAGAATAATGGGGAGAAGCAGAGGTAGCCGCCCGACAGACGTAAAGAAAAAAAACAACCAAGGCTACAATTGCCTGGAGCGGGGGGGGGGGACTGGAAAATGGAAGAAAACAAAAAAAGAAAAAATCCAAATACGAAAAAAAAACCGAAAAGGAAACGAGGGAGAAGGCGAAAGGAGAAAAAGAAAGAAAATCAAGGAAAAAAGAAAAAAAGAGAGCAATGGGGGGGGGGGGGGGGGGGGGGGGGGGGGGGGGGGAGGGGAGGGGGGGGGAAGAGCGGCAGCGAGAGAGCCCGGGCTAGGGGGGTTAAAAATGGATGATTCTCCCTTCTAAAATGTTTCAAAGAGCAGGGAAAGAGTATCTTATTCATAATGATTTGAATATATTTGATTAGCCCTGAAAGGTATTTGAACATTTTGTAACTTTTGGATTTCCCAGTATAACCATTGAACACTGACCCCACTGCTATATCGTAAGATTTAGATGCTTGTTGTGAAGTAGTCTTTGCATTCAAAGCAGAGGAAGGACATTTTCCAAGTGTGTATCTTGCATATATGTTTTCCACATTTGCAGCAGTTTTTCCTCTATATTACATCTTTTTTGCTGCATTTCTTTCTTTTTTTTCTTTCTTTATATATATATATATATATATATATATATATATGCATTTTGGGTCATTTCAGGAAAAGTCATGAAATTCCAGGCCAGAAGAGTTACGTTTATGTTTTTTATGTTTATGTTTAATGTTTATGTTTTTTTTTTTTACAGCTGTCAAATATCAAAACTGGTCAAATCTCACCTAAACAGTATGTAAGGGTTAAAGCTGCAGATGTTCTTTTCTGGTATCTCATACAGACTAAACAGTGCAGCTCAGTGTGGAAGCAGCTGAGTGACATCCAGTATGAGAGCAGTATGCTACATCGTGGTTTAGATGCCAAAAAATTCCTCTGAGAAACCTCCTCCAGCTCTTTCACTGAGAGAGGGAAGCATTTACTGATCCAGCTGTAAGACATCTTAAAGGAATAGTTCACCCTCAGAATGATTTAACTTTATTTTTCACTTACCCTGATGGTGAGCAAGACTCTGGAGCACTTTTTTAATATGTCAAATGCAGCCGAAGATCAGGGCGACTTCTCGTTTCCCCCCAATGGAGTTCGCCAGGGTCCGAGCCAAAAAGGTCCATAAAAGTCCACAAAAATTGTCAATCTTCCTCAATACTGCTTGTCCTATGTAGTCCAAGTGTCCTGAGTGGGTAGCGTCTAGAATTTACTTGAAACTACGCCGTTTAGTATATTTTTAGAGTCTAAAAAGGAGTATTGTTTACGTCCATGAAGCGCGCACATGCGCGGTCACCAAACTACAGAAGCCTCGGCGTTCAAAGCCTACTCTGCTGATAATGCAAGCGTAGAAGAAGAAATTCACTGTTTACATTGTGGTAAGAGCGCAAGAGCTCTAAACAAACCGGGACAAACACAGGAGGGGTTGGATATTGATCTGAAAGAAAGAAAGAAAGAAAAAGAGAACGCGCGATCTCGTCTGCCGTGGCTTCCGTAGTTTTGTGAACGTGCATCGGCGTGCTTGCTGAGCATGTGATGTAGTCTTGTTTAGACTCTAAAAATATACTAAATGGCGTAGTTTCCAATAAATTCTGGACGCTACCCACTCAGGGCACTTGGACTACATGGGACGAGCAGTTTGGAGGAATATTGACGTTTTTTGGTGGACTTTTATGGACCTTTTTGGCTTGGACCCTGGCGAACTCCATTAGGGGGGGGGGACGAGAAGTCGCCCTGATGTTCGGCTGCATTTGACATATTAAAAAAATGGTCCAGAGTCTTTCTCACCATCAGGGTAAGTGGAAAATAAAGTTTAATCATTCTGAGGGTGAACTATTCCTTTAAGTATGTCCTTCTGAATCTGTTCTGGGTCCCCCTCATGGTTGGAGATGTCAACATTACCTTACTTTGGGAGGCATCATCGTGTGCTGCATGCTGGTGTACCTTTGGATGTCCTTTATCCCAGTTCTTGAACAGAGCCCTGTGAGTTTGATCTACTTTACACAAACTTGTGATATTTGCCAGGAAGAGCTTTGGAAGCAACAAAACCACAGCAGAAAGGAACATGCCATGAGGAACTTTTTGGGTATATTTCTTCACATTTTCAAGTTCCACCATTTTTTCATATCTAATTTTTATCCAACCAAGAAAGCAAAGATCAAAGATCATTTACAGCACATATCTGGAGTTGACAAGGGTCATGCTCATAAAATATTCACTAGATTCAATCTCAGAGTTGATCTCTTGAAACACAATTGTTTTAGTTATTTTGCTATCCTCTTTCATTCCACTGTCTTCTCTTCTTCTATGAAACTCAAACAGTGCAACCTGTGGATGATGAGCAGGACAAGCTGTGTGATTTATGACTGCTGCTGTGATGTTTTGCCATGTTCTACTTTGACAGATATGGGTGATATTCCCAGAGTCCTTGCTCGGAAACCCACTGACTCCAGGGGGACTCGGATAATCCTCCCCATTTCTAATTTGAAAGAGCCCTTGGATACCTGCTGGCTGCAGGCTAAAAGTCACTTGCACAACCGCACAAAAACACACTGATAATGTACACACATAATCACTTACTGTTGCACTTAAATATGCCTCTCGGGAGTTTGAGTGTCATTCTCTGGGAGGAGTGGAGGCCTCTGGGCCACAGCCGTGTGTGTCTGAGTCCGATCTGGTATCCTGCCACAGGAAGGGAGCCTTGCAGCCTGAGGCTTGCCTGCAGGCAACAGCCAGGCCTTGAAGGACAGGAGATACAGAAAGATGAGATGCTGCCTCTCACTTGTTATATGCCAACAGATTTTGCATTAAAATACAGACTATGTTTAATGATAGGATGAGAAACTTTTTTTTTCTCTTTTAACACCCTCTAAGCCCAAGCTTCTGTGAATATAAAAGGCAGTGTTTTTTCATTCATGTTGTAGAATAGAAGGCCTGCCTCTCTCCACATATGTGTGATCTGTCCTTTACACCCTTCACACCCACAGATACTGTAGGCACACTCGCTTAGAGTGTTAGCCCCCGTCGCTAAACATCTGTCTGAGAAGTGGCAGTGTGGCGCATCTATGCTTCATCATTGTCATCTCCCCATCACCTGTATTCCTTATCCTTCTCTGCCTTCTCTCCATCCATCAGTATTTTCAGATACAGGGCTCTGACAAGGGCACATCCATCCCCCTGGCCATACATCACCTTTATAGTGGGCTGGTGGAGGGGGACGCAGTGATGTCCCAAACTCCTTCATCAGTTGGGACAGAGCCAAGTTTGTCCCTCTCCCATTTTCCTTTGTGTCTAAGGAGTAGGTTTCTTTATTCAGGGCAAACCAAACTATTTCCTTATTAATAATAGTAAATCAGATTTGTATAGCGTTTTTCAAAAGGAACTCATTATTATTTAACCTTTGTTAATATTAAAAGCATTTAATAAACGGTCTTTATCAAATTTTAAATTTCATGTGCAAGGTTATCTCAGAGGTTTCTGGAAATCACTGTGATCATTAGATTCTCTCCTGATTAAAAGAAAGCTCATTTTGAGGTTGACTCAGCTTTTCTTAGCTTGTACCCACAAGCCTTCTTTGTTATAGAAGACTTGTTATCTATGTTAAGTAAGCAGTGAAATATGAAAGAAACTAATGCAGCCTACTGTATTAACTTTGTGTAATTAGTAAACATCCTCTGCAGTATTAAGTGCTCTTCCAAAGGAACATTTGGTTATGTTACAGGAGCAAGAGAGCGTCAAAATTCTTCTGAATGTAATGCAAATATATTCTGAGAAGTCCTGAACTTAGCCTGTTTGGATTGTCCAATAATTCATTTACCCAGTCACCCATCATACAGTGTTGACTGTTTAGAGGTGCCCTCTTGAGAATATGATTATATCACGGCACTAATTCCTTTCTGGCCTGACTTCAAGGCTGCATATTCACATTTATGTGTTGCATAAATAAAGCACCTGCTGGATTGTCATAGCTTGTATGCAAATATAAAATCAGGCTACAAGAAAATTTACCTACTGTACTTTCTGAACTATTGAGTGCACATGATTACAAAGCGCAGCCACTAGATATTGAGATTTGTACACATACAGGCTGCTGCACATTTGTCAATAAGTTGCAGGTGTCCACATCGACTATGTTTATATTGTCATGATATTGGTGGATAATTAACTATCTGGAGCCAGACAAATAACAGAATTACAGCCAAAATAGAGCGTCGGCTGGCTTGACTTCAGATCCATGAATGGCGGCTGGCTTGACCGCAGTCCGGAGCCGATAGCAGTCGACTTGTGTTGCTGTGCTGGTACTGACCCACCAGCCTACTTGACACAATTGTGCGTGATGGTCTTCATTAAAACAAGGACAGAATGTGTGGTGGAAATGGGGAATGGAGCTGGAGCTGTGCGCCATACACAACCACGCTTCCCATTTCCACCACAGCCCCCCCAGACACTTTGGATGAAGGTGGCAGTCAAGACTGGTGGGAATGGGTTGTAATGATGAAGTTCACTGATGCCGACTGGCGTGACAATTTTCCTATGTCACACCAATCCTTTACCAAACTTTGCCAGATGAGTGATGGAGCCTCACAAAGTAGTTTGCATACCAGTCCCTCTTGGGATGCGTGTTCCCATAGTGATGTATAAACTAGCAAGCTGTGCAGATTACCAACTGATTGCTGGTATAAGCAAGTGTATCTGTATGCAGCCTACAACCCAGAGGCAGGTCGTGTGTGGGCATGTCATGGTTAGGGTTAGGGGAAGGATTAGGATTAATGGTGGCCTTTAAAACGTGTCATCTAGATGCACTTCCAAAACTAGAGAATGATCACTCTTGGTTATCTTGTTCTGTTTGTTTTAGTTTTAATATCAGTTAATGAATCTGTAATGTTAGTGAATGGAGATTTTGTTAAAAAAAAAAAATCCATTTATCTTGTGATCTACAGTATAAACCTATTGTATACGCTCACTCTCTACAGCTATTTTCAGTTATTTACTTTTCTCTATGGGTATGGGTGAGTGTGCATGTGTGGGTGTGTTCTGGTCCATATGCTTGGGTGTTTGAAGACTTGTTTTATTTTAATATGCATTTGCTCTTCACATGTTAAGCGCTTTGTATTGGCTTTGAAAGGAAAAAGTGCTTCATAAATAAAGTTTGATTGATTGATAAAGCCCAAAACATTTAATGATGAATTTCTGCTTTTCCAAAATGAAGTTCACTTAAATCAGTTATTTTTTTCTATTTATTTTTTTATTTTTTTATCTGTAGCAGACTGTCCAGTTTTTGTTTCAACTTCTATGTTGAATTGAACCCTTTAATAGATAATTATTCCTTGTATGTATGATTATTGGTATAAATAGCCAGAATAATTTCCCTGTATTTTCTTGCTTTTTTCCTTTGGTGTCTAGTTAGTTTCACCTTGGAGGACAACTCCAGCTGACCCTGCTTCTCTTTTCCCTCCGTTTTCCCCTCTATATCGTCCTTTCTATCCCCTTTTCCCACCTGTTTCTTCTCTTTTCACACCTGGACTCTATTCTTGGCTTTTGTTTACTGCTTCTGTTTTCCAAAGTCCTGTCCTCCCTATTTTCCTCTATTCCCCCTCTCATGCTGCACCATCTATCACTCACTCCCTCCTTCTCACCTCTCCCTCTCTCTCTTTGCTACCTTCTCCCTGCCTGTCCTTGCTCTGTTTCTCCCTCTGGCTCACCTCTCATTAAGCCCCTGTGCCTATTGCCACCATGCCCAGTGTCCACCCACACGTCTCACACCTCTCCTCCTCCTCGCTTTTTGTCTCTTATCTCTGTCCTTCTGTCTCTTTCCATCTTTGTAACTCATCTTTGGAATCTCATAAAGATGGATATGATAATATCAAAATATTTTGTTCCCTCGTTACATTACTGATTGGTATGTTGTTGGATAGAATATTTATGAATCAAACTAGATATATATGATGTCACTAGTAACTTTTAACACGTGATGAAAAGATGCAGTGTGGAGTAGTAAAGGACAAGCATTTATTCTGAATAAACAAACAAATAAACAATATAAAACAAACAATAGAGGCAACTGGATGTAGTTTGGATAGAAGTCAATAAACATCTTTAGTTTTGATCAACCTCTGTCCAGGTTAAACAGTTTTTATGCCTTTGAAGACTCAGACAAATATTTAATCTTGCAATTTTTGCTGTAAGAGATTGTTTTGTGCCAAGAGGTCTGTTTCAAGTAAATATTAAATCTAACAATAACAAAGGTTGATTGTCATCAGGAAATACATGTAGGCCTATTACTATTTAAAATTTTAAAAACTAATTTTTTTGTAAATAGTACATAAATATTTTCCACACAGCTGTAACTGAACAAATTAGATGAACAAATCAGATTTCATTATTTCAAGCAAGAGCTGCCATCCAATCAGAACAGAGTAGCAGCTGTTATGCTTACAGTGCACCCACCAACAGTCTGAGTCTTTGCACCCTCCCTCTCCCTCCCATGCATGTGTTTAGATCACCCGGCAGCCTTACCTTGACCGTACGGCTCCTCCACTGATTACTGCCTGTACTTCTTCACTCAATAACACAATGGATCAAAAGACCAAACTGTCCGTGAAGGGCTAAAATAATTGTTTATAATAGACCCTCCACTTGCAATCACAAGAGTACTATGGTGTGTTTTAGGGTGTAGACAAGAGCTCCCGCTTTGTGCTCAGGTAATTTTCTTTCCAGGCGTAAGTGGTCAAGGTCTGGCGTTTTTAAACACATGTGAGTGATGTGGCGTGGGGGAACCGTATTGTTTCAGGAGATGTGCCAATGTCCATTTGGAGAGGAGCAACACTGTCTCGCCACTTGAGGAACAATGGAATACACTTCAGAGATGCTGCATATGAAGTATGTTTATGAGTGTGCTCAGACAATGGAGAACGGTGTTACACAACACAAGAAATGGGTTTGGCTCTGAGGGGGATGAGGTGGACCCAGCAGACATCCCTGACATTCACCAATAATTAAAACCCGTTGACATGGTGAGAAAAAGACAGTGACAGTGTTTGCTGTAGCATATGATTGCAGGAAGAGCTGCAGCCACTTTTGAGTGCGGGAGAAAGTGGGCTGGAGTCATTCGGAGGTAGGGAATTGTTGAGGTATAGTGAGAGAGAACACATTGTGTTGGTGTTTTGTTTGACATAAAAGCCTGCTAACAGCTACTGTAAACCAGGAGCTCTGCCAAGGCTCACAGGTGTCATCGGGTGTCTGGCATTGTGCCACGGAGGGAACAGACCCAAAGGCCCCGAGGCTCACCTGAAGGTGTCACCCTGCTGCAAGATGTACTGATACATCAAATCAAGTCACATTTATTTATAGTGCTAATTTCAAAACAACAAATGTTGACTAGTGTGCATTAGTTTTTAATCTCAGAGAGAAATCAGCTGAGGATGGAGTAAAGAAGGAGGTAAGCATCTGAAGGTAAGCAATCAAGAATAAATTTTACACTATCACGTCTACAGCCTGAATGCAATTTGTGACTCACTGTGATCTGAAATGAACATGGAAACAGATTTTTCACTCTAATTTGTTTGTTAATATAACGACAAGTTAATGATCCCAGCATCTGGCTATTCCATCAAAGGTTTATATTTATACTTAGAAGAGAGTGGTAGAAAAAAATTGCAGCATGCCAAACAAATGCCTTTGGTGAGGTCAGAGTGTCTTCTAATGACCCAATTTACCAAAACAAACTCTGTAACCAAGCAGAGAAACAAGCAGCGCACAAGACTTCCTCCTTTTTCTCAGAGTCACAGAGGGGGTTGGGGGACAAGAAAGTGTTAGTTAAAGAGATATAAGCTGAGAAAGTGTCTGCTAAAAGAGAGATAAGTAGGGAGATTACAGAGGAGAAAAAAAAAATGATGGAGACTGCAAGGTAAAGAGCCCTGAAGGAGTAGTGCAATCAGACAACACAAACACAGTCTCCATATGACTGCTCAACCTTGCCAAGGAAAATAGGTTACCTCCGTTTCTCTGGGGCCCCCAGGGAAGCACAAACTGGTAAGAGTTGGGCCCTCATGTCATCCTGTAAACATTCCAATGGGGGGAAAAAAAGTGTGCTGCGTGAAGTATGATCACTGACAGTCCTTTTGGAAATTAGACGAAAAGCAGCAACAAAGTATAAAACATACAGGTCAACATACAAAAAGAGAATTATCAAGCGCTGTAAAAGTGGAATATGTGCTGCTTTTTACATGACTCAAACAGGGAGTTTTAGTTATCTTTCAAATGGTAACCATGTAGAGAAAGTATTAGCCAGGTTCAAGAAGCTGCCTATTGGCTTCCCTGTTAAAAAATGAGAATGAGTCCTGGCTTTTACTAAATTAAGGAAAATATTAGCAGCAGTAAGGGCCTTTTTTATTATAAAGATAGGTTTGTGTTTGTCTTAGTTCCCACAGAATGAGGAATTTGAAGATTTTTTTTTTAATGTGAGTACACTAGCAGTCCTCCACAATGCATTGTCCTTAGTGATAATGCTTTATAAACTAATCCGACGAGTGTTTTGTGTGTTGCATCATCATTGCAAGGGGAACGAGTCCCAATTACCTCCTATCTGCCAACATGGAAAGCAGTGTGAATATCTGGATTTACAACATTGGACAGTCAGTCTCAGGTAATGATAACCTATAGGTATGTTATTCGGAGATCTCTAAAGTATTCTGACTTTTTTTTTTTTTTAACATAGGAGCATTAATTTAAACTATTATTCATCTCCGGAAAATGGCTTTAATGACAAGCCAAACAGGAATAACCCGCACAATTACTTATCAAAGTTTAAAAAACTAAACTCTTTCAAAGGTCATTACTTTTCTATTTTATCGCATATTTGACTTTTGGTATTGTTTAAGGACTGTAGAGACCAGGTAGCCTTCCCATGTCCTGCAGATGAAACTAAAAGCTGCAGGACACCGTCTTCCTGATCCGTTTGTGTTTGCAACTGAATTATTTTTATTTTCTGGTCACAACGTTGCCCTGTTTAGATAAAATAACGTTATATTTCACAATATCTCCCAGATTAGTCATTAACTCGCAGCAGCACCACAACTGTCTCTGTTAGCATTAGCTAGCATGATAACGTTCTGTGGTGCTCATTTATCGAGAGCATAGATACGTGAAATAAAGTGTCAGATTAATGAGTGTTCACCATAATTTACCACGCTTTTGTTGTTGGGGATTAAATCCAATGTTTTCTCCGCCGTGGCAGCAAATTATTCCTCCTCTGCTCTGAGTGTCCGATATTCCTCCCCGATATGAACACACTGACATCAGTGGACTGAGCAGCACCGTCCAGTTTTGTCACTGACAGCAGAAATCTTCATGAAATAATCTTCTTATTCACTGTTCCAACAACCAGGAATGCGACAGTCCTTTCAGATTTCCTCCATGTTGTAAAGAAAAAGTTTGATTCTCATCTGTTATAATTACACATGTACAGAAAGGCTCCCCCCGCAATGGTGGACCATCTAGTTGTGGCGTTTGGCTGGATTGGTCTATAGGTCAAATGTTAATTTGATAATTTGTTAATTTACCTCATGCCTGGAGGGGCTAATGACAACAGAATTTATCACAAAGTGGATGAAGCACTGATAATGGTTAATAAGACAGAAGGATGAAAGAAAAGCATGACAGCAGCACTGGACAATCTTTACTGTTTTTAGGGTTACTATCCCTCCACTGTTCATATTGTTCCTCATATTTCTTTTAGACTCCCCCAGTGGCAGGAAGATGATAAAACACGTAAACTCACACAATGCCCCAACAAATCAGCAGCTCAAACAAGTTTACAATTGGCAAATGTATTCAAACAAAGACTGCAAACTCTTAATGAACCGTTTTACAAGGTGTAATGCAAGGTGCCAGACATTACATTACAATAGGGTGAAGGTGAGCAGGGGCATAGACACAACTCAGAGCTACATGACGCTATTGTCGTTATTAAAGTGCCCAATATTTTTGTTGGGAATTGGTGCTGTTTGAATCTAATTAAATTAACCTGGAATTACACTGCATGCACATCTAACCCAGCAACCTTTATGTTTTCAGCCAGTTAACCCTTTCACACCAGAAAAGCTCTGTACCGGCCAGCACCCAAATCTAATTTTTAACTGACTGATGCATTCAGGCTGAAAAAAAAAAGGGCTCAGAATGTAGCCTGGTACACCAGCCTTAACAACGCCATGGATGAGATACACACAAGTCAGTCCGGGTTCCCTCCACTGGAAACTGATTTCCACTCTGTAAAAAATTGACCCGACCAATCACAGTGCAGGAGGCAGGACTTTTCAATACATCTTTTACGGCGACTCAGTTCTCTAACTATAAACAGAATGGTAATGATGCCCTTTCTGAAGTTAACCCCTCCCCAGCCAAGGCTGGACCCAGCGACCTTCTTACTGTGAGGTAATGGTACTAACCGCCACATCACCATGCCCCATGCTAGGTCGTTGGATAAAAACAAACATATGAAGTAACAGGATGAAAGCTCACAGATAATCATTGTGATCTGCCATTTTGCTTTTACAATTACTTCTGCAGAGTAAAGCCGTCAAACTTAGGTTCTGGTTTACGCAACTTGTGAATGTGAGCATGAAGGTTCTGAGACTTCAGAGTGGAGCCGGAGCCCAAACCAGAACCAAGACAGTGTTTATCCGAAAGCACTATATGGGCACTTTTGACAAGGAAAATGCTCAGTTATGAGGTAGCACGATGCTACAAGGCTCATTGATTATACATGTGTGGTTGTAGTTGAATTATTATTTTGACAAGTAAAAAACAATATAAAGAAATCTTAAAGCTTAACGAGTTGATCAGAAAGTGAAATATAACTTTGAAAGACTAAGTTGGATGGAAAACATCTAAAACCAGGTTGACAATATTTCTCTATTTTTACGAACATTTATTTATCTTAGTGATTCAGGTATTTAATTTATATCATTACATCGTAAGAGCAGTCACACAGGTTAGCTGCGAGAGCAAAGAAATGGCAATGAAGCATATTACTGAACCTTTTATGCACTCGGCTCAGAGTAATGCAGTGAGGAAAAAAAAAACCATGTCTACACCCACAGTTATTCACCTTAACTCAGAAATAAACAATTGAAACAGCTACTCTGGCACTTATCAAAAGTATTAATTAGACTTTCAGGAATTAAAGCAATCTATATATTTAGATATAAGAAAAAGAAAGAATCCTTAAAAATCCATCTTAAGCAGTTAAATCATTCTTTTACATTTCAGGGTTTGTATGACTCAAGGTGATATAGGAACACGTTTATTTTTGACAGAATTTAATCTGTACGGTTACATATAATGACCGCATGTAGACACTATTTAAAATGCCATGAAAATATAAAAAATAAAAAATGTCTCTCATATTAATAATATAAAAGGCAAACGATGTAAAAGATAAAATGATTAAATCAGTTTTGACAAAGGGCTGAATTAAAATCTTGTGTCAAAATAAATGGGAAATAGATGCATTCAGCTCGACTGATGAAAAGGAGCAAATTAAGCTGCAAAGGTTCTGCACTTTACTCAGCGATGAGCACAAGTGAATCCAGCCATCCCTCCATCCCTCTCTCCTTCCATTCATCTGAGCATCACTAAAGCCCATCTTAATCTCCCTCTTCCACAATCACGGAACAAAGAGCAGAGTGCTGGCAGATCCTTGTTTTTCTAACTAATGTCGATTACATATTTGATAAACATGCATTTGCATTAGCATTAGTTGAGGTCAGGATTAGCAGCGTTCATCCTCAAACTGTTCTGTCTCTATGCTTCGTCTGTTTGTTGATCTTTTTCTGGCGGTGCCTTTTTTTTCTCTCCTGTTGTTTGTGGCCATCTCAAATCCTAAAGGACACGACTCCACACAAACGACGGCGCAAATATTGAAAGGGTGATTAAAAGTCATTTGGGAAAACAGATTATTTACTGTTTCTTTTTTAAAAATCAATCTGTAAACACAAACAAGCTGCTTCAAGGAGTCAAAAAAGGTCAGAAACAGTTAACGTTTTATTTGTTCATTTGGATTTTTACTAAATTTAGAGGTATGGAATATTTTGGTTGTGTTTTATATCTCAGATTTACTGGCTCCCTCTGCTTCTGTCATCCCTTGATATGTAACATTTTGCAGCAAAATATTTCAACAAGACACACACACACAAAAAGTATTTTTTAATATATTCCATGAATGTCCTTCTTCAGTCTTTTCCTCATACAAATGCAACAAAAAGGAAAAGTTTAGCTTCAGACAGCTGGGGCTGTCGAAGTTTCAAGTGCCGCTGTTGACCGCACACAAAGACACTGATCTGCTTAGGAGGCTTAAAACTCTGTCATTTCTCTCTTTCTTATGTCAGGCTCTTCCTAAAGCCCCTCTCATAGCCCCCTTCCACACCACACAGACGCACACTCTGAGATGCCTGAAACACTGAT
The DNA here is from genome assembly GCA_023101725.1 of Atherinomorus stipes. Classification (NCBI taxonomy): domain Eukaryota; kingdom Metazoa; phylum Chordata; class Actinopteri; order Atheriniformes; family Atherinidae; genus Atherinomorus; species Atherinomorus stipes. Next base: position 1,102,881 of record JALJCO010004214.1, read on the forward strand.
CACTAGTCCTGAATAAGGGTCTTAAAGACCTCTCTCAAACACCTATTAAACAGCTTAGAGGCATATAATTGTCAAACAGACGCTTCTCTCCAGAATGGTCTTTAAAAGCCACATTGTTCTTCTCCACCACCAAAGGTTGAGTAATCCTGAGGCTTAAGCAGCTGAGGAATGGTCTGTCTCATTATGTTTTCCTCCAGCTAATAAGATCCTTTCCTATATGAATAGTCCTTCTTTTATTTTTGAACATTAATGCTAATCAAGCTTTTGTCTTTTTGCATTATGCAACTTCTCCACCAGACTTACATGCTTGTATTTGTATTTGCCTTATTTTCAGTTTGTTATGAATCTTTTCTTTTCTTTAGTACTTGTTTAGGAAAAATGGTTGAGAAAGGAAAATTTCTAAAGAAAGATGATGCCAGTGATGAACAGAGGAACTACACTTCACCCAAGTTTGGATCTAATTACATTTGCGAAAAAATAATATCGGACAAGAATCAATCAAGGAGTGCTGTTGCCACAGCTGATTGGGTTTTATTAGCGTGCCTTTTGCTCATCCATGCATCCCATCCGAGGAAGAAATTAGGCAGCGACTTTCTCTGACTGCTCGTTTTAATTGGAGAGATGACAGAACAACTGCTCCTTAAGTCTTGACATCTGACAAATAATTTAAAGGCTCGAGTATGAATGAATCGAGGACAGCAAAAAAGCCACTCACTCCTTAATTAAAATTTTTTGGTCTCCTTCCTCCCTGACCAGGCAATTACCAGATTACAGACCTATTAACTCTATGAATGCAGGCAGAAAGAGCCAGAAGATTCTCCCTAATAAAGCAGGATTGAGCAGTGGAAGACATTGGTTGATTAAGCTGTGCAGATAAAGCCAGAAGTTCTAATTTGTGTGTTTTTGTGTCTTAGAAAATACGCTCATTAGCCTGTAACATATACAGTATATAAAATATATTAGCATATGTATTATATATGCTTTTTTAAAAAGACCAAGTGATTTTATTTCCAGCGATGCTTCTTAGGCAGAGCCATCTGTTTGTCCCTCACAACCAACATAAAGAGATCCCCCCCCCCCCCCCCCCCCCCCCCCCAAACATTTCCATAAAGACAAGAGCACCTTCAACACTGTTATTTCTGTTATTAAGAACTTAAACCAAATAAAATTGTTTGAGAGATTAGAATTGTTCAATTAGCTTTTACTGAAGCCAAGTGATTGGTGGAAATGAAATCCTGGCTCTCCTGCTGTATCTCCAGGTCCTGAGGTCGAGGATTTGTAGAGAACGTGATTGGTTGCTCGTACCTCCGAGAGTTGTCCAATTGCTGGTCCATATGGACCCCTCTGACCTCTCCAGCCTCCTCATCCTCCCAACTCCATGGCTCCATTTAGCAAACAGAAGCTGCTAAAGGACTGCTAAGTTGTACTTCAGCGGTCCTCCAGTCCAATCACTCATTTACCTGAAGTGATTTTATCACTCTCCAGAGATAATCATGGAGAGTCTGACACAAAGTGCTAGGTTGCTGAACTGACAACGTACAATTAACAAAGTTACAAACCTTGTCCATGTTCTGACTACGTGTTACACGCATCTTAATAAGGCATTACTGGGGTGAGTTTGCCGGCATAAAATGGGCTTTATTTAGATGCTATGATGTAAATAAATACTGCTGAGTTAAAACTAGACATTAGTCTCTAAGTAATGGATGGTGGATATCCTCTCCAGATGGATTTCTCTCTGTCAAGTAGCTCTAAAAGGTTTTGGGATTTGTGGAGTGGGCATGGCCACTGGTTTTTGCATTTTGGGTCCTGCACTCGCAGTGGTTGGTCTGAGGGGAGATTTTAAGAGGGGAATTATCTAGAATGGAGAGGGTGGAATGAAGGCGATTTGTGTGCGAGTGTGTATGTGAGGGAGAGACCATGCTTCAGTAGTCCCCCTGGTTAGTGTGCAAAAAACCCCACAGAGGAGCCTGAGCGCGTGGGTCGTTTTTGAGAAGGCAGCCTGCATCAGCTTTGCTTAGATCTCCCCTAATCCTTCCCACTTGAACCTTAGTCCACCACAATCTGCATGCCAACAGATTAACACAATGCGCAAAGATAATTCAGCCAGCCCAGGACTGACAGTGATCTCACAAATCTCTGAACGACCAAGGGAAGATACCTCCCAAAATCCAGATTAAGTCCACAGATCTGAAGCCTTAGACCCTCTTAGGACATATATTAGCATTACTGCTGGATGCTTTATTTATATATTTATCTGATTTTAAAAACAGATAATGCTGCCTGGTCAGCTTGAGTGTCACAAAATCTGCCTTGGGTAGGATGAATGGATGAGACCATATCCCAGATTGAGGGAGAAAGAGTGGGAGGTGGAGAGAGAAATGTAATCCATATTATATGCTGTGCAGAGCCAGGGAATTATTTAAGAAGCTCTTTGTTGTACTCTTTTGGAAAGTGTTGCTATGGGATGGGATGAGAATGGCTTCCTCTATTTTGTGGTAGATTATGTGATTTTAATTAAGAGGATGAAGCCTGAAGATTGAAGAATTATCACTTTCGCTGATAAAAGATGCAAGATTGAGAGTGATTTTTGATGAGAAGGTAAAACACAAACAGGGATAGTAGCTCTGGGATAGGTTTAGATTTCTTTCAAACCTAACTTCTTACGAATGTCTTATTGACTTCAAGAATAAATCAAATCAAATCAAATCAAAGATACTTTATTGATCCCCGAGGGGAAAAGAAATGGCCATCAGAATAATTTCCATTTTTGGAAATGTGCTACATTGACAACTAAATCAGCAGCACTCATGTAAAACTATATTTCAAATTCACAAGCAATTGAGATTATAATAGAGGTCAAATCGCTTTGATTGGTGATTTGATGCAAATGTCCTCATGAGTGTGGAAGAGTTTAGCTGTAAAAATCTTCACAAGGTTATCAGGGAAAAAAACTGTAACTGTTCTGTATCCACTACAGTTTCACACAGCTGAGTGGTGGTGGTGGTTATAGCCCACCCTGACAATTTAAGTGGACCACAGACTTGGTACCAGTATACATTCACAGAAGGGGAATCCATTTATCTACCCAAGGATGTACAACACTGCATCTCTAAAACTGTGAGATTTAAAAAAATATATATATTCTGCAAGCTACAAGACTCAGGGGGGCATTACCCATGCAAGAATAGCTGAAATTACTGCACAGATGGACTTTAAGTTGGAATTGTGATTTTGTCCGAAGACTGTGTAGTTATACGAAATTAGGATTAGATTAGAGCAGAGTGACAGTCTGGAAATGCTTCACCTCACTGCGAGTTTAGTCTTAATAAGCTGCAATAGGTCACAATTTCTGAAGTGTTTCACCATCTGGCAAAAGAAAACTTTTCTTTGAAAAAACTGTAATAATATATGCTTCTCTGTTTTTACAAATGGTGCAAAATTCTAAAATATAAAATGTCTGTAGGCTTATTTTAGTCAGGCTGAATGCAAACAAGCAGGAGTTTTTCAAACTTCAACCATGTTACACGGAGTCTTCAAGCTGTTTTGAGAGCTTTGATTTTAGTTGGACTAGGCTATGTTAAGACATTTACAGTGGGGCCAAAAAGTATTTAGTCGCCACTGATTGTGCAAGTTCTCCTATTTAGAAAGATGAGGTCTGTCATTTTCACCATAGATATACTTCAACTATGAGAGACAGAATGACAAAAAGATAAAATAAAATAAAAATCCAGGAAATCACATTGTCAAAGTTTTCAAGAATTTATTATGGTGAATTATGGTGGAAAATAAGTATTTTGTCAATAACAAAAGTTCAACTCAATACTTTGTAGCATAACCTTTGTTGCAAATGACAGCAGACAAATATTTACCAGTCTTCAACAGGTTTGCACACACTGTAGCTGGTATTTTGGCCCAGTCTTCCATGCAGATCTCCTCTGGAGCAACGATGTTTTGGGGGTGTTGCTGGATAACACGGAATTTCAACTTCCTCCACAGAGTTTCTATAGGGTTGAGGTCAGGTGACTGGCTGGGCCACTCCAGGACCTTAAAATGCTTTTTACAGAGCCACTCCTTTACCCGAGCAGTGTGTGTGTGGGATCCTTGCCATGCTGGAAGACTTACTGTAGCCACATTTCATCTTCAATGCTCACAGTGATGGAAGGAGGTTTTGGCTTAAAAGCTCATAATACATGGCCCCGCTCATTCTTCCCTTAAGACAAATCAGTCGTCTTGTCCCCTTTGGAGTAAAACCACCCCAAAGCATGATGTTTCCACCCCTATGCTTCACAGTAGGTGGTGTTCTTGGGATAAAACTCTGCATTCTTCTTTTCCAAAACACAAGTTGAGTTTTTACTAAAAAGTTCCATTTTAGTTTCATCTGACCACATGACATTCTCCTAATTATCTTCTAGATTGTCCATTTGCTCTCTGGCAAACTTCAGATGGGCCTGGACATATGCTGGCTTAAGCAGGATGACACAAGTGGCACTGCAGGATTTGAATCCCTCTCAGTGTAGTGTGTTACTAATGGTAGCCTTTGTTGCTTTGGTTCCAGCTCTCTGCAGGTCATTCATCAGGTCCTTCCTTGTAATTCTGAGATTTTTGCTTGCCATTCTCATGGTCATTTTGACCCCATGGGATGAAATCTTGCGTGGGGCCCAAGATTGAGGAAGATTATCAGTCTTGTATGTCTCCTATTTTCTTACAACTGCTCCTATAGTTGAGTTATTCACACCAATCTGCTTGCCCATTGTAGATTCACTCTTCCCAGCTTGATGCAGGTCTATAATTTCGACAGCTCTTTCAACAGTTTGGAGTCTGACTGTTGTGACGGTGGACAGGTGTCTTTATAACCAGCTCAAACAGGTCCCATTAATAAAGGTAATGAGTGGAGGAAAGAAGGACTTTTTAAAAAAGAAATACAGTAGGTCTGTGAGAGCCAGACAGCTTACTTGTTTGTGGGTAGCCAAATACTTATTCCCCACCATGATTTGAAAATAACTTAAAAGTATTTTATAAAGCTCTTTATCAACAGCTTTACAAATTTTCTGTACTTCAAGGTAGAGTTAAGAAAAGGAAGTATTTCGTGACAAAAAGAGCCCAAAAACCATGGGTTTATACTGGTTTGGTTTTCACCCACTTCCAGCTTTGAAGGAGAGGCTTGGGGCTGAAGAGCGATGCGGCCATTAGCCTGAGGGGAGGGACTCTCAGTTTGAATACTGTTTACAAACAGAAACGGGGGGACACTCTGGACTCTACCTTTAACAATTGTTTCAATGTCTTTCAGGCAAGATTTCAACATAACACTGAAACGGCCTTAGTCAAACTTTATAAACACAAATAACAGTTTTGGTTCTTTTAGCTATAGGTGGTGCTTTTGACACAGTCGACCTTGAGTTTTGGGCACTGACTGGAAAATTGGGTTGTGATCTTATGTCTTGTTCTGAATGGATTTCAATCCTACTTGAAAGAATACATGTATGACTACTTTGTGTCAATGCAGAGTTCCCCATGGCTCCATTTTGGGCCCCTTGTTTGCAGCTCCCACTCGCTTAGATTATGGACACAAAGAATATTTTACCAGGAATATGCTGATGACACTTTCCACTATTAAATAGTCTCATTGGGGGCTCTCGTCCCCTGCAAATGTGACAGTGTGGGGTCCTGTCACTATACCTCGTTGCGTACTTTGCCACATTCTGATGTTGTCGGCAGGATCCATGCGACGCTTGTAAACAGTCCATGGATTTGAAATTGGTGGCAGCCTGCGTGAAGCACTTGTGGACATGCTTGTAGAAAGAGGGGGAGAGAATTGATAGTGTGGGGTCCTGTCACTATGCCTCCAATATATCATGTGCCCAGGCTACTTGGCCACAGGGATATCTCTTTGGCTGACTGGTAAGTGCCTGTGGCTCTCATCCAGGAGTCTGTGGGATCGAATCCCGCCCAGGCCCACGTTGTGCACCTTGCCACACAAAGCTTAAAGGGACTAGAGGCAAGATTAAGAAATAAAACTCAGGACTGCTGAGACTGGCGCTTCAGGTAGCTGCAGCCACAAGCCAAGCCATCACGGGAGCGTGCACAAACTGAAGCTATAATGTTGTTTACTATACGCTTTTTCTTCGTAGTTACACTTTTTAGTGGTCTTTCAGTTGATCTGGATCGTTTGCTGACCGCAGAAGAATCAATAACGATCGCTTACAGTGTTTGAATTTACTGCAACCATCTTCTTCCTGTGTCAAAACTGTTGGGGATGTGGATGCAGCGTGATTTGACATCACATCCGCAGGGCAGTGCGGGAAATTCGTCCACCAAATTGCAACTCTTTATGCAGCACACCGTCTGTTCAAGGCAACGGAGAGAGACGTGGGAGGGCTCATTCTTTTTGGTTTTTAACGCTTCATCACCCATAATTATTAAAAAATGGGACATGCTTGTTTATTCTTTTGTAATTCCCGCCTCTAGTCCCTTTAAGTGTGTATCCTCGTCAAATCAATGCTTGGTTGACCCTGAGCTAAACTTTAGTTTAGGTTCCCTCATGCACAAAATTTTTTGTGTGAATAAATGAGTCTTTTCTTACCTTACGTTATAATACAGCAAATCCATATCCCAGCTCTTTACAGTTATGCAACACTGTTAAGCTAAATAAAGGTGGTGTCCAACCAATGATGTGCAAGAGCAACTTCCTACTCTTCCTTTCATTGCAGTGAATAATAATCGGAAAGGCTTTTAGGTCAGAAGGGTTTGAATGTCTTCACAGAGTGATAATAATGACTAAGTGCTGTGGAGCTCAGCTTCAGTCAGTGAAGGAATGAAGATTGATCTGTGAATCAATATTTGTGACTAATAAATGCACACAAAATACATAACTTGTTTAGAAATTAGATTTTCAAGCAATTCTGTAGTACAAGGAAGTGTGTTGGTGTTTGGCTGATTCTGTACAGACATTGTTTTACACCCACAGATGATACTAATGTTGGCTCAGTTGGTTAGCAACCTCAGTTCTGGTAGTACCAAAAAGATAATCAGGGAGTGTTATCAATGCACTTCCATGTACAATGGAAAGTAGGGCTGGGACAATCCCCAATTAAATGGTACATTGGCAATTGGAAGGTTGCCAGGCAATTTGCTGTTTATCAAAACAATTTTGGAAAAAAACAAAAACGGCACTCGCTGTGCATTTAGAGATGTTTCTGGAGGAAACACATGACTGTTAGAGAAGCCCCATTTACAAACAGACCTACAATCCACATTCTCTCTCCTCACTGCATATAAATGTTGTTTTAATGTGTAACTACTGAAATGTTCACACAAGAGCTTTCATAAAGAGAGTTCATGAACACATCATCCACCAAAGCTGATTTTAAGGTTGTTAGTGCAGTCTAGCCTGGATAGAAGTTAAAATATCAAAGAATTATACAATTACATAGTATTAAACATATTATTAGTAATATATACATATACAATACATGTATTAAGTATAATAGTACTTTTTACAAAGCCATGTCACAAGAGTTTCAGCTCAAATACAATCAAATTAGGATTATTCACGCAGCCATGCTAACTGGTAGTGATCAACATAAGACCCTGCCCCCTTGCCAATTTAATCGCGTATTGGCAATCTTGAGCAATGACAATCAACAATTTGAAATTTAGAGGCAATTGCACAGCCCTCATGGAAAGCTGTATCAAAATTGTATCAATTATACTGTTTCATGTTATTGAAAATCATAATCAGAATAGGAAGGAAAGTTAACTGAAATGAATTATATTGAAGCTATTATGTTCCTTGCTTTAAAGGAGAACTCTTAACTTTTTTACCTCAATAAATGCTTTTCGGAATCCCTATGGGGCTAAACAAAGTGTTTACGGAGCGATTCAATGTTTCCCCCCCTCCCGCCAGTGCCTCTGGCCTGCGAGCAGCTCTATGCAACTTTGCCTGCACCGACCCGAGCAGAACTTGCAACAACAGAAACTGCTGTACGGTACTCAGGTCCCTTATCTACCGAGCTGCTTCCAGTGCTGATTTGAACCAGACTACCAGCGGTAATTCGAAGAAAACATTTCATTAGCTTCACACCACGTAAACACCGGCTCCTGGCTCTCATAACCAACTCTTTGCTGGACCAGAGCGATTTAAATAGAGTGAATAAATAGTTGTTTAAATAACAGAAAACAATATGTCCAACTGAATGATGTTAAATCCAATGTACAAAGGGTAATCAGTGGGGTTCCCCAGGGGCCTGTTTTGGGGCAATTTCTGTTCCTATTATACATAAACAATATATTTGAATCAACATTGAATTTGAGAGCCATTTTATTCACTATTTAGCCACTAGGGCCCCGAGCTGAAGTTACTGAGTTTTGCTTTAAAGATCCATGACTCAAATTCTCCTTCATGGAACAAGATATAGCATAGCTTGTCAGCACTAAACATTTGTACTTTGTAGCATTTACTGAAGAGATGATGTCTTCATTGGTGACAGGGGTAGTAATGGATGGATGTAGTAATTTTGTTAAAAGATTTCCAAAATGCAACTTTTCCTAAGCGGGAATCAAGATATAGACAAGTTTCACGGCCAAAACCATGGGAGCCACAATGTCTGCTAGTTTCTGCAAAGGACTTCCGTTTACCACAGTTACAAGGAATTTTACAATGAGGAGATATGCAAATGAACAACACATACAAAGAGCTCCCAAGCTCGATGATTGGAAATTGTTAAATCCAAAAAGCGTTGTGGGACATATTGTGCCATACGTGGCTGCAGCGGCCACGTGAACAAAACAAACAAAAAAAAAGAAAGGTTGTAAAGTGAGCAAACTTACATAGGACGGCAGCTGTGCGGTTGCATGACTGACCAGGTTCAGCTTTACAGGTGCAGCCCGCAGTCTCCACCTCTCCATCCTCCGTAATCACCACCCAAGCCTTCTGACAGGAATCATTCAGACACTGGCTTGATTGAACATCCGCCTTCATGGATAAGTAAGCTGTTGTGTTTGTGTCGGTTATCAACACACAGCCAACTTCGTCACTAAGCCTATGGCGGCTGAATGTCATAGCAGGGTGAAGAATCAATAAAACATATTTTATAAGAAATAAATGAGATTGGTGCCATTTTAGAGACATCACTATTCAATGTAAATAAACGCAGATATTACTCGACTGGAAGCGCTTGGCAGAAATTGATTGCCTGCAGAAGTAAACCAGAAATGTTTATGTATACAGCAGCACAATGCAGCTTGTAGATGAAACAGTTCACTTTCTCTGAAGAATGTCTCTTCAAGGTTTTACCATGGTACATCTTAGGGCTGTGGCAGTGATATTCTCCTGTCAAGAACATCTGACCACAATTTTCTGGCAGGTGTTTTGGTATTTTCAGGACTTTTAAAGGGAGTTTATCTTTCTCTGTCTTGCTACCCATGACATTGAAGAATACAGATACCATGAGTGCTAAATGTTGTGCCATGGAGGCCCTGGCCAAGCATGCGATGAGCTGGAGTTTTACCAGTTTTATCTACCACCTCAATCTGAACATCCATAAAGTTCAAATAATAACAGAAAGACACACATCTAAGTTAAATTAAGAGGGCTGTGGAGTCTTCCATAGTGGAAATACATATGATCCTCAGTTCATTGATGGCAGATGGGGTTAAAGTCTTTATTTTGCCTCTAAAATACAAAAGAAGTCTAAAAGGTTAATTCACACAGAAATATTAGCTACCAATTTGTGTTTCCACTACTCTCTACACTCATAACTTTTTAAGAGGGAGATAACAGCCAGGTTGGGTCGTGTTGGGGGGGGGATTGTTGCCAAACTTCTTCCCCATTGTGTTTTTCCCAGTGCAGTGCTGGGATAGTTTGGAGAGCTTGCTCTGTTCCCGCAGCGACAGACTGCGGCCCCTCTCTGCCGCGCTCAAGGGCCCTTGAGGCGGCCATTATCTGGACGCCCGCCTCGCCGAGGCATATGGGTAATTACTGAGCTAATAGAGTGATGGAGGGAGAGGCAGAGGCAGGAGCCTAGGCCAATTAGATGATGCATTAGTGCTCTGTCTTTTGTAAGCACCTAATGTGTGGGGAAAGGATGGGGTAGATAGAGAAAACGTGTCATTTCTGAAGGGTCAGGATCCTTGAGCAAATGCAAACAGTCTCTCCCTCACAGACACACACACACTTATGAGTCTCAGTAGCTGCACACACATACACATAACCATGTGTGTCTGAACACATAGACACTGACACTACATTTGCACTTAGAATGTACCAAACCCACACACACACACACACGTGTACACACTGATTACTGTGCTTTGTTTTGCTCTTTTCTCTAAGTGTCTGAAGAGTGTGAAGTCGTAATTATAGCACACTCTGGCTTTACCTCATGCTTACATACACACATAAACACGAAACACACAAACACACACACACCCACACACACAGCCACACACACATACACACACATAGACGACATGCAGATGAGTCCAAATAAACGAGGAGACCCTGCCCAGTCTATTGAGGTCTGCTATGAGAATCCACTCCATCAATTACATTAAAGAGGCTGCCTAATGACGGCCACAGCTGTAATCACGCTCAGCTGAAGCATTTTACACCCCGCTTCTTTGTTTTCACCTATTATCATCCATCCCACAAAGGAGAGAAATTCTATCTCAAGCATCAACGCAGTGCTTTGAGTTAAGAACGTGCTTTTTGTCATCATCCAGTTTTGTCAGATTGTGCATCAGTGTTTTGGCAGTTGCAGCTGGAGTTGTATTTGGCATGAAGGGGAGCAGCAAAAAGTTGTCAGCTCACTGCAAAGTTTTCCACTTTCTTTTTTCCCCCTACTCTTACAGGTTGCAACAGGGAAAGCCAGACTTTTTGGTCTTGGATGTTTTGCTTTAGTGTGAGAATTTCTCTTATGCATAATGTGTTGACATTTTTAAGATTGCCTTGATCCCAGTGTTACAAGATTTGTACATCAACCATCATAATAAGTTGTGATCGAAACCTCTCCCATTTTTCCCAGGTCGCTCGCTCCACATATCAGCTGTTCCTCCTATCACAAACATGTACTCTTAAATCACTGGCAAAGAGCTCTGCGTCATTAACTTAATTATTATCCCACTATCAATTAGTTACAAAACAGTTTCATCAAAGGTTGGATGCAGACAGCATGTGATTAATAGACTAAACAGTCTATGCAGTGCTACGCCTGTGACAATAACTCCAAGGACCTTATGCGTTCCTCTCTACCTGACCGAAGTGGCCGGCCACTTCACCATCAACCCCACAATTACAGACATGCATTTGTGTGTTTTAGTGGGATGCTGAATATTGGATTGAATCATTGTTATTCATTCAGTCCCAACAGATGAAATTATAATAGCTATGTATTATTACTATTATTCCCTATCAAAAATAGCAGCCCTCATTATCAAACAAAAGACTCTATTACTGATATCATTATCAAAAGGGGAAATTGAGGAGGGGTCTGTGCTCTGTAGGGTCTGTTCAGTGTTTAAATGACTTTGTTTTACAGCCCCTTCGTGGGATTTTACTGTTATCCTGATTGGCATATACATTTTCATTTTTTTTAAAGCAGGTCAGCTTCACATCTTTAACCTTGTTGAAGCTGAGTGACAATGTGTGAAGTTAGTAGGGGATTATTGTAAAATGGTGAAGGCACGGCTCTCCTATCATGTGGTTTTTGTTTTATGGTGACTGCTGAAATACCTTAATTGCACCTAATTTATGTCTACCTTTGTTGAGGAGGAAAGGGGGTAGGATTGTGGGGGGTAAACTCGATTGAGCTTGCATTTTCACATCCGCATTGATCTTTTGTGCAGGCAGGAGAAGCTACAGGAAGGTTCAAAGACATTCCCCAGTCTGAATCACCTTGAGGATCTTGCTTCAGGTGGTCTTAGCACCACTGAGCCACAAATTAAAGTCACCCATAAATGGGAGGTAGCGTGACAATATGTTTTAGAGATCCTTAAGAGGAAACTGAGAGCTTTTAAAACAACCAAAGCTAAATTTTGTCCCATTGTAAGAACATGTTTAGGTTCCGACAGATGTCCATTTCAACCACAACCAAGAACTAGAGCACAGGGATATTATAGGATATATTTCTTTTGTTCTTTTTTTTTTTTGTTTGTTTTTAATAAAATAACTGTCATATCATGTGCTCATATGTATAGCTGTTTTGTCTCACTCTTCCTGTTTATATTAGTGATAAGATTTTTATATTTTTACTTAAGATCAAATAAATTAGCGAAATCAGACAGCAAACTCATAAACAGGTTTCTTTTCATTCTAACTTCTAATTGCAATAATAACACAGATTGTACAAGCCAGCATAACTGCGGTGAACTCTTAATACTTATTCATTACCTGATGTCTATTTGTTCATGTAATGTTGCTGGTAAATCTTGACTGAACTTATTTCTGAATGTTGAATTTGAAATTATACAAGAAACCTTTCTAAATAAGGCTCATAACCTTTATTTTGATTTTTGTAAACCACACAAGTATGTATAACTATGGTAATTATATTATCTGAAGTAATATTTGATTAATAAAGCTTATTTTGTTTTCTTGTTTTTTCAGTTATAGTATTCTTGAATTTATGTTTTCAGCCACCGAAAAAAATCATACTGACAAAGTTCACTGCTTTATTTTTTACAGTCAGTCTTGAACAGTTTAAATGCAATGGCATGTTAAAATTCTGTGTTGATTCATTTGTGGAGGCTGACCATTTCCTGAGCAGAAGTGAGTATTCGTAAATGAGATAGTAACAGAGTTATATTTTCAGCATTAGGTCAATGAAAGTATTTTATTGTCATGAGCAATGAGCACAGCCAGAAACAAGTCCCCCTGTTTAACCAAATTCTTACATTGCTATCCATGAAAATGCAGAATAAAAAGCCAGTTTCTATCAAATATCAGTTCCATAAGTGTTGGATTTACATCATTAAACTTTGCTGTAGAATCACATTTTTTCCATCATCAGTTGTGTTTTGTGGTTGTTTGGGATTTCCAGCTAGGGAGACAAAGTCTGGCATGCTACTTGTGAGTAGTAGCCTAACTAGGTGGCAATATTTGTGTGTTTGAAAGATTTACATAAGCCTAATGCACTGTGTAAATACTGCTCAACAAACAAGATGAAGGCTTTACCCTCCTCTATATCCCCCTGCTTGTTAGTGATACAACAGAGTAACGGACTCTGGGACAGTGAAGCTGAAAACAAAACGCATGCTAATGCGTGACCTGGCTCTCCAGCCTCACCTCCTATGACAGAGTGCCATAGTTCTCAAGTACAGCCAATCTGGTCCTTAATCTATCAATAGGAGGCCCTCCTCTCCCAACATTCAGACTCATAACCATCCTTCCATCCTCCAGACAGAGAGCTCTCTCCTCTCCTCCTGTGCCACCTCCCCACACACATTGGCCCCTGCCCCAGTAAGACCAGTCTCCATCTCCTGCGGGCTGAAGGACCCTTCAGACGTCTACTGAGAAAGAGCAGAGGGGTGGGAAAAAATGGAGTAAAGAACACAAGAGAGCAGAGAGAGTGAGAAAATGTTAAGAAGAAAAAGAAATGGCAGAGATGTGAAGAGAATGATTGAAGGAGGAGGTAGAGGAGATGGATCGGGCCCCTAAGGGTTGTGGCTATAGTTCATGTCGTGCATTAACATGGGAAGCTCCGGTATTCTCTGTCATGCTAATCTCACTATTGTGGTTCTTTGTTGTGTTGGCTGGTGTCTGCGAGTGTCACATACACTCTCCCCTCTTCCTTTGCTTTCTTCTCTTTATACTCTCCTTTAGAGTGGACGATCAGAGGGAGTAATAGGGGGTAAACAGCTCTGTTATCTAAAAGGATTACATTTGAATAACTAATACATTGTTAGCATTACCATTCATTATTTATTCAACCCTGGAAAGGTGCTAGGCATTTTCCAAACAAGCCTCAGTTGTTGTTTTTTCAGTTGTTGTTTGCAGAAGGAATGCTTCCAGGAATCAGGACACATGAAAGAAAAGAGAAAAAGGAAAATGTTAAAAGCTCGCCATCATCAGCTCTGTCCACCCCGGGGCACAGTAGTGCTTCGCCCGACCTTGTTGCATGTTTCACTCAAAGAGGGAAAATTCAGTACAGTGCAGAACAGTCAGCAAGCTGTTTTTGCTTTCCTCCTGATTACTTTATCTGTTTGAAATCTTGGACGGTAAGAGTAATTGTGAGAGCAGGTTGAGCCAGAATTTCCTGGAGGTAGCATATCTCTGAAGTCTCAGTTGGTGAGGATGGAGGAGAGGAGGGGGATCTCCTCCTGCGTGTTTATCCACAGTAATCAGGTGTCTGTGGAGCAGGAGTGGAGGCTTGGCAGTAGGGGGACGCTGCTGCATTAGACAGGAATGAATAGCAATGTGCCAAGCCTGGCACAGAAACACTTTAGACACAGCATCCTTTTTGATTTGGTCAAAACTTCAGAAGGGAGGGAGAGTTGTTTAAACTGTTTTGAGCTGGAGCAAACTGGGCCACTGTTTCAGATTTGTTATCATGTCTTTTTTTTCTTTCTCCCTCCTTCTCTCTCTGCCCATGAACTTTTGCTGCAAAGCAATGGGGAGGAACAAAAGAAGCCGCTCTGGGTTGACAAAGAGCAGAATAGATGGTATGCGAACGACAAGCCACCATCTGCTCTGGAGGACGACCAAAATCTTGACACACTTCAGCAATCCCACAATCCCCTGCTCTAGGAGCGTTCCAGGCACCCCATTCATACCCCTCTGCTCCCAGAGTCTGTGTGATTTCCCCCTTTTCTCTCCTCCTCAATTAAGTCATTAATTCCTTTCTTCACCCCCTCTTAATGACCGCAGAGGCACAAACAAGCCCTGGTTGCTTCCTATTGAGGCCCTGTGATTGGGCATAATTGCTGCAAGGGTCTAAGTATGGAGAAGCTGGAATGAGAGAGGAGGGATCCATTGTTTTTTTTTTTTGTTGTTGTTGTTTTTCTGAGAGAAGAGCTCAGAAGAAGATGCACATTGGGAAAGATCCGTCCTCTCTTGACCTGCACCATATTAGTGTCAGTGAACACTGCAAAGTCAGTGGAGGGACTAATGAAAATGAATCTAGACTTGAAGGGTGAAGAAAAAATACTGGAATTTTTCTGTGTAGAAACACAGGACTGCCGTAATTTCCATAATAAACAGCAGGTCTTTGTCCACCTCTAAATTTGACACATCACATCTTGATCATGCAAGTTTCAATACTGCCATGTGCTGAGTGCTTCAGGTAAAGGATTTGTTGCCAATGACCGATAGATTCATAACCAAAACTGCAAGTTATGCTTTTTAGGATATCGTGTGGTACATGCACGGTGCACTGCATGCCTTCTTTTTTTCAGCTACAGTATCTACAGAAGGAAAATTCTTCCTTGGACTAGATGTTGGTCCAGTTAAAAGAAGACTCAGAATTGTTTGTGGCTGGTGCTGGCACATTGCATAGAGCCATCTAATGGCTTTTAGCTCGCAGTGTCCACCAAGGATGCCCTCCAAAGGAAAGGGAGTCCAACATTCCTCCCAAAAAATCAGCCGTCTTGTTTGGCTGATTGTGCATTATGTGACCATCTGCAATAAACTGGGAGTGTGTGTCTGTGTGTGTGTGTGTGTGTTGTGGCTTGGGGTGGGGCTGGGGTAGCTGAGAGATGTGCAGGGAATTAGACAGTCTTTAATAACACATTTTGGGGATAAATGCATTTTTGAAATACTCACAGATTGCTCCATTTATAGCTGTGGAGGAGCAGAAACAGAGAGAAAGAGAAACAGAGGGGAACAGATAGAGTAAATCTCCAGATTAGAGATTAGCCATAGTAGCAGATTTAAAGGGTTGTCTGGTCCTCTGCCAGCCTGCTCAGGCATCGGCTGGCCAGGCCTGCCATGGTCCTTCTAAGTAGATCACTCAGCCCTTACTGAGGATGCCATGTACTGCTGCTGACTCCTCTGGTCATTCTTTCTTTATCTTCCTATTAGAAAATCAGACAAAATGACCTCCCTTATTTACAGACACAGGATGGAATTGAAGAAAAGGATTTTTTTTTTCCAAGTCTTTTGGGCCTTTTGCCTAGTTTCCCCCCTTAAATTAAAAGTCCAAAGTCCTCTCGCTAATGTCCAGATCAGAGGAGCAGTAAAGTGCAGACACTGAAAGCTCTTTGCTAATTTTGGAAGAGGTGGAAGGGCTGAAAAAATGAGGGTTGGAGGTATTTTTTTCCTTTTTAATATGTAATGGTAAGGGTGCGTGTTTATGTGATGCAATGTGTGATGTTCCCCTTGGCCCAATGATTATCTTTGACATTTTATGGCCTTTTAAGCAGTTCTTATTGGGAACTAATTCCTGTTTTTATATGGGTGTAAGTAATCTGCTCTAATCGGCAAATTCACCAAAACACACTCACTCACATGTATACACAGAAAAGGCAGTGGGTCAAATAACTATTACACACACTTGTGGTGCAAATCCCATTGAGGCTAAGCTGCAGGGGTTGGTCACAAGGGGTAGTTCCAAAGGTAAGAGGTTAAATATGATCTGTGGGAACTTTTACTGCCTCAGTCACTTAACCCCTCTGTGTATTTTTAATCGGTTTGGGGATATGTTTAAACAGACATTTGGGGCATCTGTTTACTTCCTAAATCTCATGAGCATATGAGTGCATTGTTAACAGCTGGTCACATCTGCAAGTGCACTGATCTAATGACTTCATATAAATAAAAGGTTATTGTTTTAGAATTACATGGTTGAAATTATGAATAATAAGCACAACTGCAAACATGTGTGATTAAATGTGAATTCTTGCAGGGCAACATCAGGAATATTCAATTATTGTCTCAAAATAATGTGAATAATTGTGTTGCACTGTTCTGACAAAGCCTTAGACAAAGACTGAGCAGTCATAACTTGCCCTACATTATTCTTCACTAAGCTGCTTACAACCCAGTTGTGGTCTGATACCAAGATGAAATCTTGGAGAGGCGTGTCTCTGGACCCAGGAAGCGGTGGCCACTGATTTGAGAACAGAGCTCTTGGATGGAAGATGTGCTCTGGGGGTATCACACACACCCCAAAAGACGGTGGGACACAATGAGAAATCACAGCTCTTTCACTTTCCGTCCATCTGCCCGCCATGGAGCGTGCTCACTGTGTGCCACTTGGCTTAATTCTGTCCCATCAGCCACCACAAAAGCCCTCCGATCCAATCACAGGGATCAGACCTGGGCCAAGACCATGAGATGGGGAGCCAAGGAACAGACCAGAATCAACAGCCCATTCTCTCAAGATCACACGCACACACACATAGAAAATATGGAGGCAAGAAGAGGTGCAGAAAACGAATATGGAGGACAGCATTTCATCAAAAATGTGCACCACAATGAATGAAATTTTTCCATCCTATTTTCTTCCATTGGACTTAACTTTTGGAATTGATAAAGAGATGTAAAAAATCTAACAAAATTTAAAGTGAAAAGTTAACAAATGCTACATTTCTAAGGCCAGAAGATCAGGACAAAAAATGCTTTTCTCAAATACCTCACATTCCCTCTGTCTGTTTATCACTCTGCTTCTGCCTTTCACTCTCTGTTAATTGTCTGAGAGCAGGTCATCAGTAGCAGTGCATTAGAATAATGGAAATAGATGGCAGAGACCTACGGATGGCAACACAAGCCATCTTCCCTATTTGCATGGCTGTGTGCTCTGGGACAATTATGTCATTATCACAGACTTCTGTATGTGAGAGTGCATGTGTGTGTGTGCTGGGTGACAGGTGGGCAAATGAAGCAACCAAGTGCCAAGAAAATCTGAATGCACACTTTAGTTTCTCTGTTTCTTGTTGAAGTCTCTTGATATTTTCTTTCCTGTTTGTTTTATTAGATGAGTTTCAATTATATGGTTTTAACTCAAAAATCTCAAGACCGTTGTTTAGTTTTTTTTCTGCATAATTTAAATGTTTCTTTCTGAATTAGTTCTAATAACTGAGTTGAAGTGACTGTGATTGTTTTTTCCCTAAAACTTAGAATCTAATATGTTTTTCCCCATATAGATACAGTAGACACCAGGAAAACAACTGGAAAAATAAGTCATTTAAACCTTTGCTTTCTTTAATGAACTCAAATTTCAAAACATTCAATGATTAGTTAGTGGGTCGTGTGCAGGCTAGTCAATTTTATACTTATGAACAAAGCCTGCATGCTGAAATTTGTAAAGAAATTTTTTTGTTCTACTGATCATTTCTCCCTTTTGATGAAAAAAATGGGGCTATCTATAGATCATTGGAAAGCCTGATTAGTCACCTTTACAATGGGGTATCACTAAGGACCATGCTCATGTGGAATGAGCAACACAGCACAGTGTGGGGGACATGCCCCCCAAAATGGTCAAAATCCCCTATAATCTCCTGTTAATAGAATACTCACAAATAGACATATATAGGCCAGTTTGTTTGGTTTTTTTGTACCTATCCATAGCTCAAGACTATGACCTTGGCCAGGAAAACAAGTACCATCACCTTGTTGGTCTACTTCAAGACTTCAAGAACTCCTTGTATCAGGGACTGAACCAAGATGCTGTGACAGACATCTTTGTTGATGGTATAGATGTTAAGTTGCAGAGTGTGAGCAGGCAAATATACAACGTTTGCAGATTCTCTTAATAACAGCATTTTGTATATTCAGTCTGGGATTAATAGATTATTTTGCATTTAATTTAATTTAGTCTCATCAGGCTTTTGCAGCACTAAAATATCAAGCTCCATTTCTAAACACCATTACATCTCAAACTGATATTGAAAACTACAGCATTCACAAAAGCTGACTGGCACTTGCAGCATTTATTAATATTTATAAAACTGCTTATTGTTTGAAAATAATTTTGGAAACCAAACCAGTCACCACAATAGCTATAGAACGTCATTATATGCTACTACAACCAATGAATATCTGTAATCTCAATATTTCTCAGCAAATACATTGTATGCATAAGCAGATGTTAAACAGAAAAAAAAAGATTAATAAGTAATACTAAATTAATTTGTATAACACTTTCCACAGATTCAGAACCACAAAGTGCTTCACAAAACAGCAAAAATAAAACAGCACAGAATACATGATAATGGATAATAAAGAGAATTTAGACTAAGCAGCAACGTGATGACAAGGAGGATGCAGGGATGGTAGAGAAGTACATTAAAGGGTGTTTGTTTGGGAGACCTTGGATTGAATTCAGACTGGACTTTAACTTGCTGTTGTTAGTTTTAAGCATTAAAATGACTTGGTTATCACATGATCCCAGATGAAGAATCTAGAGCAGGGATAAGTGGCCCGATCCTCAGTCCTACAAGTCTTAGATGATTTCCAGATTTAAAACAACTGAATCGAATGAATGCATCACTGAGTGGGACTTGATTACTTTAATTCAAATCGAGAGTGTTGAAGCAGGGAAATATCTCAAACTTGCAAGACTGAGGCTCTCAAGGATCGGAGGAGCCTACCCCTGAACTAGAGGAAGCTTAAATAATTAAACTATGAGACCAGTGTCAAAGCAGCTGAAGACAGCAACAGATGTGTTATTGTAAAAAAGAAAATGCAGAAAGCCAGAGTTAAAAATCCGTTGTCTGTTATTCAGCTACACCTGAATCCAATATGCTACCTGCTGGCTCTATAGGCAGAACTCTTGGTTGAAAGATTTCCATAAAGATGTGTGGCTTTAATTAACACCGAAGTGGTGGTTGCTATGACGACACATAATCTTGAAGAAAAAGCCTTGTTAAAGTTAAACTTGTACTTATTTGTCGACATGACCCAGTGTTATCCTCATTATTATCTGGACTGAGAAAAAGTGCTCATTCATATCAGAAAAGGAGATTTCCTTTCATTACAGGAGTTTTTGTCATTCCTTATTTCTGTGAACTTTTTTTTATTTCAAATATTGAAAATGGGCCCAAAAGCTAAAATGTTAGTAAAGTTTTTGACATAGTGTCATGGATCCACAATGACACCCCAGGCTGTAGAAAGCAACCTATTTCATAGCAGTTCCACAAACTGAAGCACCTACAAAGTGAATCTATAACACCGACAAAATCAGCACCTCATGGCTGTGGATAGAGGGTATATTTGCTGGTATATCCTTTTTATTTCACTGCACCGATAGGTTATGGATTCCTGATTTCATGCCATAAAACAAAATCTGTGCAGATAAAAGTCTGCTGCCAACCAGGAAAGTACCCCCCCTACCACCACCCTTTTTTTTTTAGTAAACATACCACAAACTGAACTCAAATACAAGGGAATTCCCATCTCACTCTCCCCACCCATCACCCTCTGACCTCTTTAAGCTATATAAGGATGCAGACACGGCCTTTCCTCATTTCCAGTCTGCTTGTGAAAAAATATCAGACAGACAAAAGAAAACAGCAGCCAACATCATTCCTCCTTCCTCTTTTTCTCCCTTCACCCCTGAAATAAGTGAAGGTTGTCAAAAATGACAGGACCTCTTCAGATACCCTGGACTTAAGAAAACAGTGCAAAAAGCAGAAAGAGATGACCTTTGGCTCCAACAAGTGTCCCCTGCCTCCGCTCTACACGGCCAACACTTCCTGTACTCATTAAGACAGGGAAGAAGAGGCCACCTGCTAACCATGCTCTGTCACCTTTCATGGCGGATGTGTTTGTATGTGTGTCTGTGCTGCGGCTCTACTTAAATTTGATCCCACTAAAACACGTAATAACCTATTGAAATCACCAGCAGCCAGACGCCTTTCACTCCACTTTCAAAAACAGCCGGAAACATACAAAGTACATGTTTTTTATGGTGGCAGCTGGATCACAGCATCTCTGAATTTTAAAAAAAATTTGTATTGACGTGACAAATCGGAGCAGTTATGAACATGAACAACAAGAGGCCATTAAATCCATCAGCAGAGTCTTCAGGCTGTTTCAGTAGCATCAGAGATGTTGGACAACATGCATTTATCTCACTAGCAGCATGCATTGTGGAGAAAAGGTGTGAGGTCTTTTTTTTTCCCCCCGTGAAACCTCTTAGCGTCCCATAATCAGGAGTGATAATGTGTCTCATTCTATGCTAATGTGTGTGTTTTACAGCAATCAGGCGACAGGTGATGATAGCACACGCTTAGAGATGTTCTGCTGTGTGCGTGTGCTGCGGGTGTGTGTGCTTGCGTGCAAGTATGGACGCAAGGCACCATTAGTGACTTCCCAGGTCCTCTTCAGGAATACAATGGGCGGCGAAATTGCTTTAATGGAAAAAGGCTAATGTGAGACGCACACACACACATGCATGAACACACACTTGAACACACCGCCTTAGTAAATCACTCAAGCCAGTGAGAGGTAGAAAAAGGGAGGATATTATCACTTACACTTGAAAAAATAGAGATGGAGGAGATAAAATAGACAGTGAGGAGAGAGTTGGTGCTGCTCTTCTTCCACTTTATGCTTCCACCCACTAGAGTCAGTAGTTTTCCAAAACAGGGCCACAGACTCACTAGTTAAGATATTTTTCTGGCCTGTCTGCTTTCTTCAAACATGCAAGTCTGATGTGTAAAAAGAGAAAAGGACGGAGACATGAAAAATGACTGCGTCAATTTAAACATGTGACTTTTTAAAAAAAAAAAAAGTTGAGATATGTAAAAATGCCATTAAAAGTAGAAAACAAACAATTGAGAGGCTACTTTGTTTTTACAATAACCATGTATTCATGTTCTCAACATATTTTGTTTATAATGATGATTATTTTTTTCATACGTCTTGGTTGTGTACTATGCCTGCTGTTGGAGGTCTCCACCACATAGCATACCAGTAAATTCTGACCATTGAAACTTTTGGATTTGCAGTCTTGTTTTGCATCTTGTGAAGATGTAGCATCAATTTGTGAGGGTGTGCACTGCCAAAAAATACAAATTCATCAGGTATCCATCCATGCATCAACATGCAAAAACTTCCTCTCTCCGGTTTTTGTGTAAGTACATTATGCATCATTCATCTATTCATTTATATAAAACAGGCTGTTGGTGTAAATATATAAAAATCTCCAAATTTCCATCATGATTAAAGGTGATTTAGAGGATGTTTTGGCATTTTAAGAAAGCAGAGACTGTCAGCGAGTTTTTCAATAAAGTACATGTGTAAGACCAACCTGCTAGATTCACACTCCCCCCCCCCCGCCACAGAACACAATTTCAGAGACTCCCAGTTTTTATGAAAGGGGTAAAATTCCCCCCATTACAAAAACAAAAAAAAAAGAAGAGTGTTTTAGCGACCAGAGGATGATTTCCCTGTGTATTGGAGGTTTCCTGCGATATATTTCACATCCTTTTTATTCTCTTTTCCTTTAATATTATAAAAAAAAAAAAAAAAAAAAGGAAGAGGTTTTTTTTTTCCTCTTAAAATATTTTTAAGCTTTTAATTAATCATTGCATATGGGGTAGTGAATCCAGTTTTATTGAATATTGCAAAAATTGTTGAAAGAAACATCTTCTATAACACCTTTAAGACCTTCCCAGACAATGATGTGGGGACGGCAGCATTTGTCCCCTCAAATTCAACATATATAATCCAATATTAATATTGCCTTTATAGTTTCTTCATAGAAAGTCACCCATGTATTATTTGCTAACGCACCCCTGTGCCTTCATAAATGCTAGCTTCTGGACTGTTAAAAAGCTGGAGAAGGCAGTTTTGGATCAGCTATAGCTCCATCTTGCCATCTGGAGTCTGTGTCTGTTGTAAGAAAAAAAAAAACTTGTCAAAAGATTTTTTTATCAGTTCAACTACAGGAGACTTTGCTGCTCATTTGAAACAAAATGGTTTTGTTGACTTGACAAATTCTTTAAAGCAGCAGACAAAAGATATATTTTCATCCTCCACTTCAGAAGTGAAGTAATATTGATGCAATGAGTTGGTTGATTCCCCCTTTTTGTCCTAAAAGAAAAACACAATTTTTCCATGCATATCATCCATGACACAGCACATGAGTAGGATGAGTTAGACTGTGAGCCAGTTTTAACACAATGAACTGAGAGTTTTCTATGCATGCACCCACTGATACCTTTTATAAACAATACTTTCTGTTAGCATCTGGCAGCCGAGACCTCACAGTGTAGTCCCATCAACTGAAGACAACGTTTGCATAACATCAACAAACAGCTCACGCTCTTTTATTGTCTTTGAGAGATCGGTCTGCACGCACACACTGAGCACACAATGCTCCTGCACTGCTCTGGAAGACAAGGCACGTTTCTCCTGTGCTACCAATGGTCTCATTTGCGCCCTGCTCAAGGCTGGCAAGGCCTGCAGCATCTGTTTGACTGGAGGCCATGCCATAAGGTGCCAGGACTCCAAGGATCCTCCACACTCCCTCAAGAACACTGCTCTCTGCCCTGCTAACCTCACCCCACAGCCCCTTTTACCCCTTTTACACTTCACTGTCAGATGTTGCTCTCTCCTCTTACCTGAGACACCTTGATATCATGATGTTCATTTAACTCGTTGGCCTTTTCTTTTTTAAAATCCTTCCCAAAGCTTAAAATTCATTCCTCTCCTTCTGGCATGTCACTCATCTTGCATCTTCTCCATAGCCTCAGGCGCATCAAAGTAACCCTCCCACCTGGTTGCTTCTTTTGCTAATCTCTTCTGCCCCCTCCCCTCTCCTCTCTCTACCTCAAACCCCTCCATCCTCCCTTCTTCTCCGTCTAATGCCCCGTCCTGTCAAGATGTGTGACTTGTCCTCCCTTAATCTGCTGCCCCCTTTCCCCCAGCCTCCCCCTTCTCCCTCCAAACCTCCTTTGCTTTTTCCCCCTGAGGGTGAGTGAGATGTCATCTGGCTGGGACGGTAACTTGGGCTGTGTGTTCCTGCGAGTGTGTCTGCAGTATCAGAATGTGTATCATTGCCAGGAAGACTTTCGCCTTGGAGGAAGAGACAGATTAGCAGGCGGAGTCTTGCTCCCAGCGCAGTGCTCAGGCTACATTCCTAGGAATGTCTCCTCCTTAACAAGCATCACATTCCCCTCCAGGTCGCCCGTGGCAACCCCCACAGCCCAGAACACAAGTAGAGAAGAAAGTGATCTGATGGTACTCGTTCTGTCATTCTCACCTATCACTCTTTCCTGTGCTGGTTTGTAAAATGCTTTAGCCCCTAAGCTCCATCCACAAGGGGTTTTTGTGTGTGTGTGTTTGTGTGGCTCTAACTGGAGCCCCTGCTTAGGCCTCTTTAGCCCTCAAGAGAGTGGATGGAGAGAATGAGAAAGAGAGAAAAGGAGGGGTAAAGTATAGACGTGATCAGAGGGAAGGGGCAATGGGAAGGCTGTCTTATGACAGAGGGGGTCTGTGGCTAACAAGCAGTGTGGAGGCACAGAAGGTGTGTGTAGTCGAGCGTGAGGAAACATTTGAGACAGCACGGGCCCACTGAGATGACCGTGGAGTTAATGCTATGTTAGTGAGCTGCTAACGGCATGCCTGGGCTCTGGCACACCGCCTTTCCACACATATCAGAGAGGCCCACAGCACAACGAAAGGAGACACCTCAGACCTGGGGGGAGGTATTACTAGTGACACATCTTTTGGGCACCGGTTGGGACTCCTTTACCATCTGAGCCTCTCGTATCATGACTCACATGGAGGCATGTGGGTTATATAAAGAAAGCCCTAAATCCAATGTGGCGTAGAAGGTGAGGTAGAACAATGCTCGGAGCAGGAAAGATAACTGGCACTTCAAGTCGAGGTATACAGAGAAAGCTTTATGCAGCAGGACACCCGGGGTAATTTGACTTGAAGGGCGTTGAGACCTCTCCCAGGGTTAGCAGGCATTTAGCCTGGACTGCGCTGTTACCAGACACTGTTTCCTGTCTTGGTTTACCTCTAGATACACAAATCCAGTGATGCATTTAAGACATTTTATTTAATTTTACATTCAACTGTAAGTAAACGTTTGCAAAACATTTAGGAATTTTTGTTTTTAACAATGACCTAAAACAACCTCTTTAGTTTTTTTTTTTTTTGAGTCTTAATTTTCCTTTCGTAAATTCCTTTTTGTAAAATGCGTTGCAAGACACAACATAAACAAAGTTAGCTGACAATGCTGTGGCTTGAATTTTGGCTTTTGGGGACAAACGATTCTACAGCAGCTTTTTGTCAGTTTCTGCACCAGCCTCTTAATGACCCATTATTTGAATCAGATGTGTTGCAGCAGAGAAACATTGAAAACCTTCAAGAGGTCTGGAGTTGATGATCCTTGACCTCAAGGTCTCAGAAAAGTGAGCTCATGCCTCTACTGTACGTAGAAGCTCAAAGAACTCGTACTGCATCAGCAGTGTTTTGGTGATATAACCTGAGAAGACAACAATCTGTTGACTTTATTTTTCAACAGCTGTTTATAAATTTGACCTAAAACAGCTGGTTTTGCATAAAACTTTTTTAAAAAAATTTTCCCAAATTTTCTCCTCCTACATTTGTTTTCCCCCTTGCTTTTTTGCTACTCTCTGGTTGAAACATATACAGCTGAACTACCCTATTAGAACCGGTCAGAATATATCTCAATATATACAAAACAGGACATGTTCATGTGTCAGTGGGCAGAAATGTGAGTGGGATCAAAATCTTTTTTTTTTATAGATATGTGTGGGCCTACCCAAGTCATTTTGGAACCTGTTGTTGTAAATGACTCTGCCTTTAAAACAAATAAAGCTTTATTTGAGTTTTTTGTGACCATTTTTAGGTACAGTAGATGTGTGTGTATCCTGGGATCGAGTGTGGTATCATAGACTGTAACACAATTTCATTTTGCAGTGGAAGTTGTTGGTCAAACACTCATGGCTCATGGATGTTGTTGAATTTCTTCCATTTGTAAGTGATTGATGCAAACCCCTCAGAAAAACTGGTTTTATAACCATTCCCAGCCTGATGAGCATTTAAAACTCTGTTTTTCTTGCTGAACTCTTCATACTGCAGAACACTTACCTACTGTGACAATCAAGCTGCAGAACTGAAAACGAAGCATTTCTGGAAAAATCTGATTTATCATTAGTTTTGATATCTTTTAATTTAGCTTGCTTGCAATGCTGTAGCACATATTTCCTTTTTTTTTTTTTTTTTTTTTTAAAGTTGCATCATAAAGGCTATTCCCTTCCCTTCAAATAATGCATGAACAAACTGCAAATATACCAGCCAACAGTGAGCTGAGGACTGTGCAACTGGTTTACGTGGAGCTCATTTATTCATGCATGAAAATGATGTAGCCTAACAATGCTGTTATCATTGTCAAATAATTAACTGAAAAAAACTACATTTATGAATACTTTTGTTTTGGAATATTAGAAATAATTCAGATTAAAATTGCCTAGCCACATAACTTTTTATCTGGAGCACTTTATTTGTTTTATTTCTGTTTTATTGTCTTTTATCTTGTCTTTTTCGCTTGAATTTCATGCTTATTGCTCTTTGTTTTTATTGTACAGTGTCCTTGTGTGGTTTTAAAAAGGCACTTTCGAATAAGATGTAATGTTATTATTATTCTATATACAAACTGTTTAAATCTATCAAATTTTGGACATAATTTCAGTAAAAGATTAAGATTAACACTACTTTTAACATCCTACTTTCTAGTTGGTCTGTCACATCCCCCTGTGGGATAAGAGGAAGAGCTAAATTACCATTTAGTGTATGTTACACTATGGGATTTATTTGCTTTATCTGGATTCCGACATTTGCTTTAAATTGTGGATTAAGTGATTGATGCTAGTTTCATCTGTACTATCCACTCTTTTTAGAATAATTTTAATCTGATTTTATCACCCATTCATTGTGTGAATTCATATGTTCAATCCTCAACTTTCAAAGGATTTCCATGGTTTTATGTGAATGGACATATTGAACAGTTAAGGTCATATGTTAAATGCCGGCTTTTTAAGGGGGGCTTCCTCTGACCTCACAGACCTAGTGGTCATAGGAAGCAGCCTGTCACTGATCTGGTTGTGTTGTCTTCTGGTAGAAATCAGCTCATTGCATCTGTATCCACAGAGCTATTGAAAGAGCATTGGAGGTGGAGGAAGTGTTTTGCGACTCAGTGGGTCAATGATCCGTTTGTTAGATCACTTAACCTTAAGGTCAGTTTGTGGCCTGCATATCTTTTACACTGTCACTTCATATCCACTGCGAATTCTGAGTGGATGCTCAAGCTTGTTTTTACTTTCTATTTCACCCAAATGGTTCAGGCAAATAGCCCAACATTACCTGAAAAATGAGAGAAGGGCACTTGATACAGTCCTGTGGCCACTAATTAAATATTAAGACTAGAAACCAAGATGAGAAACTCTTTGACAAAAGGAATTACACAAGTCGATGGAAGATTTCACATACAGGATACAGAAAAGCAGAAAACAATTCAGTCTAGAGGGATGTCAGGCTGCTGACAAATTAAACTTACATGCATTAATTCATGTATTCATGTCTTCATTATGCGTTTCCCCAGTCCACCACAGCTAAACATAAAACAAGTAAAATAAACAAAACCACAAGAAACAATTACGCAAAGACAACAAGTAAAAAATGGTAATGAAATCCCAATGTAAAGGAGAAACATCCAAATCAGCTTTCACCTGTTTTGCAGAGTTGTTCACCTGTGTCTGTAGTGTGTGCTGCTTTAATTCATTTTACCATGAGGGGGGCAGTGTGTGTGTGTGTGCGTGTGCACAATGGTAAGGATGTGTTTGTGCCTGTGTGTGTGTGTAGGGGGATAATGAAGAGGCATTGTGTCTCCTCGTAATGACATCATGGCTCTGACAGAAGCTGGAGAAGATGCCCGAGGTCTCAGAGCGGAACTCTTCAGCTTGGTGCAAGTGTATGCGAGAGTGTGTGCACGCATGTGTGTGTGTCCATCCCTGGGCTATTGGAGTCCTCCTGGACTTTGTGAACGAAAGTCAAACCATCAAAGACAAAAACAAAACCTGACCACCAGCAATATGAAGCAGAGGGCAGGCCATTTGGCTGCTGCCTTGCTGGTGCCTCAGTGTGAAAGCGATGGGTGCGGAGCTGAGGGGAGCTACGTTTAAGGAGAGACAGAGGTGGGAAAGGACCACAGAGAGAGAGAAAGAGAGAAACAGGAAGGGAGGGGGGTGGCAGGAAGTCACAGAAGGGGCTTGGGGGTCAATTCAGCCTGCAGGCTTGGGCGTCGCTTTTGGGGTTCAGAAAGAGAGACTTCTATTGCATCATGGCAGTCCTTGGTGTGTCCTCTTAATTTAGCCTCTCACCAGGAGGCTCCATCCCTGAGGCTCCACACTGAAAGTCACACACTGATAAAACACATGCACCTTGGTTCTTTGTGTGAGAGGAGCCATGTAATTAGTGGTGGAAGAAGCACTCAGGTCTCAGCACAGTGATGTTCTGTGAGGTTCCCCATTAAGTCTGAGTCCTTCATTCATTATCCTTAGTATCAACAAAATATAGTTATGGTGCTGGTGGCTCATATGATAGAGGTGGCTGTCCTCTAATCAGAAGGTCAGTAGATTGATCTCCAGTTTCTTCATGTGCCAAAGGGTCCTTGGGCAAGACACTGAACCTTAGATTGCCCCCAGTATGTTCATAGGTGTATGATTGCAGAGAAAAGAATATGGAGTGCATCTATACATAATAAGAAGTGCTGTATGAGAAACACATGTAAGGTGCTTTTTTAAAAAAATGACAAGGTTAAGGAGGTTTGATATGAGTGCAAAGAATTTGGTTGCAGAAGTATTTGTTATGCAGAAAAAAGAAAAAAAAAAAAAAACATCCCCTGAGAACACATCGATGTGTTAGAAGCGTTTGCTTGCAGTGGGTAGAAAAATTGGAGCTTGTTTTAACAGTTTTTTTTTTTTTTTTTTTTAGCAATAGTACTGTTGTTGAGTTCAACACAGCATACCTAACCTGAGAGTTCAGATCTCCTTAACTGGGTCAAAAACAAATCTGAGGGATTGAAAGAAGAAAAGGTTATAAAATATACAAATTCCTGCCGACTACAGAAGGGAGTTTAAAAAAGATAAAATAGGAAGTTTTATTTGTCAGACTTGATGGAACTTATGTTAACGATCAGGCATATGTGGCTATCAATAAAATAGAAAAAACAACTGTTTATTAATGTTATTTCTGTTCATTAAGATGAAGGATGAACACAGAGAAATACAGAAGCACTTTATGCTTAGATTCTGTTAAACACATATAAACTTGTGGAAGATATTTCATGATATAGCATCTGTGCTGCCAAAGACCTCGGGTTGCCAACTAAATCACCAGATTCCTTTCATGTTGAATGTGATCAATTAAAGTGCAAAAAATAGGTTTATTTTTTTAGTTTGACATGTTGCAACAGCTGACGTTCTACACAGACAGATCCTTCCTCATGAAGTCCACTTTTTAGTCCATATCACACAATGTCACAAAGATGTAGCCATGAATTAAATACACTCTTTATATGGAGCATAAAATACACTCGGAGAGATTCTGCAGTCATTGTGAACCCACTGAAGGCACATCTCACAGCTACACTGAGTAAGATTGACAGGTTTCTGAAGTGGGCTGGAGTGAACCTCTCGCCCTGAGTGTGTGTGTGTAATGTGAGACAGGTCTTATGACGAGCACTAATCAGCTCAGACTCTTGACCCCGTGGCGATAAAGCTGACACAAGGGAATGCACTTCGACACAACTAACAACTCCCCCACCTGTGTGCGTGTGTGTGGGCGTGTGTGCGTGTGTGTGGGTGGGTACATTAACTTGAGTCAATTCAGGTAGCTGAGGCAAAGCAGGGGCAAATATTAATTTGTAAAATTTGTAAAATGAAGTGATGCAATACCATAAGAAATACAGTATATTAATCTATTTTAAGATGCTCATTTCTATTAAAAAAAAATCAAAAGGTGGAGGGCTCCAGAAAAAATAGTTTTTTTTTAAATTAATTTATTTATTTTATTAACATTTATCGACAAAACTTTAGGAGACTATCAGATAAAAGTGAACATTCCCTCACTGCACTGTCCTGATTTAGTATAATATACTTTGATATTAAAATTTCTTTCAAATTTCCATTATTCCTGGCTTCAAGATTAATTTGGTAACTGGTCTCTGTGCTGATTTGTACACTATTTCCAAGGAGCTTTTCTATTTTACACCCCTGTCCAATATTTAGTTTTGATTGTGAATCATTGTGACCCTGTTACAATATAAAATTTGAAAAGATAAGGCAGATTAAAACCAGAAAAAAACATCAATTTTAACATCATTTAAGTGCTGATTCAGAAGCAACCTCCATACTGTCATACATCTGTACTCACTTACCCTGCATACCTGTCCATTCTGGTATTATGAGCCCAACTCTTCCTCTTTTTCACTTTCTCTGCTCACTCTTCCCTCTTTCTAGAAGGGTCCAAATTTACTCCAGAAAACACCTTTACAGAAGTTTAACTTTATCTGTTTAACACTCATTGATTAAATATATACAGTATACTGTATGCATCTCACTGTCAGTGGCGTTCTTGCACACAATTTAAAAATAAACCTCACAGCTGAATACTGTTGAATACTTTATCAAAACTTCACCAACTTCTCCATGATAAATGAGTGGCTGAAGTTTGTGCTGATATTTTATATCTGATGATTGAGTGTTAATCTTACAATGCATTTTAAGAATCTTGTCTTTGTATATTCTTGGAAAGAGCATGCTTTCACAGCTCTTTCCAATGGAGTTTCATGTAAATTCCCACATTAATTTATGTAAACTTTTTCTATTTCTTTGCATCATCTTTTTTAATTCAAAGCATCACAAATGTGCTTTACTTTTTATTTGAGTATTAACCTCTGCAAAAATACAAATGATTTTTCCATTCAGTTTTTGAACAGATAAAACAAATGTCATGTAACATGTTATGTTTACATGTGGTGTTTGGCAGATTTTGCTACACTTGGTCACAGTTGGGTTAGTTGGTTCCAGGTTTCAGCTCTTCATGCTAAGCCAAGTTAAGCAGCTGTTGACTTTAGTGCATCACCTGTGAACTCAAGCTTTACTGTAGCAGCAGGGAGCGTTTCCTACTCTTCATTCACCCCTCAGGCCGTTATTTCTGAGCCTGTGGAAGCTCCTCCTGGCTGTCACTGTAAACCTACCACATCATGCTTTAATCAACACAAATAAGCAGGTTGCCTTTCAGGGTGACCAGTTTGGATTTTCTTAAAAAACTCATACAGAGGTGCAACCTTGGGAAAAAAAGAAAAACTTTTCCAGCACTACATTGCTTAATTATTATAAAAAACACACATTAGTCTTTGTAAATTAGATTTTAATATAACTAGAAGCTTATAATGGTGCACTGCTGTGCAGTTACACAAGCAACAGGGAAAACAAAGAACAAAAAAATAAACAGTAGGTGCATCTCAAATGGGCCCTGCATGTCAGCTGGTAGCTGGGTATGAACTACACTGTGCACGTGTGTGTTTGCATGTGCATGCCGTCTCATATTATGGTCATGATGACACTTAGCTGGAGTGACAGCAGCTTTCTAGGAGCATCATCTGTCCAGCGGAAAAGGCAAATTCTTGCCTCAGAACAAACAACACACAAGAAGCACCAAAAGTGTTCATGAACTCATCCAGGTATGTTTATTGTTTTCCAGAGTGCACTGACACGATACAGAGAGGGCATTACAGAAATAAAAAAAAAAAACTGTCGAAGGTGACAACAATGTTTTCTCATTTTAAAAAAGTTAACAGGTGGAATATGAAGCTGGTAATTGTTACGTTTTGGTAACCATGCATGGCAAGAAGAACTGTGTCATCTACAGAGTGATTATCCGAGTATTGATTAGACAAATGTTTCAGACATGGTTAATATGTCTTACAACTCTTAAAAGCCTCATGATTATACAGGAAGTGATATATGGCAGACTGTAACAATAAAAATGTAAACCAGTCGCTGTAGATATCATAAATCAGCTTTAAGTTGGTGGATGTGTTACTCTAACACAAAACACACAATCAAACAAGGATTTGATCAATGTGGTAGCAAGTGATTGGCAAGTTATTGTCATTATGATTTTGACACCCGGGTGTGCATTTTGCTCAGCACATCTTTAAAAAGGTATATTTACATGACACATTATTTATTGTTTAATAGATTTTTCAATGTATTAAATATATCACATGCACAAAATTCAGAGAATTTCTTCTTATATTCATAAAAGCAACTTCAAACTGTAAAAGGTCTGAATACAAATGTGTTACTGGGGCCTTCTCCTTTATTTGCTCTTAACTGAAAAAAAAAAACACATGTCCACACAAAGAGAGGGCCTAAGCTACATCTCTTCACCTGACCTTTATTCCAGCTATGATCTATGAAATAATTTAACAATACTATGACTAAATTCAACAACAACTCCCATCTCTAAATATTTCTATCATTGGCTTTGCATAGTGTCCATCAATGTTAGTATTTGCTGGCTGCTTTGCAGCAAAAATGTTTTGTAATGTAAGAAATTGTAGATGACAGTTTTCAGATCAAACCATCACAACCCCATGTCAGCAAATCTCAAAGGGCTCCATCAGGAATGATTTAAGCCTCACAGAGGGAGCGTATTGCACACATGGATCTTAAGATAAAGTGAGATAAGCCCGTGTAAGTCTGAGTGGATACCTGACAGTACTTCATTAATTAATATAGTGAAAGCATGAGGACACAGAGACATCACCTGTCAGTCATTCATGTAGTTTTGGCTTACAGCTACTGAATAAGGAGTGCAAAAGCAACAGCGTTGTGTTGGATCGTCACTCAGTGCACACACTTGCTGTATAAGTTATTGCACCACACACGTGTGAAATGTTCCCTGCACCAAACATTTTACAAAGTTAATGAGATAAAGAAATTTTGCAAAGAAGGGAAAACTGCTGCTTGTCAAACCTCACATAAAATCCAAGCATGTGTGAACTGAATGGCCGTACATAAAATGGGAGATTTGTGTGGAAATGTATAATCTGGATTTAATGTATGTGTATTTGTGTGTCCAGTTGGAGCGGAGCTCATTCGGGACAGCTGGTTTCCACGGTTCCACAGCTCGCCTCATCTATGTGGGCCAGTCCACGGTGGCAAAGAACGGGTGGGATTTGATATCATCCACCCCTCCCACGCCGGCCCCCAGTCTCTCCACCGGATTGTACTGGAGCAGCTGCACAGGAGGGCAAGTCAAACAGGTGGACATTAAAGTATTAGTGTGTAAAAAAAAAAACAGCTTTTACTGTGTGAAGAATTACAAACTGACTAATAACAGTTAACAGCGAGACTAAGCTTGCCACAAATTCCCTGTTAAACAGTTACTATATTTATAACATAACTAGGTATTATCATGAAGATCTGAGGCAATGAAATCTTAAACATCAGGTAGTTATTGATTAATTAATATTTACAGTTTAAGTTAAAAAAAGGCAATACATTGTCCGTATGTTAAGTCACCTTCACAGCATAACCATGCTGAATCCATGTCAGATTTGACCTACATTAAGCAGAGAGAAATCCAGGCTAACCATATTAATGTACATCTAAAGATTACCAGTTTTGAGGATTTGCAATTAGCTTTAAGATATCAGCATGGTGCCAGCACTGTTATTAAGGACATGTCCATCATGAGTGGCATATATTTGTTTATCTTCCATAATCTGTCTGAAAAATACACACATTCCTAATCATTTAAGGTAGTTATGATGTCTGGTTTTTATTTTTCGAGCATATTTAGAGATTTCACTCAGTTATATCTTTGTAGCAGCCCTGTGGTGCTGTCGGTACTATAGCGGCTTCGGCAAATTCTGAGAGAACTTTTCTTTTTTCTACTTTATTCTATGAAAGCTATTATTGCTGCTATAGAAAATTACTCATTTTTGAGTTTTACAGTTTGAAATGTTTTGTCCAAATGCCTTTTAGGGGATGTAAATATACTGTGGTCTATTCAATAAATGTAAATTCTGCATGAGGCTACTTACTGTCAAGTTAACATTTTTTAAAAATTTCCTCACTAAAATTCTGTTCTTTCTTTTCCTCTTTGCTAAATGCATATGGCGAAAGAATTCTAAAATTAGAGCCACAGAGGAAGTGAAAGTTATAAGAGGATGAGTGGGATATTAAATTGTTTAGCCTAAATCACTCAGTAAGTTTAAGGGTTTAAAAAAAGCATCTTATAAATGTTAAATAACTTAAGTTTGCTAAGTCAGTTTGAGACAATAGGGTTTTGAAAAGAAATATTAGTTCAAATCAGAAAGAAATTGTTCTTAACACTGGAAATCTACCATTTAACAAGTATTTAAGATATCCAGATAAAATTTGTTCTGTTATTTAATAACAAATCTCTGTGGGTATTTCTGAAATCTAGAGGCCAAAGATGATTCAGTTGGTCAGAAAAAGGACCTTTTAAGATGGCTCCAGGATAAAAATGTTTATTTTGTACATTTTCAAAAAAAATTCATGCATTAAGAAAAAAAAAAAAACAATGATGAAATGTACGTGAAGGATGAACGCAGGCTGACCAAGAAAACATCTGTTTCAACAAGCAAACTGGTTCAACATTTGTAAGTGTCCTTTAAAAACCACTAAGCTTGTGCAATAATTCAGAATTGCAAATGTGACTTGAAAACATGGCATTTCTTAATGATCATATATTGTCGCTTCACCTTCCAGGGGACATAAAAGAAAATAAATCAAAAAACGCCTGAGGTGCGAAACTGGCTAAGAAGACTTTGTGACTCTCACCTGCTCCAGCAGTGATCTGGCCTCTTCTGAAACAGACTCGGGGATGTTGAGAGCTGTGTGGCGACCGATTCCTGCTGGATGGCAGCGCAGCAGAGACTGTTCACAGAGAAGGAGTGGAGGAAAGAAGAGACACAGATAACCATCAATGTAAAACACAGATTATTCTGACCCCAGCAGAGCATAAGTCAGCGTTCAAGCACCAGAACCGCACAAATAGGAGGAGACCAAAAAGTCAGAGCACCTGAAACAACACTGATCCCACCAACAACAAGGTAATGATGTCACTGCTGTTGCTCTTTCTTGGAAATGTTGTGGGTGTGAAAGAGAAAAAGTCCCAGAAAGAATAAAAACATTATTGTTTTTGGTGAGTTTGTTCTTCGTTTATTCAGGATAAGCTTACTGGAAGGTACAACAGTTAAACAGCGGTAAACACTAAAGCTTTTCTAGTTGGTTTTTTAAAGCAGAACTTGCTCAGGTCAAACTGCCAGTTCATATAAGGAGAAACTGTTGAGTTCAAAATGAGAGAAAGTGAGGAACAATTCATGCAAAAGCTTCTTTAACCACAGAACAACAGGCCCGCATTGTTCAAATAATTGACAGTAGTTAATAATCCCGGTATGCTGCACACATCCACAGTGACAAGCAGGGGAAAAAAATGCTAGAACAGAAATTGGGGAGCGAGTAAAAGCTGGTAAACTCTTTGTAGTATTGTATTGTAGGACCCTGTGTGTTTTTTCCAGCGGTTAGGGCTGTTGCCTCGCTCCCTCTCCTGATTCTTGCTGCAGGAGTTCTGGCTGCGTTCCTAGCAGCAGTTAAGACTGCTCCAGGCAAGATCTTATCCTGCAAGGATCAAGAGACACTATGTGTGCCTGGGTGTGTGTATTCTTGCCAGGGCTGTACAAAGACATAATCATCAAAGGAGACATCTGTGTGACTGGGTTTTCCTTTCTTTTTTTTTGTTCTCAGGTAAGTAGGTGTGTGTTGTTAAACATAATAACACTCACCCAACACCCTTACTTTGGTTTCAGCCAAAAAGGAGAGGCACTGATGTCTCATATAAAAACATGCCCACTGGCAATCAGTTAAAATTTATTCAAATTTAGAAGAGAATGAAAAATTGAAGCAACAATCTGCAGCTGCAGTGGATGACTGATCCTGCCTCTGTGTGCATGTTTGTCCTTCAAGAGCAGAAAGTTATAATTAGCATGTGCAGACGTTGGATTTGTATTTATTGTTGGCAAAACTAAAATCAAGGAAGATGCTCCCCGTCCTCTCAAGCTCGTCTTGAAAGATGGTCCCCCTGATCCCGTGCAGCGCCTTGAGAGCTGCCCAGGTCTTCACCTTCCAGTCTGATCTGAGGTGGGCATGCTCCGAGCTCAGCGCTGCTCCAGGAGCCAGCAAAGAAGCCCGAGGAGAGCTGACCCCATGGCCCAGCAGATGGAGCTCAGGCTGGGGGAGAAAGTCACACCGACACCCCTGGCACTCCCCGAGAACCAGAGTAAGAGACCACAGCCAAGACACACCTCACGCACAAGCACATACACACATGCACCCCAAAAAAAACAAACTCCACCCACTCAAACACATACAGACACGCGCGCAGAATCACACACAACCTGGCACGACCATAAAGACTGTGAGAGAGTTGAAAGCCAAGACACCTACAGACATCTCACAACACCTTAGCAACAGAGATAAAAAACAGTTTCTCTACTTTTTGACTCACCGTTCCTGTCAGGAGCTCAAACAGGATGGCACCCAGACTCCACCAATCGCACGAAGCCGTCTCCTCACTAATGCCTCCTACCTCTGAAACAACAGCAAAGACAAAAATCAATAAAATAACAAACCAAGAAATCGTTCATGTGCTTGTGAAGAACACATGCCAGAAAATTTAACCTGCAATGTGAAACATGATAGTTGCAAACTTGCAAGCTCTCCTGCCTTTGCATTAAAGAC
The DNA here is from genome assembly GCA_023101725.1 of Atherinomorus stipes. Lineage (NCBI taxonomy): Eukaryota > Metazoa > Chordata > Actinopteri > Atheriniformes > Atherinidae > Atherinomorus > Atherinomorus stipes. Next base: position 1,139,634 of record JALJCO010004214.1, read on the forward strand.
TTTCCACATAACATATTGGATTACTTAGATTTCACTGAAATATACAATCAATTCAAAAAGGGACAAAAACATAGGCACAATCAAATGTGCGCACACTCACACACACAAACTGTGTGTCTCATAAAAGGGCGATTTGCATAATAAAAAGCAGTTAAATTGAGGAAACCGTCTGTGCTGCAACTTCACACCATCTGCATGACCTGACCTCAAACACAAACACACACTTGCACGGCACACACACAGATACGCACACACACTAAGAAATGTAAAGCAGGAACACTTGGTAACAAATGCTCAAACACAACATGTTCCGTTTTCTTTACTCGTGCTTATTTCTAGCTCAGCTTATGGCTTCAGCAAATGGTTATTTTCATTATCTTTTAATCTGCAGGCTTCCCACCCACCATTTAATAACCATTTAACAGTTTGGTCCGACAAGTGCCAGGAAATAAAGGATAAATAGTGAACTCCGAAATGACTTAAGCCTAAAGATATTTCATCAAATGCTTATTTGTTGGATAAATGATTCAAACTGTTTCATCTTGGCGAGGATGTAAAGATGGGAAAGCCCTTGAAAAGGGAAGTTTCTGTACTTCTTTAACTCTCCATCTAAAGTTTGACTGTTTCTACAGCCAGCCTGACAGCAATCGTGATTGAAGGCCAAAGACTCCACTGTAGAAAGACACAGAAAGCAAGATGACGTCCATTTGTAGCTGCTGTCTGGTTGCTCCACTGAGTACCAGATGGCCTCATGTGCTGCTCAGCTTGCCTCTCTTCTGTTCTCCAGAGGGAAGGGGGTCTGGTCACCCAGAGGGCCGGGACCCAGGGTCACAGCTGTGTGTGCCCAGGGACCACGCTCCTCAGCTGGGGGAGCATATTAGACAAAGACCCCTCGTCTCCTGGAGGCTGCTGGGAACTCCAGGGCCCCATGCAGCTCTCTTACAGCCAAGGTTAGAGAGGGTTATGATACGACTTACATGTTTCGTATACACACACACACATGCATTTACAAACACACACACACACAGCCAACTGAGCAACCAGTCTTCAGGGCTCCCCAGGATCACTGTTATGACAGCCAAGGAGAGAAGATCGTCATTGAACAGACCAGTGATACCTGTGTAGTTATGAGCTGGAGGGAAGATGCTGGACACACACACACACACTCACGCACGTCTCAGAGCAAGGTCGATGTCATCACAATGGATTAATGTCTAAGGAGCTGCAGGGAGAGTACAGTGGAGCTGGCTACACTTACCGCTCTGTCAGAGCGAGGAAGGGAGCAAGTGAGATAGAGAAAAAGAGGATGGGAAGGGAGAATTAACAGCATCCACAGGCCATGGGTCATTCAAAGCACACTGTTACAGTGTGCTACATGATGTGTAAATTTCCCAATCTTGACATACCTTCTCTAACCTGGCATTTTTCTTTCTTGAGCAGCAAGTGAAAAACAAGTGAGCTGAGGCGTGCAAATTCATCTCATGGCCTTTCCTCCTTCCCTTTCCCTTTAACAATGCAGTTCCCTCCTGTTGTATCTTAATCAGACTCCATCTCCTGCCTCATGGGGACCATAAGGAACTTTCTCTCTTCTCCTCTTTGACACACTTCCCTAAAACCTTAACTGGCAGTCATCACAAAAAGAGGAAGTAAAGCAGTTGCAGGTAGGAAGTAAGGAAAGGTTGGCGTTTGACTCAGCACATCAAACTTTTCTGTAAAGCACCTTTCAAAAATGCAACAGAAAGCAGTAAGACACAATGTAAGACAAGCGGTTTCAAATAAGAAGCACAGAAAATAAAAGCAAGTTTTATCTGTATTCACCACTATTTCCATTTTAGTTCTTAGGTCGCCACAAAAACTGGACTGACTACTCTGAGACAGCTTCAGGTGTACAGGTACTACCCCAAAAATTTGAATATCCTGAAAAAATTCAAGTATTTCTGTAAATTAACTTTCAAGGTGCAATTTATATATTGTATAGACAATATGTGAATCAATATATTTTAAGCTTTTATTTGTTTGGATGTTGCTGATTAGAATTTGCAGCTTAAGAAAACCTCAAATTCAAAAACTCAAAAAATTTAGAATACTGGGAAACGCTCCAGTATTGTAGGCTCAGAGTGTCACAGTCTAATCAGGTAAGTAATCCAAAACATCTGCAAAAGTGCCCTGAGCCTTTAAAAAGTCTCTGTCTTGGTTTAGAAGAATTCACAACCATGGGGAAGACTGCTGATCTGACCGTCTTGCAGAAAACCATCATTGACTCCCTGCACAAGGTGGGAAAGACACAAAAAGTGATAGCAAAAGAAGCTGGATGTTCTCTGAGTGCTGTCTCAAAGCACATTAAAAGACAGTTAAGTGGAAGGAAGAAGTGTTGAAGAAAACGGTGTACAAGCCAGAGGGCTGACAGCAGCCTGGAGAAGACGGTCAGGAAAGGGCCTTTCAAAAGTGTGGAGGAACTTCATAAAGAATGGACTGAGGCTGGATTTACTGCTTCAAGAGAAACAACACGCAGGCGGATGCTAGACATGGGCTTCAAATATCGAATCCCTGTTGTCAAGCCACTCCTCAACAGCAAGCAACACTAGAAGCGCCTTAACTGGGCTAACAGTCTGTTGCCCAGTAGTCAAAAGTCCTCTTTTCTGATGAGAGCAAGTTTTTCCATCTCATTTGCAAACAAAGGTCCCAGAGTCTGGAGGAAGACCGGAGAGGCGCTAGATAGAAGATGCAGGAAGATCCCCAGTCTGTGATGACCTGGGGATCCATATCAGCTCCTGGTGTTGGTCCTCTTTGCTTCATCAAGTCCAGCATAAACACAGTCGTCTACCAGGACATTTTGGAGCACTTCATGCTTGCTTCAGTGGACCAGCTGTATGGGGATGCAGACTTCTTCTTCCAGCAGAACTTGGCACCTGCCCACACTGCCAAAACTACAAAATCCTGGTTCAACAACCATGGGATCACCATGCTTGATTGGCCCGCAAACTCACCTGACCTGAACCCCACGGAAAATCTGTGGGGTCAAGAAAAAGAGGAAGAGACCAAACAATAGAGAAGAGCTGGTCTTCCACAACTGCTGAGATATGCCACAAGCTGGTAGCATCCATGCCACGCCGGGTTAAGGCCGTCATTAAAGGGGCCCCCACCAAGTACTAAATACAAATGCCAGATTTTACTTCAGGAGGCCCGATATTTTTGTATTTAAAACCCTTCTCTGATTGATTTTATGCAGTATTCTAATTTTTTGAGTTTTTTTTTGAGGTTTTCTTAAGCTGCAACTTCTAATCAGCAACATCAAAACAAATGAAAGCTTGAAACATATTGTTTCACATATTATTTGTCTATACAATATGAAAATTGCACCTTTTAAGATGAATTACAGAAATACATGAACTTTTTCAGGATATTCTAATTTTTGGGGTAGTACCTGCATGTTTGGACTTGAAAATGTATAAAGACATCATTGTTTTTGTTCAATGTTCAAAAATTATTTTAAATCTGATCTTGGTGTAGCAACATGAACATTTCTGACAATAATTTGTTGGGGAATATTAAATATAATGATGTTGAGTTTTTATCCTGCTGTCAGCCTCAAGACCAGAACAGCAAAATTTCACAGCAGCTTCTTCCCTATGTAATAAGACTGTTAAATTCAAAATAACTCCACTTCCATACATACACATCGATCCTGCCCCAAATGAGTTGTGCCATGCACAGTCATCACTTTGCACTTTCAAGACTATTTCTTTTATTATAGGTTATATATTACTGTTTGTGTTGTGCAGTCACTGCATCAACATTTCATTTTTAATATCACTGATAAGTGAATATTTTAAATGACAAAGTCTACTACTAATACTATAAATTTGAGCCAAGCGATACTGCTTTGTGAGCATGGAAGATTCTGGTAATAACCAAATAAATTATCTATACACAGCAACTATAAAACAAACCTGTTACCTGTCCTGACTGTGAGACCTGGCGACAAATAGTCAAATAATAAAGCAGAAGTACTCTCAGGGAATAATATCTTCCTTGAAAAGCAATTCAAAACAATGAGATGACAGCTCAGTGTCAAAAGCGGAACTAAACCTTATCTTCCATGAAATCGTGCATAGTAGAGCAGGTAAAAGAATCGGAAAAAAAGGATGATGAAGTCCTCAGTAACTGCCTTGTTACAGAGAGGAAGAAAATTGAATTTCCCTTTTCTTAGTTGATCAAGACAATCAGTTGTGGCTTTGCTTCCTTCTAAACAGAACAATAAACAAGTCCTGTTTCAGCTTAAAGTAGGTCGTGCTACGGTAACTCAGCAGCTTGTATTTTTCTTGTCAGAGAACAAAACATTAGCTAGCTGATGTTTATCAGTAATGACAAAATGGTGAGAAAATAAATAAATAAGCACAAGTGCAGGATCAACAGATTAATACCCCTGTCACCATATTTTCCAAGTACACTCCCGTGTTTTTTGGGTGTGAATTTGTGCGTTTTAAAAACAGTCTGCCCTCCTTCTAACACACACACACTCACACATGCACACAGGCACATTCAGTCACAGCAGGCCCCCTGCTAGGTTTCTGGCAAACAGTCATAAATCTGTCATCAGGAATGAAGCCATTGCTAGAGCTGACCCTGTCTGGATAAACAGCAATACATAACAAGGGCAGGAGAGACACACACTCACTAACCTCTGCATCTGTGCATGTGTGTGTGTGTTGTTCACGTGTGCTTACATCTATTGACATATGAATTTATGTGAGCGCTGGGAAAAATGGAATTAAGTAAAGTGAGGGATCTTTTTTTTTATTTTGTGATGAATGGTGGTGACTGAATTTAGAATAAAGAGGTTCATATTAAGAAACAAGAAAAGAGAGGAAGTTGTCCATTTGAAGAACAGTCACTACCAGCCAAAATGTTTTTTTTCTTTCTTTTCATAGTGGTATAACACACCCCCTACTGGTATCTAGCATGTATTACATCAAATAATCCGCATGGGATCAAGTGTCTTAACTACCACACCTGGTCTGAGGTCAGTTTGGTTCTAATTTGGCTCACAGCTCCTTTTTATCCCAGTTGTTCAACATTTTTCTCTTTATTGTGAGTTTTTTGTTGTTGTTGTTGTTTGTTTTCCAATTCATGGCCTACTGGAGCAAATGGTAAAGTCAACACAAATGTGAGTCAAGTCGCACCACTGCTGTAGATTATGTAATGATTTACAACAACCCAAGTTTATCTTCACAGTTTCTTTTCTTGCTCCTTTTAACACACAGAAGGCTGCATGCTGAATGGTTTGCTATTGGACTTGTCATCAAACTGACACGAATAAGTGTTATCATTAATTGATGAACATATAAAATTTTAAAATCTGATCAATCACTTAAAATCTACATCATTTGTTTAAGTCTTTCAGTTTTCAGTCATTTTAGACAGTAAATTCCAGTTTTGGTAGCTGGTTAGGTACATTTAAACTCAAAGACCTTGTTTTTTTTGCATAAAAAACTCAAGATACAAAACTCAACTCACTTAGTAATTCTACATAGAGGTGCTGTAGCAACTATTTAAATGTGAAGTATACATTTTGGTCTGAATCATTTCTTTTAATACAGCAATTTTTACTGGACAAGCATGTAGAAAATATTACAGGTTACCCAACAATCCCACACTCGAGACTTGTGTAAAAAGTTCCCACTGCCCAGAAATAAAATAGAAATTTGTTACACAACGATTTAAGTAGCAGACATGTCTCTGCGTTGCACTTAGAATTTAAGCTGCATTATTCATAGAACTCAGAGTTTGAGATTTACTCCCGTCTCCTGAGGTCATCTACTGCAGCCCACTAAAACATATGCCTCAAAATGCTTCTATTTCTAGTGGTAAGCTTTTAAACAGGCTGTTGCAAAGAGACTAAAACGAACACTTTGGATATTAAACGGAGCATTTGTTGCTCTCAGATTTATTACAACAGTGCGACTGTACTTTCTAGACACAAGGAGGATTTAAATCTGAAGTGACTATTCTAGATTGAGAGAGTGGATGGATATGAAAGAATAGTTCAATCCAACATTGTGGAAGAGGGAAAGAGTGTGATCAATCTGCATGTTTAGCAGAGCATCCAGCATTTTTAATTCACGGAATGCTGAGAAAGATTAACATCAAATAGCCCAGCATGCATACATCCACTCAGAGCAATAACATAATGGAAAAATTAGCAACCTATAGATGGTGACTGCATTTACACACATACTCACACAATGCCCTGCACGCACATGGAAGTGCTAAGTAGGGACTTGGTGCTGTAGTCTAGCAGCAGTTTGTTTTAGGCAGCTTTTAAACAGCATGCCAGAGCTGCCACAAGTCAGCTGGGGAGAACCACACGGGGTTACTGCACTACTGGCCGACTGCTGCACAACACCACCCTCTACAGGACACCAGGATAACTGCGACAAGACTGAGCATCATCAGAATATAAAAATATCTGAGATATTAGTGTACTTTATCCGTTTACAAAATACTGAAGCTACAGTTACATAATGGATATGGGCCAAATAACTGATATTTAGTCTGAAGGTACTGAAATCTAGTTTGCAAAAAATTAGAAATTACAGCTCTTTAGCATGTCGTCCCATCTGTTTCAATGAGAAAGAACTGGACAGCAGGCTCAAAAGTAAAGCATTCACTGCTATTTAAGTATTTCTTAATCAATTAGGAAAAAATATTAGAGTTAATGTAAAGATAGCATAGGCAACTAAGTGCAAAGGGACTGAAAATGCACAAACTACTAAAGCAAGTGAGAACAGCAATGACAGGTTAGAAAAAAAGAAAAAAAAATCGAAGAAAAACTGTCGGACGGGTATTGGAGAAGCGATCTCTGGAAAGTGAATGAATAGACAAAACAAAGGAAAAAACATAGCTGAAGATTACAGGGATATGCTGTCTGCAGAAAAGTTTGTAGGAGCATAGACCCAAAATGTGCTCTAAAGTAATCTGGTAAAAGTGAAGTTCATGAAGTGGAATGTTCTCCAACTGAAGATCCCCTGATGTCAACATACTTGTGCTGCATTGGGTGAAGATGAACATAAAATTCCATAAAGAACAACTGAGGAAATGCAATTCAGGCCTCGCTTAAGGGACTGTGTATAAAAATGACTGCAATTCCCAAATGATTCATGTTTTTCAATCAGCTACTAAGTTAAAGCTCAAAGTCTGCACTTCAACTGTATTCAAATTGTAAATTCATATTCACCATTTCACATACAGTCATAGTTATAAAAACTTACCTGGATCCACTGTCATCTTCCTTTAGACAAAGATGCTCTTTTTAAAAGAGGTGTTCTAAAACCAAAGCTTTTAATAAAACAGCCAGGGTTCCGTACAAAACTGTA